>OX387430.1:17362208-17716465 GCA_947563755.1 Lochmaea crataegi
CTGAATACGAGAAAAATTTTCTTTCCTGCGATTTCTTAGGAGTCATCTACTTCTGAAGCTTCTCTGGTTTTTTGTTCCTGGCCATCTGAAAAGAAAAGAAGGCCCATTTATTGTTAGCATATGTCGACGAAGAGTGGACGAGAAAAGGACTCCTTCTCGGCCACCTAAATTATATGGGTTTTAAATAGAAAGTCGAAAACCGTCCTGTTTTCGGCCACTGGATATCGACTGTTCATATTTCGCGAGAAGTTTTACAATAAGTATGTGGCCGATAACTGGCTCTGGATCGCCCCTGAGAATCAGTGGGCGGTATAAGAAAGGTATTATGTAGAGCAATAATATCAAAAAGACACAACAAAATAAGAGGAGACATTTTACTGGTTTTCGACTACCCTGGCCGAGAATGGGATTAATTATTCATTATAATATTTTTTAGGTTAAAACAATTATTCTTATATTTTACAACAGCTAAATATGTACTACTTACGTCTAATTGGTGTAAAACACCTAAATTGTAAAAATAAGAAATAAGCTCTGCTTGCTATTTTCCAGCCTGATATCCACTTATACACTTTCTAGCACTACACCACAGCTAAAAAAAGATTCTCTCAGTTGGCCATTTTTGAAAGTTTATTTGTTGTTTCAATTTCTGCCGCTGTTAAATATGGGTTGGCACAACTGTAGGAAAGATATGGCCGAAAGGGGGTGAAGGATCTATTGAATATAAACGTTTATAGAGTAACTTTATTCTGTGTACACAAACCCAAAAGCGGCCGACAATAGGAAGTGGCCGGCTAACCGGTATACGCGGTTTCTGGAAGAAGTGTTAGATGAATTGATGGAAAATGTACCGTTAAATATTAGATAGCACATGTGGTTTCGGTACGATTATGGGCATCTTCATTTTGCTGCAAGTGCTAGAAATTTCTTAAACAGATACGTTTTAGGGAAAAATGCGGACCCCAAATTTGGCCTCCCAGATCACCCGACTTAAACCCGATCGATTTTTTAATCTGGGGCTACATGAAGTCCTTAGTGTACGAAACCATCGTCGAAACTGAAGATCTAATAGTGAGAATTCAAGCTGCGGTAGAACTTTTTTCAATGAGAAAACGGTGTAGAACGTGCTTCCAAGTAAACGGACGACAGATTGAACAACTATTGTAGACTCCGTTTCACGTAAGAAGAAGCCACTTGAAGTTGCAGTCGTATGCGCGAACTTGTTGTCAAAACCAGCGCCATATTGTAAAATTGACATTCGACTTCAAATCAGTAGCATAACGTTTTCACATTTTGTAGGTCAACGCAAAATTAGAATAGTGTGGATAATTTTTCCTTTAACACTAACAAGTGTTTTAGGAGGCATGGTTTTAGATCAAATGAAGCACACAATACTCACAGATAAACTAGCTAAACGTCTTAAAATATTCAAAAATCAAAAATATTCGACAGTAAATGATTGCTTCAAACACAACCTCAAATGTCAATCATAAAATGGCTGTCGGCATGAAAATCGTTTGTAACGCCAATGGCATGAAACGGTCGTTACGAGGCGACATAGATAAACAAGACCGATTTTGGTTTCTGCGCAAGTCAGTTGGCAAACTTCAAGTGGCTTCTTCGTATGTGAAACGGAGTCTAGTAATACGTCTGTTTAGATAGCTTTTCCGTTATTTGATTTTTATTTTTATTAAATTGCAGCAACTGCAACTGGGCTCAGAAATTAAGCCCATAAATAGCATGTCCTTTTTCAACTATTTACGCTCAGTCATTATTCGGAATCAAATCAATAGTATGGTTTAAAGCAAATAGGTAAATACTTGTTTAGCAAAACGCCGACGGGCAAATTACATTACAAATCATAATTTGTAAATCTCTCTTATACCTCTACTTGCAGACTTTTGTTCTGAAACCGTTCTACAAAACCGTTCACTTTAGCTCCATAAAAGGTTATTTTTTTTCAAATAAAAATGAACAGATAATTTAAAAAAAAATTGGTTCCAGTGTCGTAAAAAATAAGGGGATAAAAGTTGCCTTTATAATCCCGATAGCGAGTCACTGGTTCAATATTTCAAAAGTTATCTTATGTCACAATATTATATTCTTAAAGAGCATATTGGTCACCAAATTTGAAAAAAATATTTAAGGCGTGTTTTATTTATGGCAAATTTTTATTTCAAAACTTTAAACACCCCTGTATTTCGGTAACTAAGCCCTTTTAGGGGTTGATGTTCCTATATCAAAATTTATCGAATAACGAGAGCTCTCTGTGGTAGAGCGTTGTCGGTCGAATATATAGTAACACCCTGTAGGAATATTGAAGTGGTTTTACAATGAAAATACAGATCGAACAATAAGTTTTTACTTTTAAAGTATAACATACTGCCTTACAAAATAACTATTCAAAAAGTTTTTTTTAACAATAATATAAGTTCTACTAACATAATATTTTGCATTAAGTCTTTTGTATTTTAAAATTTGAAAGGATTAAAAATGATTTTACGCCATCTTCTAGAGGCTGAACAAACTACTTTGATTCATGGGATTATTTTAAGGCATAGGTTGTACAAAGATGAATTTAAATGTTTTAATTGAATTCTAATACTAAATAGAGATTGTAGATCGTGTTTATTTACTATAATTTTACTAAAAGCATATCTTTTAGAACGTGAATTTTTATATCAAACTTTTACTATGGTTATAGTTTGTCAGTGATGATGGAAATAAAGTTAATAAACGAGCGTCATTTTTACTATTTCCCTCCAAACTCTATGCAATTAGTATTGTTTGCCGTGCATTTTTTGAGCAATTCAGTTGAATTGTTACCTATAAACTCTAGTTTAGTATCACAAAACTCTTGGACTTGGACATATTTTATAATCCAATCTCCGCTTTGTTTTTCTGATGTATTGAACTCGTGTGTGACAAAAAACGCAAATATAACAAAATAACACGTGGGTAAAATATAAACAGCCAATTCTTTTATTTGCACGAAAACCTACAAGTAGATATATTAAGCGGGTTCTAGCGCAGCGGAAATGCGCATGCCGTTATGAAAAGCTCACCAAACCCACCCACATGCCACGTAACGTTTGAAGTGGCACGTGACGATTGACGTGGCACGTGGGTGGGTTTGGTGAGCTTTTCAGGAGGGCATGCGCATTTCCGCTGCACAAGAACCCGCTTAGTATATCTACTCCTACATCAGTTTTAAAATCTAAAGCTTATTAGAAAAATTATCACTTTCACTAATATCTCCATTTATTTTCTTCTCAAGTCTTTCCATAGTACTCTTACAATAATATAATTAGTTCATAATCTCAATGTAACTGAATGAGGAAAATGAATTAAGAAAGCAAGTTAAAACATACTCATTATGCAACTGGTCTCATACAATTATTGCTATGGTTATTATTTAAATTGTCTTCGGTGAAAGTACCATATATTAATTTAAGATTCAACCAAAAGATATTCATTTTTATAAATCGACGTCTTTTCTTAGGGTTACATTCAGGCATAAATATGTTTCTAAAACGAAAAATCAAGTAAACAAAATTCGAGATATATAATATAAGATCAGAATCCATGCGATTTGTTATGTATTATATGTACACACCTAGGTTTTTGAGAAACGCTCCCAATAGAAATAATTTATTTTTCAATTTTTACTTTTGTAGCTGTAGCTTTCCAGCATTACTTTCATTGTTGTAATGAATTGTTTATTAAAATTTCGGACAAATAGTCGCATTGTTCAATTCAAATCAAGTTTTACGACCGTAAAATAATGATATATTTATTTATATACATTTCAGACTATTTTAATATTTTTGTTATATATAAAATATGTAGCGCCATATTTCTGTCAAATACCTCACAATAACTATATAGAGTCGGACTTCTCTTTCGATCAGGAATAGAAATTCGTATGGATTCTGCCTTTCACATTTGGAGTATCAAACAATATTATATAGTACATTGAAAAAAAAAGTTCCGTAAATCTATATATCTACCAGGATCAACGTTTATTTTCTCGTATAAAACGTCACGTGCTTAATTCTACGACTACAAGGTTTTATCTTAAAAATTATTTTGAAAAAGTCTAAAAAAACAAATTGATCTACGTGAGTCTGGTGTACAGATCGTCTAATTGCGGTTTAAAATAAGCTTTTAATTGTGGACGTTTCGACTTCATAGTCGGTGTAAGTAAGCCATTTTGAATGCTAAAGTTGTCGGGGTGAAGATAGATGTCTTTAACCTGCAATAAGATAAATAAATATAACTAGGTAGATAAAGTCTAAACAGACCAAATCGGTACATTATGATCGATGGTGTTTTTAATATATCTATTAAAATTGTGAAATGTACCTGTTCAAAAGATTTTAATCCAGCTTCTTTTCCCCATGTGATCATATCATCAAGAATTAATTGTTTGACTTCGGGGTTATTGCAAAGGATGCTCAGTGTACCGGGAATACCGTTTTCGTGAGCCCAACATTTGATTACGTCTACGTCCGGTACTACGACTCCCACTATACAAGACTGGAAAAAAATATATTTTATATTGAATCGATTTTTAATTTTTTTTTTGTACTTACTTTTAAGGATTCTCCATATATATACACTTGACTAACGTACTGCGAACGAATATAAATATTTTCTATTTTATCTGGAATTATATATTCTCCTTGGGATAATTTGAAGATATGCTTCCTCCTGTCGATGATTTTTAACGTCCCGTTCTAAAAATATCAAACGTTTTTCATTGACACTTTCTTTACTTGCTAGAAATTATATTTTACTTACCGGCAACCACATTCCAATGTCTCCCGTATGATGCCATCCGGCTTCGTCTATAACTTCTTCAGTTTTTTCCGGGTCCTTGTAATATCCTTGAAAAACGTTGGTACCTTTAACGCAAACTTCTCCTTGGTTATTTCTCGCCCAGTATTCCATTTCGGGTACGTCTACCAATTTGATACAGCAGCAAGCTACGGGCGGTCCGACGTGACCTGGGGTGTGATCTCCTTGAATTGTTAAAGTGATGGGAGCAGTACATTCGGTTTGACCATACCCTTCAACTATCTATAATAAGAGAAAAATTTATTGTTTTTTTTATATAAAAATTGGATTTAAATGATCTTACCACACATCCTAAGGCACACCTAACAAACGATAGAACGTTCTCAGCTAATGGTGCTGATCCGACCAACATTAATCTCAGATTACCGCCCATACCTTCTTGGACTTTTCTAAACACCAGCATGTCCCAAAAACTGTTCTTTCTAACAATTCCCCTGTAAAAAATGTTATTTTATTTGTATGTTATCGTTAAAATGTAAGAATTGTACATTGGTCGCCAATTACTTAGATGTACTTAGAGCTTATAGCTTTGTTCGTAGAGCGATCAGCAACCATTTCTAACTGTAAATCTTAAGCGCATTGAATATTTGGCGTTCGTAGAAGAATCACTCATCCAATTATTAGTTGGGAGTTCGTAGTAAAAAAAATAAGTGATTGCCAACTGATTGGGAATAGTTGGAAAGATCTCTGACTATTCTCCAAATTTTTAATCACGGTCATGCGCACTTTGAGTATTGTTCATAATAAAATCATAATCAGCCATATACACTGTGTTCATTTGAAAAGGACCCACCCTTCATATTTCAAAAATGGGACATATTAGAAAGAAATGCCGAAACACGTTAACTTTTTGGCGCTAATGTCATTAACGTCAGATTCACCTCCACCCTACATTTTTTCAAATGGCATTAGTTATCAAGTCACACCTCATTTAAAAGGTCTGGTAAATCTCTATTCAATAATTTTGTTTTGCCTTTAATACCAACCTTCCATTGTTATTAAATCGTTGTTTAAAATTGGCTCTCTTTCAATTTTTCGTATGCCCCGTATAGTGTTATGATAGAAAGACTCTTTAAAGAATAAAAAAATTACAAATAGTAAAAAGACAACTGTTAACAAGAAAAAACTGCTATTTAATCATGTGTTCAAAGTGACCACCGTTAACATTCAGGCAATAAAAGTTGAAAAAGTGCCAATTTTTAACAACGATTAAATAACAATGGAAGGCTGGAATCAAAGGCAAAACAAAATGACTGAATAGAGATTTACAAGACCATTCAAATGAGGTATGTCTTGATACCTAATGCCATTTGAAAAAATTCAAGGGGTATCTCCAGTAGGGAGGGGGTGAATCTGACGTTTATGACATTAGCGCCAAAAAGTGTCCCCCTCAAGTTAAAAGTTGACGTGTTTCGGCATTTCCTTCGAATATGTCCCATTTTTGAAATATTAAGGGTGGGTCCTTTTCAAATGAACACAGTGTATATATTATTATATTTTTTTGGTCTTTTGGTTTAATTAATATAATTTTAATTATTTGTTTTTTGTGTTTTTATTATTTGAATAATAATTTTTGATTTGTGTAGTGTGGTTCGTTTTTATTAATAAATATATAATATTTATGCCACGGCTTCTCAGACAGAGACTGCTCAACCTCAAGGACGTGTTTCAGGGTCAGTAGAGATAACGGCGCATAGATGGAGTTCCAATCTTTTTTAAAATATTAAGCTCTTACATATGTGACTAAAGAAATAGATATGCACTCTGATTTTCTTTAATAGAATTATAGTAATCAACAATAAAAATGGCAATTAATATGCCGAGCGATTACAACAAACATCGATATACAAAAAATTGTCTTTTCGACAATAACTCAACTGCGAAATACTTTACTACCAATATTCGCAACGCACCGAATAGAAATACGGAACGCGGCTTCCGTTACAAATGAAAGATCAGCTGTTCTCGTCTCTGGAATCCGCTGTATAAATCTAAATAAAGAAAAAAATGATTTGCGAACGCTATATTGCGAATACTCGTAAGGATTTGATATCAAATTCTTCTGTAAGTATGAAAATTTCTATCCTAAATAATAAAACCTATAAATTAATCTTATTTAAGCACTTTAAATCACTTAGATTATTATATGAAAATTTTAACCTCGATACACAACTCATATGAACGATTCATATATGATATTTTTGATTTTATTTCAGTTTCTGGATACTGGAACCTCGTTCAGATTAATCAACAAGATTAATCTATCTCATATAAATACTTGGAGTACAAATGAAAAATTTATGGAGTGGATATCTCACCAATTTAGTAGATTCTACGTTCTGATTTTATGTGGGAAATTCTCCACAACTTGTCTGCAAACTCTCGACTCTCGTAGTCTGCTCGTTAGCACCTCGCTAGCCACTTTTCCTGGTTTTCTACCAGAAAAACTCACTCACACCAAATTTTTTCTGACGCACTTCTTCGCGTCCCCCAGAACTCTCACTATCGCGTTCCCAGTCCACAACCCCCTTAGTTTCCTCATAGCAACGCTTTTTGAAACAAAATATTACTTCCTTCCAAAAACGTCTTACCAACATATTATACAATCAGGTAAGTAATTATTTAATTTCATTATGTCACTTTATGACATTTATATAAACTTGTTATTTACAATATTACTAACTAAATTTCTAATTTTTCCAATTTTTTCGGTGTTTTCGGTTTTTGTATGTTATCTGGATTTTTGTGATTTGAATCTATTAAACCAAAACCAAACTTAAATAAAAAACGTATTATATTCTTCTTTTTTGTCCCTTTATCTTAAATTTTCACAACAGAAACAGAAGAATCAGCAACTATACGAAATGAGTTCGTAGAACATAAAATGGATAGCAAATCCCAAACCGTTGGAGGCGGCGCATGCGCAGTATAAAACAATCACCAACCGTTACAAACTCTCTCTACGAACAAGCCTTATGTCTCCGCCCGACCGACAACCATTCGTCAGACGAATAAATTATGATAGGCAGAGGCGTCGGTTCAAGTCATTCATTAAGTACTATATAGTGGAATTTTTAAAGAGTACCTAGTTTGCTATTGTTTATACCTTGTTACTAAACTATAAAATGTAATTGCATGTATAGGAAAAACAGGTAAAATGTTTGCAGGTAAATTTGGTATACCCATTTCCTGTAATTTTGATAATTCATCTCCAGACTTCCTGTCCTTAGTAAACCCCATTTCACCTCCAGTGTGAACTATTTTAGCCGATTCTCTTTAGTCATGATTAAAAATTCTATATACTTTAACGTAATTTTATTAAATATACATGTTGGGAGAAGAATTAAATAGAAGTTTTGACGAAAGTTAACAATAAAATTTAAACACGATTACACCTTGCACGCTCCTTAGTGTTTTACACTGGTTGGGCTTTTGCTCGAATATGTTTAACCAATAGCCGTCGATATGAAACAATCGATATCGCTCTCACTTTTCTAGTACATCTAAGTAAGTAATTGGCGACTACTGTACATATTTCGTGTTTGTGGGTAATTTATACAATTAGAGGCCGCAAAAAGTGACATGTTGAACATTCCTGCTCTACAAGAATATTCCCGTACACTCTATTCATTATAAATTAGCGGAAATCGATGTTTAGTCATAAAATTCCATACAAACCTTTTGAGTTCTTTTTCTTTTGCACTGAGCGCCATATTGAAGAGAGTCTTTTTAACGCAACTTGAACTAATATCAGCTTGCACTTTATCATATATTCGATTAAGTAATCTAGGAACTGCCGGTGTGACTGTGGGTTTTAAGGCTTTCATGTCATCTGACAACCTTCTGATGTCACCCAAGTAGAATCCTACCGCTCCACCGACGCAATACATGGCGTTCTAAAAAAATAACAAACAATTATGTTTTTTACTTTCGTTTCATACTTTCGGGGGTTTTATCTGTTAGGGGTAGGGTTGAAAATTGAAAAAAACGAATTTATATAAAGTTTTTTAATGAATCCTGAATAAAATTGTGTGGAAAGATTGGAACACTCGTTTCTAAGTAATCTGTTTTAACAAATAGCATTCGCGAAAGTGGAAAAACCCCCGTCTTCGACTCGGATTTTTAAAACCACTCTCGCTCATGCTATTTGTTAAAACAAATTACTTAGAAACTCGTTTTTCCGAATTTTTCCGGAAAAATTAATTGCACTAGGGATATTACCCCCGAATATTTCTCGAATAAAAATACAAATAACTGTTTATCTCCACTATATTCAGATAGATAATATAACGTCTCTAACTAAAAAATTTCAATAAAAAACAAATTATTTATTTATTGAAACAGTGACGTAATATATTTTTGTCAATTTCCCGTTCTATTATATCTCCGAATCGATTCATGACCTCTAAGAAACTCTTCATTGACGTTTCACGTTTATTATTTTAACGTTGTCTGACAGCGGTTGTCATGGCAACGTGGAATTTCCACTGTAATTTTTGAATTTCCATTTAATAATTTAGCATTCGTTCCATTGATACAACATGTATGAGTGAAATATTCTTTATAATCAACAATCCTAGTTGGAACATTTGAAAAAAAACGTATTTATATGAAAAATTTTTAATGAAAACTCCAAAAAAATTTTTTTGTTCGTCACTGATTTTTTTTTGGAAAATTTATCGAAAGTTACTGTGGCGCTTTTAAATAATTATTCTGTTCATTATTATTATGGAATTGTTTTTTTTGTTTGCTCCTTTCCGGAAATTATATCCCTTTGGGTAGGGCAAATTTTTTTGTATAAAACATATTTTTGATAATTATCATTCCTGGATGTAACATTTGGAAAAAATAGTATATTATGTTATAAGGACGAAAAATGAAGTTTTTCGGATGATGTGGGGGATAACCGGTAACCCACATAGTTCGAAAAAATATTTTTCGTCCATATTACATACGATATTTTTTGTCCGATTGTTTTTTATCCGGATATACGTCACAAACGATGACGCACACCAAAAAGGCTATTATATGAAATATAGTGAAGATCTTGTATGTACGCCACCTGATTTTCAAGAAGCTGCAAATGAAGTTATGTTACATTTGTTGTCGCAAAAATCTAAGGAAATATATGAAAGAGGTTATACAAAATTCATGGACTATCGACAAGAGAAAAATAAACAGTTAATAGCGCCCGAAATTTTTTTTTGCCATAGGACAAAAAGTGTTGCCTGAGTAACAATGAATTATTCAATACCTCACTGAAAAGGTTACCTTTTCGTCCAAATATCTAAACCATAAAACGTCATCTTTTGACACAATCGTATAAAAATGTACAGTAAGCGCCAAACGTGATGGCGAGCCCGCCCCCATGCGCACAAACTCATTTTCAATGTTACCTCCCAGTACAGCTCTTGCAAGACATATAAATGCTCTGTACAGAGGCGTATCATTAGTTGTCCTCCAATGACAGGCAATGGGCTTATCGTAATCCAATAGTAATTTAGTTGGGAGAGTCTATACCTACGTTTGGCGCTTGCTATATTTATGTGAAATTTTTTTAATGAAACCCCCTAAATTTTTATTTTTTTGGAAAATTTATCGAAAGCTACTGTGACGCTATTGACTAATTTTTATTACATTTTTTTTCTTCACTTACTTCACAGCATCTCTCCAACATATGAGCCAACGGTAAGAACGATATCAGTATATCAGTGTTTCTAAGCTTATGATCGCCAAATTGTAATATGACGGCACTCATAGAGGCCACTATATTTTCATGGGTTAACATCACCCCTTTGGGATTTCCAGTTGTTCCACTCGTATAACAAATAGTTGCTAAATCTGAAGGTTTTGGAGGCTGAAAAAAAAATCAAAAGCAGTTTAAGCAACATATAAGTAATTGTATACTTTATAAATAAAGATGTTTAAAATATCTACAAGAGATTTTCAACCCCTTAAAGTGCAGAAAAGTTCAACATAGAGTAGATGTACTATATGGATTCTAGACCACCAGTGGGAGCATGAAACTCAATTATATATCTGGAAATCGCCATCTATTAAAATTTTTTATTTTATTTTAATTTCATTTCTTTCTTCTCGGGTATTGGGAAATTGTATCTTGTCATTGATTATATTATCAAGAATAGCATTTATCACTAATTTTACGTAAGTAAATGCCAACAGTAGTTTGGCTCATTCCAAAATTATATGAGTTGGTATGATCCAGTTGCTAAAAATCTAAGTGTTACCAGTACCATATTTTGGATACTAATTCCTCTTATATTTGTTCTTTCCGGAAGATATATTAGTTGTAAAGCTAAAACTTTGCTTATGCGAAATATCTCAATGAGCTTATTTTCAGGTAAAGTAAATGGATCATTATGTACTCGTAATGATCGTCTTCTTCTTATAAGAATTGTTGATTGTTTTTTGCTCTAGCGAGCCTTTAATGTTGCCGCAACCCTTCATGAACAATATGATAATGACCTAAATATATTAAATATTGATATTATTTAAAAAAAACTAGATTTACCGAATTTCTAAAAAATCCATTTATTAAAAAAAAAACGACACAGACCAATAATAAACAACAAACATAACCTGATAATAGTATTTTATGCAACGATCATGTAATGATAGCCATTAAGACACGAGTATGTTGTAGGATACGAAACGAGCCGCAGGCGAGTTTCGTATATACTATGCGAGTGTATTAATGGCCATTACATGAAAGTTGCATACAATATTTTTTCTACTCCGATTAATAAGAATTATTTAATTAATAATTATCATATATAGTTACTTTTGAAAATCAAAATTATTTGACAGCTGTCAAATTAAGTGTCACCTAATATAATTAATTTCAGAAATGTCAACCAGGTATCCATGGCTATATTAAATATTGTGCGAATGTCGCATTCCTATTGGCTTAAAAATCTGTATCATAATGAAAATTTGTATCATAATGAATATCATTATGATACAGATTTTAGTCTTTTATTAAGTATATTATAAAACAGGAGTAGAAAAATTTAATAATTCTATCAAGTCGACAGCTTAGGAGTCGTCGAATTATTTCAATCGAGTCGAGAGGAAAAATCGAATTTCGTGGATGACATTTTGATCGACTTGCCAAAATTCGTCGAGTAATCGAGTTTCGTGATCCCACTGTTCATTAAATGTAAATTAGGTTTAAGCCCACGTTAAAAGTCAACTGATAATCCTGCAATCTATTGTAAAACTGGAAGAATGTTTCAGAGAAATACGATTAAATTTTTCCTCAGTTAAAACAAGACATTCTCCCAGGCATTAAACTGTCCAATCAAGACCTTAATTATATTAAAAACATGCGTTTCGTTGGTACATTTAATTCCAGATTAACGTCCAATAGTTATATTTAACAGCTTACAATGTCAAGCTCACATAATATCTGATCCAAGCAAAAATAGATGATGAAATAGATTCAATAGTATACTCCTCCGTTGAAAACTCCATTTTAAAGCAATTAGGAGTCATATAAAATAATGCTCTAACTAAAGGTATTCGTTCGCAGCGAGTGCAATAGAAGAATTGTGCACTACGTCTACGTGGAAAATAAATATAAATGGAGAAAAGACGCAAGGAGTATTCTTCAAGAAAAGATAACATAGACCTGAGGAAAACATTGAAATAGACGGAGAAGAAGTCTCTTGAACGGGAAAAGCAGTAATACTAGACAAGTGACTAACATTCAACGACCACGTCAGCACATTGGTGGCTGAAACAAAAAAAGCCAGGGCGAGACTAAAGGCCGTATGACATTATGTAGTTTCCGATATCGTTTTCTGTATAGTTTTCAAAATGTTGACAAAAACTGTACAGAAATACCATTCCATTTCATATTTCTGTACAGTTTCTGCGCTAGTTTCTGTGCAATAGGTCAAATATCGTGTCGGTGTCAGATGGTATTGTGTTTATGTTTAGCCTAACTTAATAACTCACTTCCTTTTTTAGTTAAAATTATTTTATTCGGTTTCCTGTTATTATAGACTTAAACGTAATGGCTGTCTGTGCTGCGGCAGTAGTTGGATATACAATTATGTTCCAAATTGTTTGCCAAGACAATTCTCGGAAAAAAACAAAGCGAAAATGGATTCAAAGGAGAACAAGTCGTTCGACTTCGAACGTGTTAAATCTGTTAGACAATGAGCTTCTGCAAGAAGATCCATTAACATATAAAAACTTTTTAAGGATGTTCCAGACATAATTCGATTATTTATATAATTTGGTGAAACAGGATGTTGAGAAATACTCATTTTCTGGAAGCTATACTTTCGTCCAAGACATAGTTTTAGTTTCAAAATGGAAAAAAAATCAATTGACAATGAAGCAAATTGGATTCGAAGAGAAAACTACGTTTCATAAGAAGCATCATAATACTAGCTTACGCATCGGTAGCTTGGGGACACCAGCAAAGCAAATAGAAACAAATTACAGGCACAACAAAACATCTCGAGCAGGCTGAACGCTTCCTGGTATGTGAGAAACGAAGACATTTACAACGATTTAAAACCACAGAAGGTACTAGAGATCATGGACGCGCGAGCCAGAAAGCTATTCGAAAAGCTTAGATCTCATCCGAACACAGAGCTGAGAGACCTGACGAGATATACAACAGAAGATCACAGGAGACATAAAAGACCTAGGAAACAAATAGAGGAACACCCATAGGAACCAAACTCGACCAAAAAAACACAAAACCATGCACGCGGGTGCGTGTAAGCACGTCAAGGCGGGTATATGCGCACCTGTTGGCATACCAACAAAAATTAAAAAAAATACTAACAAAAACCGTGTGTGCGAGTGTGCGGAGATGTCCGTAACAAGACAGAAACCGCACACCCGTACATACACTAGAAAAAATAAAAAAATAAAAACTAAACCAAAAAAATAAATAAAAAAAAACAGAAAAAACACCGGGGTGGACAAGAAAGAACACAGCGAAGAGGAACCCGCCAATACGGAGGCCCCGCACTTCTGTTAAGGAAGCTCGGGGATTCCTGAGGGGTCAGCTCTAAAAGAAGGCAAAGGTCTGTTTCACCAGAGCGGGTGAAACGGATTTTAAAATGAGGCAGCGAAAGCACACTCATACAATCCGAATCGACACAACACTAATCAAGAAGGAGAAGGGAATATAGCCACACTTAAAGAGATAAGATATCCCTGGCGCCCTCCATAGAGTAAAGGGAGAAAAGGGAGTACGAGTAAGGTCCTGTCGGAATAACAGAGGGCGGTGGAAGGTTCTACTTAGCATCAACCCGCGGGCCTAAAAACCCGGAGGTGGATTAAAAATCTGATATACAGTGCTATTCAAAAGTCCCCTCCCCCCCTCGTATCTTTTGAACGGCTACACTTACATTAATGAAATTTGGAGGGTGAAAATAAAGTGTTGTAAACTTTTCTACGAATGGTAACAGGTGACGTAATGGTAATAGATGACGTCACAGTGCCATTTCACATTTAAATATTGAAGATTTTCCAGTCTGCCTCTGGTTAGTTGTCAAAAAAATTGACGTTTTTAATTTAATAGTATTTGTTGCTTTGCAAAGTTTTTCTAAATAGCTTAAATATTTAATTTTATTATTGTTTAACGAGACGTTTAAGAGTTTACATAGGCAAAATGGTACGTACTCGAGCCGACAAAGTAGCAGCTATCTTAATAATTGGTGAATCTAGAAAGAATCTCCATGAAGCGAATCGTTTATTTAATGAGATATACCCGGATCGCCCTATCTCGAGAACTTATTTGAGGGAGCTTCTTCACAAGTTTGAAGCAACAGGTAGTGTTCAAAATGCCAAACGATCTGGTCGACCAACATTTAGTGATGATAAAAAAATTGATATAGTTGCTGAAATGGTAGTAAACCCTACTTCCTCTTCAACTAAAGTTGCGTCTATCTGTGAAGTAAGTAAAAGTACAGTACAGAGAGTGTTGGCTAAAAATAAATTTCATCCATACAAGTTAAAAATGGTGCACCACCTTTCGGATGTCGACCCCGACAGAAGACTCGAATTCTGTGAATGCATGACAAATAAAATTAGTCAAAACCCACATTACACAAAAACAATTTGTTTTAGTGACGAAAGTACTTTTTGCCTCAATGGAAATGTGAATACACAAAATGTAAGGTATTGGAGTGACACAAATCCTCACACCTTTCGTGAACAACATACCCAATTTCTAGAAAAAGTCAATGTTTGGGCATGCATTTTGGGAAACCACATAGTTGGCCCTGTTTTCCTAAATTCAAATTTAAGCGGTGAAGTGTATCTGGAGATGTTACAAAATGCAATTGGGCCGTTAATTCTTGAAATTCTGGAAGATAATCCAGATGAATTCGGCCATCTGGAAATAACATTTCAACAAGATGGTGCTCCTGCACATTATTATGGTGCAGTAAGACGTTACCTGGATGAAGAATATCGAGGTAGATGGATCGGCCGGCGAGGTCCTATAAAATGGCCACCTCGGTCACCAGATCAGACACCATTAGATTTTTTTCTATGGGGGTACTTGAAATCCAAGGTTTATACTACGGCACCAGATAGCATTGGCGTTTTGAAAGAAAGAATTATTGAAGAATGCAATGAAATTTCAGCTGACACATTCGAACGAGTACGACAAGAGTTTACTAATAGGATGTATTACTGTCAGGAAATAGACGGAGCACATTTCTAACACTTGCTATAAGAATCCATTGTTGATATTTGATTAATTAAATTTAGAAAAAAAAATTTCAATAATTTTGGTATTTATTTAATTTATCCGTCAAAATTAGTTTAAACCCAAACAAAATTAATATGGCTATGTAGCCAATGTCAATGCCTTTCAAACGAGATATCACTTGCCATAAGGTCCTATTTAAAATTATTGGCCAGAGTGGCACTGTGACGTCATCTATTACTATTACGTCACCTGTTACCATTCGTAGAGAAGTTTACAACACTTTAGTTTCACCCTCCAATTTTTATTAATGTAAGTGTAGCCGTTCAAAAGATACGAGGGGGGGAGTGGACTTTTGAATAGCACTGTATATTGACAAAAAAGCTGAACGTGTGGAAAGATATGACGTGGATTTAAAATAGCTTTTTGCAAACACCCGCCTTATTTGTGCCCTTTCACATCTTCCATAGTGATAGTATAATCTCTTCCTCTAGTATTTTACTTTCAACACTTTTGTTTCTGACATTTTGAATAAACACTATGCACTTCCACAAAAAGCGCAGTGCTTATGTCTGATCTGACAACTTTCGCACGTCGTATGGTCCTGTCCTGTCTCTGTCTCCTATCGCTGTCTTCGGTCTAGGTCGATTGCTGAGAACGAGTACCTAAGAAGCTTACAAAAGTCCAGTCGAAAGTCTACACGCAGAAGCTAACGAAATACCACCTACAATCAGGAAATTACCTAAGCTTCCAGCAAATCCAGATTCTCCAAGATATTCTCATACCTTTTTCAAAAATTTCATAATATGTGGCCACCCTGGCCTTCCAAAATGATTTAGTAAAAGAGTCAGTGAGTTCAACATTTTCCCAAAGTATCACAAGATAATTACAATTACCCAAAAAAAGACACAAATCATATTCTCATCCACCAGCATTTCATATAATCGAAGCTGCAGGTAGTTGTTACCGAGGTATCCATTCAAAAATTTTGCTTACCTAAGGATTGCTCATTATTCTCTAGCGAACTGTATGTGATAACTAGCACTTCAACAAATCCGTCATCAAAACCAAGCGAAGGTAATTATCTACACCGATTCTCTTGGTGTAGTGCAAAATATTAAAACATTGTACCCTAACTATCTGATATCAATACAACTAAAAAAATAATTCGAATAAGGTAGTGAACATCGCTTCAATTCCTTTCTGCGACCTCTTCAATTGCACAAACAAGCATTCTAAATTGAACCATGGAAAAAGGTAAAGAACAATAATCTGCAAAAACTTAACCCTGATTTAACACCAAACGATCCACACCCAGCAGGTCCACTACATTGTTCACGATAGTTAGTTAGCTCATTGTTTAACACAATCTTTCGAAGGCCAATCATTTATTTGGCTACACTGAATAAATATGCCGATATCGGCTGATGCTAGGCGAGAAAGGGATAGGAAGAAAAAAAAAGGCTTCTGTGTATTATAGACATTAGAACATCGAGGGAGTCAAGACAAATACCCTAAGGTTGAAATAGAACAGGAATTAGGGCTCTTGATACCACATAAGGGTGAGAAAGGAAAGCATTTACCGGTAAAACTTAAATACAATAGTACGGTACTGTTAGAAGATCGAGTCAAGACTGGGATTTGGGAATCTAAATGCCGATATTTATGTATTCGGCAAACAGGAAGAGGAATGGGAAAAAAACATCATGTTTCGGTGGTATCGGAATGTAACGGCTGGCGCCGCTTAGTCGACAGTAGCATGTAAAGCTCGCAAATAGTTTTTTTTGTAAGACGGCTCGAGTCGTAGGATGAATTGGCGCATTTATGGAATCGAATTGAAATGTTATTTGAACACAGAAATGGGAGTGTCTAGGGAAATATTAAGTAAGTAAAGGAGTTGAGGTTGCGGTCTTAGTCTCAGTTGCAATTATAAGTTATATTGCAGCAAATAGCTCATACTAAATTCACTCTTGAACATTTGCTAAAAAAGGGAACAGTGAGAAGCTGTAATGTCTGTGGTTTTTTAAAAGACTAACCAAGAATACTATAGACCATTCCAGATTTCGTGAATTTTACAGTTCCGCCATATTGTGCTGGAGGGCAACCGAATCGATTAGTTGGAGTTAAACTTGTGCGGTTTCACATATGCTGTTGAGTATTTAAAAAATATAGCTTGTAGAGTTGGTCAGTTGGTTGTCAGACAGACTTTCTAGAACCTCGCTTCGTTAAAACAGCCGGAAATGCAATAAAAAAGATACCTTATCTCTTTCTCCCCGCATTCAACATTTAACAATACGACAAAACGATGGCGTTTTAGATACCTTTAAGAACTAATTGTTAACTAAAGTCTAACTATTATCGGTTGTTTACCAGTAAACATTGAAAACTAAATCGAATGTGTGCCCTCCAGCACAATATAGCCGACCTGTCAGTGACGTCATTCTGAAATGGTCTATACCACTGCGGTGTGGTAAACGAAATTAAGGCTATGGTCGGAAAGTAACCGTAACCACGGTTAACCGCTTCGATTGACAGAATGAAACTGAAAAATCGAGTTGTAATCGGGACACAAAACCGGTAAAAGTACGAAAAGAAAATATAATTTCTAACAAGACTCCAAATTTTATTCTTGTTACATCAAAAAAAAGTTTTTGGAAATTTTTAGTTGTTTTTAATCAGGTACAATCGGGCTACTTTTGTGTTTCACCACCTTCTTTTGTCAAGTTTTGATGAAGAGTCTTCAGATGATGACTACTGAATTCAGAATTTTGTCATCAGAGTAGGGGAATTGTATACTGATGGAAAATTTCAAAAGAATTTTCGAATGTCTAGACTAACACTTGACCATATGCTGTCGTTAGTTAAGGACAAACTCGTTCCTGATAATAACATGGGAAGATATCCTGTTTTTGGAAAAAAATCAGTTTTGTGTTTCTATTCGATGGTCGAATAATCAACAAATAAGGAAAATCATAAACAATGCATGACAAATGACAGCCGAAACCAGAAGTAACCGGGCTCCTAAGGCTGGTTACTAGTTTGACAGTTCATTAACCATATTTCAGGAAACCGCGTTCCAAAACTAACCAGATTTTCAGTAACCACTACTTTTTAGTTACTTTCGTGACGGTAAACCGCAAACCAGTTACTTTCGGACCAGCTAAATGAAAGTGAACTGTCAAACGTCGAGAACGGTTCAAAATCTACTTTACTTCACGTCATTGTTCAAAGATTGAATACATATCTGTACAGTAACTTTTTTTACTAACGTTGAATTGCATTATTTAAAAAAAAACTTACAACTTCGGGATGATTAGTTTTCGCTCCTAAATCTTCGACATCGCTAAATTTGACTATTTCAACTCCCCTATTTTTTGCACGCTGTTTCGTGGCGGGTCTAACGTCCCTCATGACTATCAATTTTTTTAGACATCTAGGGGATCGTTCTAATAGTAGATTACATTTTGCGTCGTCATCGCAAACCACCGTAGTTATCTCAGCTAAAACAACAAAAAATAACAGTCAGTGGATACCACATCCTAATACGAGTTATAGTGCGAGCGATAGATATAAATTCAGGTTTTATTGAAAACTTTGACAGGAGCAAAAAATACTATAATTTACCTTGTTTGATAATGAAAGCGCACGCCTCTGGACCTAAAGTATCGTACAACGGTACTAGTATCATACTGTAGCAGTACAATGCTTGTTCGGTTAAAATCCATTCTGGACAATTTTGTGAATATATGCCGATTATAGTACTTTGTCCAGGTGGTAAACCACTCGCCACCAATCCAGACCCGAGGTTCTTGGCACGTAGCAGTGCTTCATTGTAATTAACCCATTGGTATGGTTTTGAATACGACTCTCTCCATCCTAAACATGGTCCGTTATCTGGAATAAAATAAACTATAATATTATCCAATTCTCGTCAAGTTTTCGCCAGCCATTTTTAATCCAAAATTTATTTATAACTATTATAGTTTCTTCAGACCAAAAATAACTTTTTGGAGCGATTGGTGATTGGTTGATTAACAAAAATATTACCTTGTGCCACTTAGTCTACGACGGCACTTGAGAAAAAAAAACTTGGCAACAAACTTTATAGATTAAGTGCATGAATTATACTTGTTGGTTTTTAGTAGGTATGTTTTGGTATTAATCAATAGGCGTAGAAAATTGTTTTGACGATAAAACTGTCAATAAAATGGTTTATCTACTTTGACATGGTTAAGTCGTTGGCCAGATGTTTGAAAAGCGATCGTTAATATCTATTAAAATAGTTTAATTCACTTACACACATTGCAAAAGTGTATAGAAATTGAGCTGTAAAACATAAAACACCACAAGGATTTGTGGTTACGTTGCAAATGTTTATAGAATTCGAGCTATGAAACTTGAAAACGTACAAAAAATGAGGTGGGGCACTAAATACATTACAGATTGTAAGACTCAAAAAGGATAAAGTATAATAATTAATACAACTATCTGAATTTATTCTCTGCAACGTCACGGTTTCGCATCGACTACTCATCGACCGCCTATTCCAGGTCACTTTCCTTTTCCGATCCCCTCGACCCTTGGCCATGAGTATATGTTACAGGAGATGAGATCAACAAAACTGGGTTCAACATTCGAGTGACATGGTTGTTAATGGGTCTTGTCTAATAAATAAAGTAAGGTGACATATTAATGGGTCTTGTCCAATAAATATAATACTCTAGAAATATGAAATATAACATTATAGTAACTTTAAATATTGTAAAACGAATGTAAGACACATTCGCGGTTAATGGTAGCTTATAATACCGAACAGAACATTGATGGCTAGGAACCTTCCGTAACGCAGGGGGTAACGTAAAGGCTTTTTAATCGAGGGGTCCCGGGTTCGAGTACCTTTTTCAATGTTCAGTTTATTTAGCTTATACGAAGATGACTGTTAGAAATATTGTGAAAGTGTAAAAGAAAATAAAGATGCCTGTTGTAAAAGTGTGTAAAATTGAGCTGTAAAGCTTTTAAAATCTACAAAAACATACGGAAAATGAGGTGGGGCACTAACTACATACTGCTTAAATATTCCATTTTTATCTATTATGTTTCAGCGCGTTTCGGATTCATTGGGAATATTGTTGCGAGAACACCAACTGAAAGCCGGCCCTGTCTCTCGACTATAAATTTTGGCGAATGCGCCTTCGAGAACATTCTGGAATAAGTTGACAATTAGTGAAACGAAAACAAAGAGTTAGTTCACAGGCAGTTTACCGAAGTTCTTAGTAATCGGATAGTGAATGAAATAGTGAAGATAAATAGTGTAATATTCAAGAGGTGAAAATAAATTAGAACTATTATTTCGAGTGTAAATAAATTAGTAGCCATTAAGTAGAGTGTATATATAAATTAAGTTTAATAAATAAATCAATAGATAGTAATTAGCCTTAGTGTGTATAATTTTATCCCACAAGTAAAAACTATTTAAATAAATAACAAAAACATTACAATATCCTTGCCGGCTGTAGCAAATTTGGCAAAAAATGGCATTCACAGTGATTCAGAATATACCACTAAAATGAGTAAATCTGTCAAAATGACGAAGGGTCCTACAATCCGAGATAAACACGAGCATGCCATTAGGTCGCGTATATACAGAATGTTTAGTGAAGGTATGTAGAAAAATGTTTTCGATGCGTCGGACTCCACTTTTGACTCCACAATTTTGAGTATAAAAAAGTCAGAAATCTAGTTACAATGTCAACTATTCGGGGCGGGGGAAACGACGCTTTACAAAAAATCTGCCAGGTTACACCTATAAGTGAAGAATAACTTTTTCTATAAAGCTTAAGAATAAAATAGGGTCCCATATGGTGCAGACTTAATTGAACTCGCTGTATAATTCTTTTGCAGGACTATATTTACTGATATTAAATTATTTTAATATGTAAATTGAAATTACAATTTGTTTTATTTTGCTGTGTTTTGATATCTCAAGTATCTATTTTTAATTTCATAGCCTTTTCGAATACGATCTGATGATTTTATTTATCAAATTAAAGGTTAGCTATATGTCAAAATAACAAATAAAACATCGACATACCCAAAACCCGAATATACGTCACAAACGATGACGCACACCAAGAAGGCTATTATATGAACTATAGTAACTTTCAATATTGTAAAAGGGTATAGAAAATGAAGTTGACTGTTAGAAACATTGTAAAAGTGTATAGAAATCGAGATGTAAAACTTAAAAACGTACGGAATATGAGTTGGGCACTATATATATCGCAAAAGTCTATATAATGTGCAGATTGCTATTAGAAATGTTGCAAAAGTGTACGGAAAATTAGTGGGATACTAACAATATTGCAAAAGTGTATGGAAAGTGCAGATTGCAGCTTGAGATATTGCAAAAGTTTATAAGAAATAAAGTTGCCTGTTAGAAACATTGAAAAAGTGCATGGAAATCGAGCCGTAATGAATAACCTACAGAAATGTACGGAAAATGAGGTGAGACACATTGCTACATTACAAAAGTATATAAAAAGTACAGACTGTAGCTTGAAACATTGTAAAATGGTATAGAAAACGAAGATGACTGTTAGAAACATTGTAAAAGTGTATAGAAATCGAGATGTAAAACTTAAAAACGTACGGAATATGAGTTGGGCAGTATATACATCGCAAAAGTCTATATAATGTGCAGATTGCTTTTAGAAATGTTGCAAAAGTGTACGGAAAATTAATGGGATACTAACAATATTGCAAAAGTGTATGGAAAGTGCAGATTGCAGCTTGAACTATTGCAAAAGTTTATAAGAAATAAAGTTGCCTGTTAGAAACATTGAAAAAGTGCATGGAAATCGAGCCGTGAAGAATAACCTACAGAAACGTACGGAAAATGAGGTGAGACACATTGCTACATTGCAAAAGTATATAAAAAGTACAGACTGTAGCTTGAAACATTGTAAAATGGTATAGAAAACGAAGATGACTGTTAGAAACATTGTAAAAGTGTATAGAAATCGAGATGTAAAACTTAAAAACGTACGGAATATGAGTTGGGCAGTATATACATCCCAAAAGTCTATATAATGTGCAGATTGCTTTTAGAAATGTTGCAAAAGTGTATGGAATGTGCAGATTGCAGCTTGAAATATTGCAAAAGTTCATAAGAAATAAAGTTGCCTGTTAGAAACATTGAAAAAGTGCATGGAAATCGAGCCGTAAAGAATAACCTACTGAAACGTACGGAAAATGAGGTGAGACACATTGCTACATTGCAAAAGTATATAAAAAGCTTGAAGCTTGAACTATTGTAGAATTGTATAGAAAACGAAGATGACTGTTAGAAACATTGTAAAAGTGTATAGAAATCGAGATGTAAAACTTAAAAACGTACGGAATATGAGTTGGGCAGTATATACATCGCAAAAGTCTATATAATGTGCAGATTGCTTTTGAAATGTAGCAAAAGTGTATGGAAAGTGCAGATTGCAGCTTGAAATATTGCAAAAGTTCATAAGAAATAAAGTTGCCTGTTAGAAACATTGAAAAAGTGCATGGAAATCGAGCCGTAAAGAATAACCTACAGAAACGTACGGAAAATGAGGTGAGACACATTGCTACATTGCAAAAGTATATAAAAAGTACAGACTGTAGCTTGAAACATTGTAAAATGGTATAGAAAACGAAGATGACTGTTAGAAACATTGTAAAAGTGTATAGAAATCGAGATGTAAAACTTAAAAACGTACGGAATATGAGTTGGGCAGTATATACATCGCAAAAGTTTATATAATGTGCAGATTGCTTTTAGAAATGTTGCAAAAGTGTATGGAAAGTGCAGATTGCAGCTTGAAATATTGCAAAAGTTCATAAGAAATAAAGTTGCCTGTTAGAAACATTGAAAAAGTGCATGGAAATCGAGCCGTAAAGAATAACCTACAGAAACGTACGGAAAATGAGGTGAGACACATTGCTACATTGCAAAAGTATATAAAAAGCTTGAAGCTTGAACTATTGTAAAATTGTATAGACAACGAAGATGACTGTTAGAAACATTGTAAAAGTGTATAGAAATCGAGATGTAAAACTTAAAAACGTACGGAATATGAGTTGGGCAGTATATACATCACAAAAGTCTATATAATGTGCAGATTGCTTTTAGAAATGTTGCAAAAGTGTATGGAATGTGCAGATTGCAGCTTGAAATATTGCAAAAGTTCATAAGAAATAAAGTTGCCTGTTAGAAACATTGAAAAAGTGCATGGAAATCGAGCCGTAAAGAATAACCTACAGAAACGTACGGAAAATGAGGTGAGACACATTGCTACATTGCAAAAGTATATAAAAAGTACAGACTGTAGCTTGAAACATTGTAAAATGGTATAGAAAACGAAGATGACTGTTAGAAACATTGTAAAAGTGTATAGAAATCGAGATGTAAAACTTAAAAACGTACGGAATATGAGTTGGGCAGTATATACATCGCAAAAGTTTATATAATGTGCAGATTGCTTTTAGAAATGTTGCAAAAGTGTATGGAAAGTGCAGATTGCAGCTTGAAATATTGCAAAAGTTCATAAGAAATAAAGTTGCCTGTTAGAAACATTGAAAAAGTGCATGGAAATCGAGCCGTAAAGAATAACCTACAGAAACGTACGGAAAATGAGGTGACACACATTGTTACATTGCAAAAGTATATAAAAAGCTTGAAGCTTGAACTATTGTAAAATTGTATAGACAACGAAGATGACTGTTAGAAACATTGTAAAAGTGTATAGAAATCGAGATGTAAAACTTAAAAACGTACGGAATATGAGTTGGGCAGTATATACATCGCAAAAGTTTATATAATGTGCAGATTGCTTTTAGAAATGTTGCAAAAGTGTACGGAAAATTAATGGGATACTAACAATATTGCAAAAGTGTATGGAAAGTGCAGATTGCAGCTTGAAATATTGCAAAAGTTCATAAGAAATAAAGTTGCCTGTTAGAAACATTGAAAAAGTGCATGGAAATCGAGCCGTAAAGAATAACCTACAGAAACGTACGGAAAATGAGGTGAGACACATTGCTACATTGCAAAAGTATATAAAAAGCTTGAAGCTTGAACTATTGTAAAATTGTATAGACAACGAAGATGACTGTTAGAAACATTGTAAAAGTGTATAGAAATCGAGATGTAAAACTTAAAAACGTACGGAATATGAGTTGGGCAGTATATACATCACAAAAGTCTATATAATGTGCAGATTGCTTTTAGAAATGTTGCAAAAGTGTATGGAATGTGCAGATTGCAGCTTGAAATATTGCAAAAGTTCATAAGAAATAAAGTTGCCTGTTAGAAACATTGAAAAAGTGCATGGAAATCGAGCCGTAAAGAATAACCTACAGAAACGTACGGAAAATGAGGTGAGACACATTGCTACATTGCAAAAGTATATAAAAAGTACAGACTGTAGCTTGAAACATTGTAAAATGGTATAGAAAACGAAGATGACTGTTAGAAACATTGTAAAAGTGTATAGAAATCGAGATGTAAAACTTAAAAACGTACGGAATATGAGTTGGGCAGTATATACATCGCAAAAGTCTATATAATGTGCAGATTGCTTTTAGAAATGTTGCAAAAGTGTACGGAAAATTAATGGGATACTAACAATATTGCAAAAGTGTATGGAAAGTGCAGATTGCAGCTTGAAATATTGCAAAAGTTTATAAGAAATAAAGTTGCCTGTTAGAAACATTGAAAAAGTGCATGGAAATCGAGCCGTAAAGAATAACCTACAGAAACGTACGGAAAATGAGGTGAGACACATTGCTACATTGCAAAAGTATATAAAAAGTACAGACTGTAGCTTGAAACATTGTAAAATGGTATAGAAAACGAAGATGACTGTTAGAAACATTGTAAAAGTGTATAGAAATCGAGATGTAAAACTTAAAAACGTACGGAATATGAGTTGGGCAGTATATACATCGCAAAAGTTTATATAATGTGCAGATTGCTTTTAGAAATGTTGCAAAAGTGTATGGAAAGTGCAGATTGCAGCTTGAAATATTGCAAAAGTTCATAAGAAATAAAGTTGCCTGTTAGAAACATTGAAAAAGTGCATGGAAATCGAGCCGTAAAGAATAACCTACAGAAACGTACGGAAAATGAGGTGACACACATTGTTACATTGCAAAAGTATATAAAAAGCTTGAAGCTTGAACTATTGTAAAATTGTATAGACAACGAAGATGACTGTTAGAAACATTGTAAAAGTGTATAGAAATCGAGATGTAAAACTTAAAAACGTACGGAATATGAGTTGGGCAGTATATACATCGCAAAAGTTTATATAATGTGCAGATTGCTTTTAGAAATGTTGCAAAAGTGTACGGAAAATTAATGGGATACTAACAATATTGCAAAAGTGTATGGAAAGTGCAGATTGCAGCTTGAAATATTGCAAAAGTTTATAAGAAATAAAGTTGCCTGTTAGAAACATTGAAAAAGTGCATGGAAATCGAGCCGTAAAGAATAACCTACAGAAACGTACGGAAAATGAGGTGAGACACATTGCTACATTGCAAAAGTATATAAAAAGTACAGACTGTAGCTTGAAACATTGTAAAATGGTATAGAAAACGAAGATGACTGTTAGAAACATTGTAAAAGTGTATAGAAATCGAGATGTAAAACTTAAAAACGTACGGAATATGAGTTGGGCAGTATATACATCGCAAAAGTTTATATAATGTGCAGATTGCTTTTAGAAATGTTGCAAAAGTGTATGGAAAGTGCAGATTGCAGCTTGAAATATTGCAAAAGTTCATAAGAAATAAAGTTGCCTGTTAGAAACATTGAAAAAGTGCATGGAAATCGAGCCGTAAAGAATAACCTACAGAAACGTACGGAAAATGAGGTGACACACATTGTTACATTGCAAAAGTATATAAAAAGCTTGAAGCTTGAACTATTGTAAAATTGTATAGACAACGAAGATGACTGTTAGAAACATTGTAAAAGTGTATAGAAATCGAGATGTAAAACTTAAAAACGTACGGAATATGAGTTGGGCAGTATATACATCACAAAAGTCTATATAATGTGCAGATTGCTTTTAGAAATGTTGCAAAAGTGTATGGAATGTGCAGATTGCAGCTTGAAATATTGCAAAAGTTCATAAGAAATAAAGTTGCCTGTTAGAAACATTGAAAAAGTGCATGGAAATCGAGCCGTAAAGAATAACCTACAGAAACGTACGGAAAATGAGGTGACACACATTGTTACATTGCAAAAGTATATAAAAAGCTTGAAGCTTGAACTATTGTAAAATTGTATAGACAACGAAGATGACTGAAACATTGAAACACTGAAACATTGTAAAAGTGTATAGAAATCGAGATGTAAAACTTAAAAACGTACGGAATATGAGTTGGGCAGTATATACATCCCAAAAGTCTATATAATGTGCAGATTGCTTTTAGAAATGTTGCAAAAGTGTATGGAATGTGCAGATTGCAGCTTGAAATATTGCAAAAGTTCATAAGAAATAAAGTTGCCTGTTAGAAACATTGAA
Source organism: Lochmaea crataegi (assembly GCA_947563755.1). NCBI lineage: Eukaryota > Metazoa > Arthropoda > Insecta > Coleoptera > Chrysomelidae > Lochmaea > Lochmaea crataegi. The sequence continues at coordinate 17,389,338 of OX387430.1, forward strand.
AAAGTGCATGGAAATCGAGCCGTAAAGAATAACCTACAGAAACGTACGGAAAATGAGGTGACACACATTGTTACATTGCAAAAGTATATAAAAAGCTTGAAGCTTGAACTATTGTAAAATTGTATAGACAACGAAGATGACTGAAACATTGAAACACTGAAACATTGTAAAAGTGTATAGAAATCGAGATGTAAAACTTAAAAACGTACGGAATATGAGTTGGGCAGTATATACATCCCAAAAGTCTATATAATGTGCAGATTGCTTTTAGAAATGTTGCAAAAGTGTATGGAATGTGCAGATTGCAGCTTGAAATATTGCAAAAGTTCATAAGAAATAAAGTTGCCTGTTAGAAACATTGAAAAAGTGCATGGAAATCGAGCCGTAAAGAATAACCTACAGAAACGTACGGAAAATGAGGTGAGACACATTGCTACATTGCAAAAGTATATAAAAAGCTTGAAGCTTGAACTATTGTAAAATTGTATAGACAACGAAGATGACTGAAACATTGAAACACTGAAACATTGTAAAAGTGTATAGAAATCGAGATGTAAAACTTAAAAACGTACGGAATATGAGTTGGGCAGTATATACATCGCAAAAGTCTATATAATGTGCAGATTGCTTTTGAAATGTAGCAAAAGTGTATGGAAAGTGCAGATTGCAGCTTGAAATATTGCAAAAGTTCATAAGAAATAAAGTTGCCTGTTAGAAACATTGAAAAAGTGCATGGAAATCGAGCCGTAAAGAATAACCTACAGAAACGTACGGAAAATGAGGTGAGACACATTGCTACATTGCAAAAGTATATAAAAAGTACAGACTGTAGCTTGAAACATTGTAAAATGGTATAGAAAACGAAGATGACTGTTAGAAACATTGTAAAAGTGTATAGAAATCGAGATGTAAAACTTAAAAACGTACGGAATATGAGTTGGGCAGTATATACATCGCAAAAGTTTATATAATGTGCAGATTGCTTTTAGAAATGTTGCAAAAGTGTATGGAAAGTGCAGATTGCAGCTTGAAATATTGCAAAAGTTCATAAGAAATAAAGTTGCCTGTTAGAAACATTGAAAAAGTGCATGGAAATCGAGCCGTAAAGAATAACCTACAGAAACGTACGGAAAATGAGGTGACACACATTGTTACATTGCAAAAGTATATAAAAAGCTTGAAGCTTGAACTATTGTAAAATTGTATAGACAACGAAGATGACTGTTAGAAACATTGTAAAAGTGTATAGAAATCGAGATGTAAAACTTAAAAACGTACGGAATATGAGTTGGGCAGTATATACATCACAAAAGTCTATATAATGTGCAGATTGCTTTTAGAAATGTTGCAAAAGTGTATGGAATGTGCAGATTGCAGCTTGAAATATTGCAAAAGTTCATAAGAAATAAAGTTGCCTGTTAGAAACATTGAAAAAGTGCATGGAAATCGAGCCGTAAAGAATAACCTACAGAAACGTACGGAAAATGAGGTGACACACATTGTTACATTGCAAAAGTATATAAAAAGCTTGAAGCTTGAACTATTGTAAAATTGTATAGACAACGAAGATGACTGAAACATTGAAACACTGAAACATTGTAAAAGTGTATAGAAATCGAGATGTAAAACTTAAAAACGTACGGAATATGAGTTGGGCAGTATATACATCCCAAAAGTCTATATAATGTGCAGATTGCTTTTAGAAATGTTGCAAAAGTGTATGGAATGTGCAGATTGCAGCTTGAAATATTGCAAAAGTTCATAAGAAATAAAGTTGCCTGTTAGAAACATTGAAAAAGTGCATGGAAATCGAGCCGTAAAGAATAACCTACAGAAACGTACGGAAAATGAGGTGAGACACATTGCTACATTGCAAAAGTATATAAAAAGCTTGAAGCTTGAACTATTGTAAAATTGTATAGACAACGAAGATGACTGAAACATTGAAACACTGAAACATTGTAAAAGTGTATAGAAATCGAGATGTAAAACTTAAAAACGTACGGAATATGAGTTGGGCAGTATATACATCGCAAAAGTCTATATAATGTGCAGATTGCTTTTGAAATGTAGCAAAAGTGTATGGAAAGTGCAGATTGCAGCTTGAAATATTGCAAAAGTTCATAAGAAATAAAGTTGCCTGTTAGAAACATTGAAAAAGTGCATGGAAATCGAGCCGTAAAGAATAACCTACAGAAACGTACGGAAAATGAGGTGAGACACATTGCTACATTGCAAAAGTATATAAAAAGTACAGACTGTAGCTTGAAACATTGTAAAATGGTATAGAAAACGAAGATGACTGTTAGAAACATTGTAAAAGTGTATAGAAATCGAGATGTAAAACTTAAAAACGTACGGAATATGAGTTGGGCAGTATATACATCGCAAAAGTCTATATAATGTGCAGATTGCTTTTAGAAATGTTGCAAAAGTGTATGGAAAGTGCAGATTGCAGCTTGAAATATTGCAAAAGTTCATAAGAAATAAAGTTGCCTGTTAGAAACATTGAAAAAGTGCATGGAAATCGAGCCGTAAAGAATAACCTACAGAAACGTACGGAAAATGAGGTGAGACACATTGCTACATTGCAAAAGTATATAAAAAGCTTGAAGCTTGAACTATTGTAAAATTGTATAGAAAACGAAGATAACTAATAGAAACTTCGGAAATTGTATAGAAATTGATGGTTAAAACTTTGCAAGTATCTAAGAAAAATAATTTGGAGGACTTATCGTTGCAAAAGTGTATGGAAAGCGATATTTTTACTATAATGAATTCAATTTAAAATAAATCCATTAGCGAAAATGTAAGTGACGGTTATCTTATATAAAATATATTTTCCGACAGGTTTAAAAATACCTGGGCAAGTGTGTGTGCCCAACGTCCTCGAAAAATTTGTAAACACACTCCTGATGTTTGTGACGAAATAATTATAACCTAGACATTTTAATGCTTATCTAGTTTATATTTAAATCGAATAACTACACGGTTAAGCGTTTAACAGTGGTGTAGTTTAAAACAAATTTTGACTTATAATATACGGTGTGACCAAAAAAGTTTGATACAAATGCAGAAAAAGTTTAGAAACATTAAAATTTTACCGTAGGACAAAACATAAACGAAAAATACGAAGTGAGGCTAATAAAACCAAATGTGTTGACCAAATGCAAAAGGATATAACCTGAAGAACGATATATATGCAGATACCCTGTATAGTACAAAAGGTTTTCAAAATGTGGCCATTATTAAACTACATCTTTTTTATTTGAGGGATTTATAAACTTAAATTAAATCCCTAAGGCCAGATGCCGAGTCAACGAAATATTGTGAAAGATTTTTTACCTACAAGAAAATAATAAAATTCAATGTGTCTCTTGATAACAGATAATTCCACTTAATTTGTGTAATAATCTAGTAACTTGTCAACGGGTGAACAGTTTCACCTTTTGACAAACAAACCGAATTTATTGGTGGTCGAATTTTAAACATAATTACCTTATTTTTAGATCGACGATTATTTCGAAAATAAATTTGTCGAAAATCATGTAAACAAGAGATTTTAAATATGAATGAATCATATAGTTGACGATGTCTAAATCAAGTTTTATGTGTTGTTTTTTGGGATTTTAAAGCTAAAATTTATGTTCCAACGTCCACTGACCCATAAACGTAGGAATTTCAATAAAAAATCCGTCTCGAAGGACCATAGTCGAAAAATAAAGAACTTTTAGTATGATCGAAGTAAATAAATAACTTACTTGACACTTTTGATCCCCTTCTGAAAGATTCGTAAAGAGTTTTTGCATCTGAATATACATAACTGATGAATTTTCCTTCTTTTGCTTGATTGAAGAATCTGGAGACTCGAATAAGGTCTGGACCCTGCAAAAAATAAATAAAAATATATTTTAAATTATATAAATTTAATGCCAATAATGGGTTTAGTTCAATCTTGAGTTATTGGTCTTAAAAGAAAAATATGTTCCACTGATAAGGAGGTGCAGAGCATCCTTTTAATCAATATAGTAAGAGCATAGCACGTCTTGGAAAGATTGTAAAAGTGTATCGAATGGGTGTTTCATGCTACTAAAAATTTACCATTTATTGACACTTTTTAACCGAAATACAGGGTATTTTGTACAGTTTGTAAGGTAGTAACTATCGAAGCTCTCCGTATCTCTTCTTTATATTTGGTACAGATGTTTCTCAACTTATAACAATAAAAATCCAGGACCGGATTAAAAAGAAGTTTTCAAGCGATTGTGAGTGAAACATTACCCTGTATAATGATATTTTAAAAATCCCCTTTCAGATTTGAAAAGATTACAAAAAATTTTACCATAAATTGCGCTCTAAATTTTTGCGCTGACAAACAACTTCGAATCTAAGTGAAGTTTCCAAGCATTTAGAAGCAAAAAAATTGGATTGTTAATCATCACCGTACACTAACTAACGACAAGTAAATTCACTTCGTCGATTCAGCGGTTACCGAAAATTTCCTTACCCCGCCTGTCGTCTGGTGAGTTCTGGTGAGATTAAATCGACAAAGTGTTGAGTACAGGGGTAGCGCGCAGTGTTAATGTGATGCTGATCGGAATTACGGAAATATAATTAATGCTTTTTGTTTTCGTTTTTGTGAGCAGATCATTGTTTTTGCGTGAATATTAAAATATTTATACATATTTTTATTATAATTTTGTATTTAGTCATAATGGTCACTGTAAATCAGTACTTATACGTATTTAACCACACGTCTGTCCCTCGTAATTTTTGTATTATGATAACGGGCGAGTACGGCGCCAGAGAAACGATGTACCAAAAATTTGAAACGTTCCGACGCAGGTGAATTTACTTGTCGTTAGTTAGTGTACGGTGTGTTCATCATTGACTTAATAATCAACTATTGCAAGTATTAAAACCAAACTAGGCAAGTAATTTTTGACCAAAATCCTGGTAGAAAACGGATGGTGCAATCATACAAAAGGCATTACACATGTTACGTACGTAATTGAAATATGAACAAAACGAGGGGTCAAGCGACTTGATCGGATAATTAGCAGTCGACGAAATTTGGAAAAATAGGAAAATGAGTCATTTGTTGAAAAATCATTTTTGCCATTTTTCAATTGTAAGAGCTGAAACTTTGTACAAAAGAAGTTCTTCATATTGTACTTTATATGTGCGAAGAGCAGATGCCAGGTGACGGTTACTTTTATCGCAATTTTATTTTTTTGATGCGATTCTTTGCAACGTTTCTGGATTCGTCCGATTCCAAATTTTAAAACAGTTTTGAAAAGTATAGATGTAGAGCAACAAAACCTACATTTTCGATTTGTAATAAAATTATGCGAAGTCGGCCATAAACGCCCAAGAACACCGCCGAAAAAGACAGGTTACGCCGCGCGCCATGGCGCTTATACAGATTGCGAAAATCCCTTTCTTACGCTGCGACTTATACAAGTACGACAAGGAAAATATGAGCAAAACTACGTGAAAGAGAGAGAAGACTTGTTAGCCCAGCGATCAGTCCCCTCTACCAGAACAGTTGGGCGTGTGTTCATCGCCCCACTAGTTCAACCGCTGTTGCCAGAAGCTCAGATTAATTTGTAAAAATGATACTTTTGTCACGTTATCGTTAACTTTTTTTCGAGCTCATACACTATTAGGTAAAATTAAACACCTTCATCCGGCAACAGTGTCATTTAACGACGATATTGGTCTCGGGAAAATAAACATCTAAGCATTCCAATCCGAACACAGTAACCGCAGAAGCTAAATGTTTGGACGTGTATTTTAGGTGACCACATTATAGGTCCTTTTTTATTGAGGGGAACTTAAATTCCGCCAAATATTTAGACTTATTACAAAATCATGTAATTCCTGCAGTTCTCCTTATACCCGATGTTGATCTCAACAGAATTTGATTTCATCAAGATGGTTGTCTAGTCCATAATTCAAGGATAGTAATGGAATTTTTAAGGTTTACATTCCCCGACAGAATTATTAGTACTAATGGTATAATTAAATGGCCTCCAAGATCACCTGAACTAGCTCCAAATGATTTTTTTCTTTGGGGATTTTTGAAAAGTAGCATTTATCAACATGAATTTGAAAGAGCTAATAATTTAAATGAATTGAGGGTGAAAATACAGCACGTTTGTGCCAGCAATCTTAGAGATATGAGATCAAATCTTTATGACAGATTTGGTTATTGCCTGGCACAGCAAGGTGGTTTATTTGAGAACTTAATTCATTAAAATTATGTTTACCTTTAGAACGGATTTTTAGTTAAATTTTTTCAAGAAGTTCATATTTTATGTTTAGAATAAGTACCTACTTATTTTATTTTTTCAATTCAATTTATTAATGGAATCGATCTTTAGTTTTTTATACCCAATTACTTTATTATTTTAATCTCAAGAATAAATGTTTTATTTTCAACTTACAATGGCTAAAATAATATCCTATTGTAGTTAGAAATTAATTGTCAGCTTGGTCAGAAACGATCAAGTTGACAAAAATGAATTTTAAGATGTACAGGTTACGAAATAACGAGTGTATTTTTTTATTTCTTTAACAACCTCACTCCTTCCATGTTGGGAAACTACTGAACACAGTGAACCTACTCACAGAGTGGGGAGTCAGACTCTGCTGCAGCGTTGCCAGTTTAGAATGTTTGGTACTTTCTAAGTAGTAAATAACTTATTTTGCATTTGACTTTTAACACCGGATAACGGTGTATTTAGTGGGAGAAAATCGAGATTGGTAATATTATTGACTTTTGAAAAATAAGTGAGATCAACACAAATAAGAATAAAATAATAGAGTTCAAGAAAAAAATTGGACAAATTACAATCTGCAATAAATAAAATCCGTACACTGCTTTCGATTTAACAATTATTGGTATTTAACATTGTTGCCGTTTGAAATGCCGTTGAAAATTTTAAAACAACGATAGACAAAAATTAGGAATAATTTTTACAGATAAGTACATTTGGCAACACAACAGTTAAAATAAATAGGAGGAGACTGAATACACGCCCAACTGTTTTGGTAGAGGGGACTGATCGCTGGGCTAACAAGTCTTCTCTCTCTTTCACGTAGTTTTGCTCATATTTTCCTTGTCGTACTTGTATAAGTCGCAGCGTAAGAAAGGGATTTTCGCAACCTGTATATCTATAAAGTATGCCTCTCCTCGATCTCCTCTACCTTACTACTCCACTGCTTTTTTAAACAATTGGAATTGATCATTTATAAAAAGGTAGATTTGAACATTCTGAAAAATTTCGTAAAGCGAAAATATCTATATCTCAACAAATATCAATCTTAGCTATTCAACTCGACATAAAATTGCCCGTATCTCTTAAACCGTTAAATTTATCGAGATATCACAAGAGGACTTTTTTTTCTTAAAATTCACTTTGAAAATTGGAAACTTTGGCATTAAATTTTGGAGACCCTGTATGATTGAAATAAAGTATACTTCTGTCGATGTTTTTGTGGTCACTACGTTAGCTCATGTTCAAAATTCTATTTAAATTACTTAAATGAGGTATTGTAAAATGATAAATTTTATCGTAATAAGTTGACAACGTTGTTTAGGTTAGTCAAAAAATTAACCAGTAATGTAGACTTCATTGGTGATACAGAAAGTGCAAAAATACCCCCACCATTCCATTTGAAAAAAAAAATTTTTTTCTGTGGCATCATTTTTTTGGAACGCTCTGTAGAAGTTAAAATGTAGCTTAATTGGTGTGATATTCAGGTTGCAAATGATTTTTGCATCGCATTTCAAATAACGCCGTAAGAGAATAATGCCGCACTAAATGGACACACGGTATGAAGAACTGTAATTATTTTTAGTCTTTCTGCCAACTCCAAAGTTTTTGGTATAAAACCAAAAATTATGGAAAATGATATTGTTAGAGGTAAAATTTTTAAAAACCAAACTTACTGGATAATTGTAAGTGTCCGATTGGTTGTTTAAATTTATAGGAACACTTATCGGTGGAACAGTCTTACATCCGCAGCAGCCGCACATAATTTCACTTTGAAAACTTTCGATAATCTCAAATTTCACTCTTCATTTTAAAACTTTTCAATCTGGAGAACTATAACGTGAAGTGAATTTCAATGTGATAACGTGCATTTTGTAAAATTAACTGGAAATTTAATTTTGAAAAAAATGTAAACTGGTCTGTCAACATTCAACTAATTGGTTATTAGTCCTAGAAAATAGACCTTTAAATTTTCTATTTAAGTTACTTTGAAGTATCTAAAAAGCAATTGTGAATGTTTTTTGTAGGGGGGAAAATAAACAAGGTGTTTTTTCAAATTTTGATAAAAGGAAAAAAAATCCAAAATAAAAGTCATAGAGAAAAAAATGTTTGCATAAAAATTGTGTCTAATGGTATTTTTTTTATCATGAAAATTTAGAGTGACTGATTCAAACTAAATGGAATAAATTCGTTACGTCATTTGAAACAAAAAAACAACGCAAGTACCGTAACGTTGAAATAATGAAAAAAAGAGATTGTGGATTAATTTCCCAAAAAATAACAGAATAGTTGTTTATTGTATAAGTAGATGTCAAAGATAATAGTTCAATACCATTATAAAGCCCTTACAGAGTTTTTGAAACATATTTTTCAAAGAACATAGACCGTTCACTAAAAAGAAACAACTACTTCTCGGGCTATATGCCCTGACAGACATCGAATTACACTTCTAAGTTAAACGGGGTTGGTATATCTGCAAGATATAACCAACCATTCTGGTTTGTAACTTACAAGTGTAATACAATGTCTAACAGGGCATATAGCCCGAGAAGTTGTTGTTGCTTCTTAGTGAACGGTCTCTGTTCTTTGAAAGATATTTTTCAAAAACTTTGTAAGGCGTATTAAACTATTATCTTTGACATCTATTGATAACACGCTTTACTAAAATATGACAATTTTTACAGGAAACTGTAATTAAGTAAACATTGTATAATTGTTTCAAATAGTGTTTTATCCACGCAACAACCTTATTAATAATAAAATTTAGATTATTCTATCATTACTTCAAAATTAAATTAGTAAAAAGCATATTAATTGATACATTTAACATCATTTTAACACTAGGATGATACTAAATCCTTAGAAATAAGTTTGGGTATGTTTTACACCGTGCTTAAGTTAACCTAAATTTTTTGGTCTAATGTTATAATTAATTGTCCCTTTGTGACTATGATAGAAACATTTTTATACAGGTAAGTTGTACTTGATTATATACAACAAAATTCAGGTTAGACACTTTTACAATTCCTTACATATTTAAACAAATTAGAAAATTATTTGTAGATGTAGATTCTGAATATGAAGATTATCCAAGACAGAATGAGGAAATAAATCTCTAGGGGCCGCTTTTCGACAGCAGTAAATACACAGATATTTTAGAAACCACCAAATTTTTTTTTTCATAAAGTTGTACTAAAGTTAAACAAAAAAAAATTCATTAATAATTTTTTATTATTTTTATGAAAATTAACAATATTAAAGTCTTTAGTTGTGACATATTTACAATACATTTTCATGTTCAACGAATCAATATACAAATTGTATTATTTTTGCATTTTTCTAAATTTATATTTTTTGTTTTTTGTCGACAAATTTTTATAAACTAAATTTTTATTGCTCATTGACAAAAATGTTTGTTTTAAAACACTAGTAGAAATAATAGTTATTTATGTATTAAGGGTAATAGGTAGATGATTATTCCCTGAGGGTATATATCTATTAGAACCCGTGGTGCATACAAACTTTCAACTTTTATGTCATACCAGTTCATTTTGAATAATACATTTTTTTTATTTAATTTGATTTACCAGTTTTTTATTTTTGTGGCTAGTATTAAAATGTTTAATGTGTCAAAGTCAAATATCAAAATTGGAACAAGATTTCGAAATTCCCGACGAAATTGCAAAATAGGCTGAAAAAGGCAACGCAAAACCTGTTACTCATACGACAAAGAATATGACCAATTTTTGAAGTGGATTCCAGAAAATGCTGTAGAAAACATTAACGAAACTGAGCTGTTGGGGTACTTTAACTCTGCGTTGACCGCGGGTTGAGCTCACCTCAATCAACAATGTCAGATATTTTGCACAAATTCGCAACATCGCACGCATCCATCTAGATAATCCTCGAACCAAATTTTACCAAAGAATACACCATCAAACAAGACGCTTAGCTGCATATCCTTTTTTTGTATGCGCATGTCTGAAAGGCGCCATTTTCATAATAAGATACTTGTCATACTTCACAATTATATAGCCGATATTTAAAAATTTGATCATTTTCTCAGTGTATTTACTAAGTTATCTGTCAACGTCGGTCTCTCAAGGTCATACATTTTTGTTACCAAAACATCAAAGAGATTGCGTCTGGCTTCGCTTCTTGTTAGTTGGTGTATTCTTTGATGTTACTAGTCAGAGTTCTGGGTTTGAGCACGTGTTCCGTCCTATGTCGTGATACACGATTGACGATAGAGTTTGAGTGAGTTTTGTGGATTTTTCGAAGGTAAATGTGTAAAATTCATTGTTTTAATTTATTTTCAGACAATTATTTTACAAATCATGGATCCTAAAGAATAACAAAGGCACCTAAAAATTTTTGAAGAGTTAGAACAAGAAGAATTGTTACAAGAACAAAGTCAAATTCCGAAAGAACTGCTTGAAGATGAAGAGAGTGACGAAGATTGCATTGAAAGCGCGCTAAATAATGAAACAGATTCAGAAATGTCTGCGGATGAATCAGGTGATCGTTGGTCAGAAGATAGTCCAAATTAGGTGGGAAAATAAGGCCAAACTCTGTGGAAAGTTCATCGTACAGTAAAAACCAGTCGCACAAAGCACCATAACTTAATTTACAAGTAACCTCGCGTCAAACCGTAGGCAAAGAATGCTCATAGTCTATGAAACTTGGAATTTGCTAATAACTGATAGCATGATTGAAGACATTGTTACATACACAAATATTTATAGAGAAAGTATCCGTAATAACTACTCACGCTCTTGAGATGCTTTGAATACTGATGTTGATGAAATCAAAACCATGTTTGACCTAATGTATATGGCAGGAGTTCTCAAGGCAAATCATACCAACTTAGCCGATTTATGGAACTGCTCCAGAATTTTTCAGAATGGTTATATCTAAAAACCGGTTCTATCTACTTTTACGAGCCCTTCGATTCGATGACGTAAGAAGTAGGGAAGAGAGGAAAAAATTGGATAAACTAGCACCCATAAGACAAATATTCTAATTGTTCCAAGATAACTGTCAATCTAGCTATACACCAGGTGAAAATTGCACCATTGATGAGATGTTGGAGGTATTTCGGGGTAGATGCAGCTTCCGTCAATTCATATCAAATAAGCCTAGTGAATATGGTATCAAAATTTTTTCATTAGTGGATAGTCGTGTGTTTTATACCATAAAGATGGCAATTTACGGTGGAAAGCAACCGGAAGGCCCATTTAGAGTGTTCCTTTCAAACAGCAAAGGTAAAGGTGAGCCCTGGGCTCATCCGCGGGTAACGGTGGTATTTTTTCTGGTGCGGGTAACGCAGGGTTAATGATCTATCCGAAATATTTTCTCCGAGCTCTCTGTGGGCTAAATATTCGATGATAAAGAAGCCTTTAATGGTAAATAAGAATATTTGTAATTTTCACAAATTATGCGAGTATTCAAAGCAAAGGTCAAAAGGGTACCAACCAAAAAAATACAGTGTGTTATCTAGAGAAAATGGCGTAAAATTTATTCATGAGGCACCAAATGAAACGTTTTTAATGAACAAGGTCGCATTATTATTTGGTGTATTTGATGGATGTCGGCGGCAAGAACTAGTAAATATGTTAGACACACATGTATGGATAGAAAAACAGTCTTTGTTGTAACGGTGCCAGAAACCAAATCTGACAAAAAACGAGTTTTCACCATTGTTGTTGAAGCGGAAATAAAGAGTTTGAAACTTATAAGAGATTATATTTCTTTGCGGCCACATGGCTGCTCAGAAAAAATACTAATTTAAAGCTACAGACAAGGCCGCTGTACTGTACAACCTGTTGAAAAAAACACATTTGGGAAAATTCCCTGTATTATTGCAAAATGTTTGGGTTTGAACAACCCCGAAAAGTATACTGGTCATTGTTTACGTCGAACGTTGGCCTCGGCAACTCTTTTAGCCGAAGCTGGAGCAAGTATGACTACGCTCTAGCGCCATGGTGGATGGAAGAGTACCTCAGTTGCTGAAGGATATTTAGAGGACAGCATATCCTCAAAAAAGAGGTTTCAAGGATGTTGGCAGGCGTACCATCTGTATCTCGCATTTCCTTAAAGAAACTAGAGACCCAAACAATGAATCATGACTCAACCTTTGCTGCAGGAAATTTAGCGGACCCTTCCAGAATAGCCAATTCTATGTATATACAACCAAATAATATATAAACGTAAATTTATATTTTATTTTGTTAATAAAGAATAAGTTAATCGAAAACTGTTTTTGGAGTCTTAATACCCTCACGGTCATGAAGTAATCCATTATGTAGATGGTATCTAAGGTATAAAACACAATAATGTACTGGTATGACATAAAAGTTTTTATATTGACCCACTGAATATGAAAATGTTTAGCATTTTTTGCAGCGCTATGTACGTCCTGCAATTATTCCGGGGTATTTACGAGAACAAAAATCTCATCCGTTACTAAAATTAAGGGTTAGAATCACCAGAACACGACAAAACACCAAAGAAATTTTACGTATTTTACGTTGATGTCATGTTTATCTTATAAAAACATATTGTTTGTTACATGTTTCTAAGTTATCAATTATTAATATGATTTACTTAGCATGCTATAAGTACGCTATTAATAACCATTAGTTAGTATGCTGTTATCGTGTTTATTATTAATAAGGCTGTAAAAGTTTAATTTTCTTATGTGGATAAAACGCAACTAAAACACTTATACAATACAACGTTTTATCCACAATCACAGTCATAGAATCAGATTTCATCAAAAAGTGATTTGACATTTCGCTCTGACAGCAGCTGTAACATAAAAAAATATTGAAATAAATCAATTACATTTAATTAATTGAGTCACTTACATTTAATTAAATATTGTATTTTTCATTATTCCAATAGTGGACAAAGTGGTACTTTATATGCTTCATAAGTGTGAATAAAACTACAATTATAATGTGATTGTGGTTAAAAATAATATATTTAGTTGAAAGGGGTTTTATTCAACTAAAATGCCACAAAATGAAACTTTTTTGAAGATGGAAATGTGAAAAGAGTTTAGTTTCCATTATAACACTCTGTATAGTGGATGGTTATTTATATTTTCAAAATAGAAAAGAAAAAATATTAAAAATATTTTTATCTACGACCACCATTACAATTAAGCATTTACAAACTCATATAAATACGTGAAATTACATTTTATACATACGTCTAAAGCGTGCGAAAAAGAACAATGCTTTTTAAATGGAAGTTTCATTACAACACCCAAAAGAGTGCGAAAAAGTACAATGCTTTTTAAATGGGATAATCATTATAACACTCTTTTTTATTTGTATATTTGTTAAGTTACTTTAGATAATTTTGTGTTTTGTGTTCTGTCAAAGGTTCTGTAATTGTAATAATTTTGTACTGCCATTAAGAAGTGTGAAACGTCATCGTCATTTTGCAAAATATTTTTCAAATTTTGATTGATAAAAAACTAATTATATATAGCTTTCAACAGGCATTTTAGGACCATAGCTTTGTAATTCCTCTCCATACTTTTCTATCTTTGGCCTTTTCTCTCCATCGATTAACATTCTTTTCTTTCAGGTCTTCTAGTACCATCTCCCTCCATCTTTTCCTTGGTCTGCCTCTTTTCTTCTTGCCTTCCGGAACTCTCCATGCTATTTGTTTCGCTATTCTTCCTCCTTCAATCCTTTCTATGTGCCCTAACCACTGAAGTCTTCTTGATGTAATAGTTGCATCTATTTTGGGTTCACGATAAATGTTATATAATTCTTCGTTAGTCCTTCTCACTTTCTTCTACTTTTTTTCCTCCCAGAATTCTTCTTAACATTTTCCTTTCCCATCTAATTACCCTTTCTCTCCCATGCCTCACAACTAAACAATATCGTAGGTTTCAATATAGTATTGTACAATCTTATTTTTGATTTCCTTGACAGATGTTTTGACCGGACTAGGTGATTTATTGCTCCTGAAAAAACTGATTGTTAAGCTAAATAAACATGGAAGAAGAATCTGATTGCACTCCTCCTGAAATTGCAGAAATTGCGTGCAATGTAACTCAAAACCTGCTTCCGGAAAAGTCAAGAAAAATATACATGAAGTCATGGCGATTTTTTGGTGTAACACTAAAAAAATCAAAAATTACACGGAAAATGTTCTTCTTCTTTCTCGGAAAAGTCAAGCAAATGTCAATGGAAATCATCAACGTTATGGTCCCATTATTCAATGTTGAAAACTACCATAAAAAATTATAATTCTGTTTTCAACAAATTATTTCTACTCTTTCCATTTAACTATTGGATTTACATAATGTCCTTTTCAGAATCAGTTTTATATCGTTTTTTGACTCTTCTGTAAAATTTTTTATTTGTGGGCTGCGAGGTGCTAGAATTAAGCCGACGATATGTAATATATAATTAAGGGAAAGTATTTTTTAATATGGTCGTAGATAAAATATTGTATGATACTCATGCGTGAAGTACTTTTGCGCACTTTCACGCACTTGTATCATAACATTATCGTTTTTTTAAACAATTTATTCGAAAGTTGAATCACTTTTATACGCTTTGTCAAATTTTGAAGTACAAATATCCATTTTTTCTGATTTTATCCGTTTTTGGACTATCTAAACTTATATAAAAATATTTTTGATGGTTCTACATTGCCAAACGTCGAATTAAGTAAATTGATGCACTGTTGTTGAAATAATTTACGTTAACAGCAGAAATGAAGGCTTTTTAAATTTTTTAAAACACTACACAATAAAATCATCTCCGAGTGCCCTAAAAATGACAGATATCGTGATGAAAACGTCAAATTTTACTGAGATCACCAGTGTTGCCGATTTTTAAAATATAGATTCCATTTTGCACTTTTAAACTAAAATTTCTTATGTAAACTGTTAATACGTCAATTTCTGATGAAACCATTTTAAATAATGTTATTGTGTACAAAAGAGAACATTTTAAACTGATCTATCACATTTTTTTGGCTAAACTTCAAATACGTGATATTTATATAACGTAATATGATAAATAGTTTAACTAGAATCAAAAAAATTTTACTACCATCGCAACTTGTTATATTTAAGAAACAACTCAATAAAAATTTGACAAGCTGGATCTACCAACAGCGTTGTCAGGTGTTGATATATAATAATAATTTTTTTCGTATTTTAAATAAAATTTTTAGAGAAAAAAAAATGAATTTACGATCAATCTAATGGTACACTTCACCGAAATCCACTTGACGTTGCAATTTCGTACGAGAATTATATTAAAAATCGAACCGTTTTGTCACTTCAAGCGTCGCGACGTTAAACTTTCGACTAGACGCGTCCGACTACACAACAATTATTTTCAAATATTTTTGCCCACACTCTTTCGGTTCTAGCCAATTCAACTGCTGTTTTAATTTTATTTCTAAATGTATCTATCTATATTAAAAGTACTCGGTACTACATTCTCGTCATTTGAACATTTTTAACGGATGATTTTATTTAATAAAATTTAACGTGATTAGAATTATTTTGTCAGGTGATCTAATACGATAAAAAAAATATACGTTGACCAACTTTAGCATTTTCACTTTGTAACTTCTTTACAAAAATTTTGCGTACGTCACTGGCAAATGAACCATGTTGAAATATCATCTACAGGGTGTACAGGATCGTTGAAAATATTTGAAATATCTCTTCGCAAGTTTTCTCTAACCTTGTTAGTTTGTGAGATACAGGCTGATAAAAGGTGTAGCTGAAATATACATTTTATTTTATACAGGATATAGTTTGCAAATGTGTATCGTTTATAGCAATCAAAGAAGACAAAACATATTTTTCAAAAAAATTGTCTCTACATTGCAGTTACAAACTGGTCACAAAACATAAATATGGTCAAAAGAATTACCGACGAAGGAAAGATGTTCATACGGAAAGCCAACCCTTTTTTTCGAAAAATGCATCGATTTTTTAGAAAGTTTTAATAAGTCAGCGTCCCAACTAACTGCAGCTGCGTTGGGGATATCACCAAAAACTATGGAGAATAAAAAAAGGTGAGCGGGTCGTCGGACCGCATGCTTCTTATGCATAATAGTTCACCATTTTTGACCATTTTTCGAAAATTTTGACCATTTTTCAAAAATGTTGACAATTTTTAACAATTATTGACCATTTTTGACAGTTTTTCATAATTATTGACCATTTTTTCAAAATTTTGACCATTTTTCAAATTTTTTATAATTATTGACCATTTTTTCAAAATTTTGACCATTTTTCAAATTTTTTACAATTATTGACCATTTATCAAAAATTTTGAACAATTATTGACCATTTTTGACAGTTTTTTATAATTGACCATTTTTTCAAAATTTTAACAATTTTTGACCATTTTTCAAAATTTTAACAATTATTGACCGTTTCTGACAATTTTTCAAAAATTATGATAATTTTCAACAATTATTGACCATTTTTGACCACTTTTTCAAAATTTTGACAATTTTGGACCATTTTTCAAAATTTTAACAATTATTGGCCATTTTTGACAATTTTTCAAAAATTTTGATAATTTTCAACAATTATTGACCATTTTTGACAGTTTTTTATAATTATTGACCATTTTTTCGAAATTCTAACAATTTTTGACCATTTTTCAAAATTTTAACAATTTGACAATTTTTGAAAAATTTTTACCATTTTGACAGATTCTGACAATTATTGACCATTTTTGACAATTTTTAACAATTATTGACCATTTTTGACAGTCTCTTATAATTATTGACATTTTTTCAAAATTTTGACAATTTCTGACCATTTTTCAAAATTTTACGCAGCGTTGGTTATATAGTATCGCGCGTTATTTCAATACGTCTCTCTCTCTCTCTTTCTAATGAGTCATCGCGTGACGACGCTTTTTCGTAACATCCACACGTTTCACGAGTTCACTAGCCTTCCCAAACGTCCTATGTCGTGCAATAAGAAGCAAGCTTCAAAAAAATTAAGACTCTTAATGATGCCGAATTCAAAAGATCTCTTTCTGCGAAGTTAGTAAAGTAAGAACTTTATTTTGTGGTGCCCGTGGTCCACCCCGGAATCGCCTTGATGTATGTCTTCGGGGTGGGGGCTTTCGTTGACTTTGCTACAACCTGTGGTTTCGTGTTCTTTTTCTTCCTTTTCTTTAACTTTCATTGTCGTTCTTATGTATTTATGTTTTTTTTTCATAGTTTTCCTTACTATTCTTCATCTCTCCTGTCTCATATTCTCCTCGTTTATTTCTTCGCCGATTTGCTCTTCCAGTTCATTTCTGGTCTGTTCCCATCGAACGCACTTGTGCAGTATATGAGAGACGCTGTCTATCTCTCCGCAGTATATACATTCGTCGTCTTCTGTTTTTCCTATTCGGTAGGTAGAGGTTCTGAAAGATCCATGTCCGCTTAGTGCTTGTGTAAGGTAGTAGTCTGTTTTTCGGAAAGGGCATTTCACCCATTATGTGGCGCCTGGTATAAGCCTCTTTGTCCACTGAACCACGTCGTCCGTCATTTTCCTTTTCCTTTCCTTTCCTTTCCTTTCCTTTCCTTTCCTTTCCTTTCCTTTCCTTTCCTTTCCTTTCCTTTCTTTCTTTCCTTTCCTTTCCTTTCCTTTCCTTTCCTTTCCTTTCCTTTCCTTTCCTTTCCTTCCTTTCCTTTCTCTTTCCTTTCCCTTTCCTTTCCTTTCCTTTCCTTTTTCCTTTCCTTTTCCTTTCCTTTCCTTTCCTTTCCTTTCCTTTCCTTTCCTTTCCTTTCCTTTCTTTCCTTTCCTTTCCTTTCCCTTTCCTTTCCTTTCCTTTCCTTTCCTTTCCTTTCTTTCCTTTCCTTTCCTTTCCTTTCCTTTCCTTTCCTTTCTCTTTCGTTCACTTTGCCACCTGTTCATCGAGATTTCCCATCACTTCTGTTTTTGCAGGGTTCCTTTTCCTGTTCTCTCTTTGGTACGACTGCATTCTTTCGTCTATTTTGATGCGAATGGGGATGATTCCTGCTAGCACTTAACCATTATTAACTGGACTCAAAGTGGAATTAGACAAGCGGAGGATTGAGCCCATTTCTTTTCAATTTGCTTATGGATTAAATCATAAGAAAACAAATAATAAATGTAAAAAATATATGGTTTGGACATAGAAACTTGCAAAAAATAGAAACAACAAATGAAGCATAAAGTGAAAGGGAACAACAACAAAACCGTATAGGTTTATATGGAATGACACATTGAAGGAGTACGGTATGAAAATAAGCCACGAAGAAGACTAAAACATTGGTGATTGGTGATAAAACAGAAAAGATGAAAATATATATTGAAGATCAAAGTATAGAACAAGTGGAATCGTTTCAGTATCTGGAGTAGAATTAGATCAGGGCGGAACACAGGGAGCCGAAATAAATAGAAGAGGCCAAAAAGCACAGTAATCTATATTATTCTATGAATAAAATTTTATTAATAAAAAGGAAATCTCAAGAACAACTAAATTAAAGTCTTTAAATCTTTTTACAGACCAGTGTAAACGCATGGCTGTGAGTCTTGGATACTTAATAGAACATGCAAAAGAGTAAAATACAAGAGGCCTGAAATGAAGTATCTAAGGCGAATAAGAGGAGTAACTTTGGAGTATATTGAGGAAAGTCAACTGGGATGGTGGGGACAGTTGCAGCTTATGGAGGAGACCTAGATTAACTAAAAGAATATGGGGAGCGAAAATTAAAAAGAATAAAAAGAGAGGTAGACCAGGAAGACTTGGGATGAGACAATAGGGGAAATATTACAGCGGAAAGGAATAGCCTGGATAGAAGCTAAAAAGCTGGCCACTGTCAGAAAGAAGTGGAAAAAAATGTATGAAATAGTAAAAATATCACTCTACACACAATGTGGTAGAAGAGTTATTTGAATATTAACTGGATACATAAAATGGTTTCAAGTTTAAACAAACTAATAATAGAAAATTTTAATGGAGCTTCTTGCGGTACGATCCAAGAGGTTACCTCTTCTTAGGAAATATTCCTAAGAAGAAGGTATCAACTTATATAAACCGAAGGTTTTGAATAAGACGAGGATTATAGCAAAGGTCAGATTAGAAAAACATGGAAAGATAATATTGTATTAACTCATTGCAAGAAAACAGGCGAGGACGGTTCTGTAGAAGATGCAGGTATAGTTTTAAAAAGTAACCGAAAAACCGCGACTGCCATGATAATAAGAACTGCGAAAAGTTTGGAAAATGGTTCAAAATCAAATGTTCGATTTGAAGGATCTTCTTTTGCTTCCCTTCAAACCGAGCAAATTAAAATATGTAACCATTCATTCCAAACACTTTCCGAAATGAAACACTGTATTTTAAATTCACTATAAACCTTTACTGAACTGAACACTATTAACGTTTACATAACTATACATTGTGTTCATTTGAAAAGGACCCACCCTTAATATTTCAAAAATGGGACATATTAGAAAGAAATGCCGAAACACATCAACTTTTAACTTGAGGGGGACACTTTTTGGCGCTATTGTCAGATTCACCCCCTCCCTACTGGAGATACCCCTTACATTTTTCAAATGGCATTAGGTATCAAGTCAAAACCTCATTTAAAAGGTCTGGTAAATCTCTATTCAATCATTTTGTTTTGCCTTTGATACCAGCCTTCCATTGTTATTTAATCGTTTTTCAAAATTGGCTTTCTCTTCAACTTTTATTGCCTGAATGTTAACGGTGGTCACTTTGTCCACATGATTAGATAGCAGTTTTTTCTTGTTAACAGTTGTCTTTTACTATTTGTAAATTTTTTAATCTTTAAAGAGTCTTTCTGTCATAAAATAATACGAGGGCATACGAAAAGTTGAGAGAGAGCCAATTTTAAACAACGATTAAATAAAAATGGAAGGCTGGTATCAAAGGCAAAACAAAATGACTGAATAGAGACTTACCAGACCTTTTAAATGAGGTATGACTTGATACCTAATGCCGTTTGAAAAAATGTAAGGGGTATCTCCAGTAGGGAGGGGGCGAATTTGACGTTTATGACATTAGCGCCAAAAAGTGTCCCCCTCAAGTTAAAAGTTGACGTGTTTCGGCATTTCTTTCTAATATGTCCCATTTCTGAAATATTAAGGGTGGGTCCTTTTCAAATGAACACAGTGTATAAAAATGTACAAAACGATACTGCGAGCAATTGGTAATTACCCGAGAGAAACTATTGCGGAAACTTACTTTGTACCGAACCGGTATGGGTTACGTGTTGAATGATTTTTGGGGATGAGCCGACGCTTGTAGTTGGGGTTCTGATGAGAGACTGGATCAGGACTTGATCTTGATGGAGACTGGTTCGTTGCGCGATTTGAGGGTTAGAAATGGGGTGATTTCGGTCTGCTCGCGTCGTTGCACCTTGTACAAGGTGGGAGGGAAAGGATGCATTACGAAACTTGGTTCCTTAGAATGAGAGAGCAAACAAATCGGTAATATAGGGGAGAAAAGTGAGTTATCGAACACCAAATGTATGCCCAACCTGGAGGAACTCAGTTTAATTGTCATGGATAACGCTAGTAGGTTCTAGTTGGTCAAAAACAAAATAACTAGATTGGGTCGAGTCTAAAAGTATCATTATTCAAGGAACACTTATGAAGTACCAGATGTAGGAAATTATGAAAACAAAGTTGCCAAAAAGAGAGTCTTATTTGGACTGTTATGCAGAATCAATGGGTCACAAAGATTTACGTTTACCGCCATTTATTCGAAAAACTAATTTTGAAAGACTGGGGACATTGAAAATTTTGTAGACACTTCCGATATCCATCCTCTGATAATAATAACCATCCGTCAGTGGTAGTTCATCAGAAGAAGATTTTTTAGATGATGAAAACAACTGATATTATTTGTTTTTATAAATGTAATTTTTTGTGACAGAAATTTTGTACATTCAAGAACCTTTAGTTTGAAAATATTTCTCAATTGGTATAGTGGATACTTTCAAATGTTTTCATTGGCCCATTTTGTGTGAGATTCATCTATCGATAAATAGAAAATATAAATAATTTCAATGTTTTGTTTTCTGTGTCATTTGTAGCTGGTATTCTAAAGAAATTTGATACCAATCCTCAAATGCCTCCGTAATAATTATTGTACAAAAATCAAAGTTCAACATTAGCATATAATGATAAATGAAAATATTTGTTGGCTGAAATAAGAGACCTACTTTATACAGAGTAGAAACCAGTTAAGAAATAAAATATAAAATTATTTGTTGCCTAATTTTATTTAATTCCAAAATAGGCTGAAATATATGTCACCTTCTGAATTTAATTGTACTAAAGGGAGCTGTATCTCAGAAACTATTAATCGTACAGCTTGGAGAAAAAAATTTGTATTACAAACTCGCATACGGAAAATGCTGAAAATTATTTTCAAGTTTTCTACTCCACCGCTAGAGGGCATAATAATAACAATAGTAACACAATAACATTATGTTTCTATAATAAATGTAACGTTATAGTACCACCAAATTTAAATTTCCGTAGGTAATCATTAGATGATTTTACGTGAGTTTGCTCCAATACTTTTTCCTCTATCTTGTAAAATAACTGGTAGGGATGAGTGGGAAAGCTGAACTCAATAAAACTGTTAGAACTTTTGTTCCGCTTTATGGATTTTGACAAACTTAATATCTTTTGAAAAGGAATTCAATGCCTAATCAAATATTATGTCACCGTTTCATTCTAGTAGTTTTAACGGTTGCTAGGTGATTGAACAATTGTTTTGTTTTCACTTTTTTTGGGAATCTTCAAATTCGATGCTATAATTTTTATGCATTTACTTGAAAGAGGATGGAATATGAAGAAAACCGCATCTTAATATCTATTTTCTAAGCGAAGATACGAGGAAAAATAGGTACATAAAATGGGATTTTGTAACAATAACCAATAATTATTTATGTAAAAAAAAACAGCAAAAATAAACTGTTCGAGAGTAAAAACTGAACTGAAGAATATTGTATTGTTTTAATAAACAACATTTTACAAAAATACATACAAAAGCGTATTAATTAACATATAGAAAAAGGATTTGGCATCATCGAGGTTGTCTGGATTGTATAGTCTTTGTTATCTATCCATTCTTGCACAAGATTTCTAGTAAGGAACAAAAACACCATAAGTGGGCGCAATGATACTTTCAAATTCATAATATAATATAATTTCTACATTTGGATAATAAAAATGAATACACTATTTACCTCTGTATTATATTTCTACTTCACGCAGAACATATACCGAACGGGCGCAATGAATCTGTGAGATTAAAACAGCACGATTGCGAGTGTTGAATGCATACAACAAACAACGTTAGGATAAGTTGCGCCGCCGCACTGCCAGCTAGCCTGCGTATTGGATGAAATACATTAAAATTTCATGGGTATGAATCTGTGAGATTATATGCGCCCGACGGAGGGTTAAATATTAAATAAAATTAGGAAAGAGTTTTATAGCAGACTGGATTATTGTCAACAACTATAGGTGAAGAACGTTTCTAGGATTTATTTTAATGTAATAAAATCAAATAAATCGAGTTTTTCAACTACTCAAAGCAAATGACAAGGTTATAGTTCGTTGAAATCAGCTGCTCAAAGAGATTTCAAAAATATACAAGAAGTTCCATTAAACATAAAGAGTTACGCGAATCACCCTGTATATTAAAATTTGTTAGGAAATAGAATTGAAGAGTAGACGTTTTTTATAATACAATAAAATAAGGCAACAAAGAAAGTGGTTTCTGCACTATATATTTTTTTTCAACAAACGGTTAGTATTTATAAATATAACAAATTGCAACAATATTTATACACAAACAAACAAATATAAGGACAACGTGAATGTTTATTTT
Organism: Lochmaea crataegi; assembly: GCA_947563755.1. Classification (NCBI taxonomy): domain Eukaryota; kingdom Metazoa; phylum Arthropoda; class Insecta; order Coleoptera; family Chrysomelidae; genus Lochmaea; species Lochmaea crataegi. The sequence goes on from OX387430.1 coordinate 17,412,523, forward strand.
ACGAAACTATTTTCGAACATCAAATATTAGATATTATATTTTAATTATACGAGGATATTTTGATTGAAAATTTTGTTTATTCAGCTATTTTGACCTTGGTAAGCAGTTGTATAGGCCTTTATCTACCGACACCACTGACGCCTCTCGAAATTAATCACTCACTGAATAACTAAGGTTATCTGATCCCGGAACCGGACTTGATAGCTGAAGTTTCATTTTTCAGTAAAACTTATGTAAGACGCAGTCGCAGTTAGTGGTTGCTTATAATACCGAACAGAACATTGATGGGAAGGAACCGTCCCTAGCGCAGAGGGTTCGAGTCCCTATGGTTTCGTTTTTTCAATGTTCGGAATATTTAGCTTATATGTATCAGAAGTGGGATTTGATCTACGAAATGTCCACATTGCTGGAATGACTGGAAAGGGCGTGCAGGCATCAAACTTGCCAGGAGAGCGAGATAGGCGTAGGCAGGCAAGGCATCAGGATCACGAATGAGTAGGCTCACGGACGAGTAGGTGATATAGGCACAAACGTCAGGTCCAGCACTCTAGGTACCTCGAAGACGAGGAGCGTAGCAGGATGGCCGAATGTAAGACGTAGTCGCGGTGAATGGTAGCGTATAATACCGAACAGAACATTGATGGGATCCCCATCGGTGTAACAGGTTTTTCTGATAGCCAAATGGCCGATGGTCGGGATCCATACAGCCACAGCTGTACCCAATTCCCAAAAACATAAAAATTTACAAAAAAACAAAAAGAAAGAAAAAAAAAGAGAAGGGAACTGTTTTTTCCTCCTGTCCCAACTAAACTAAACTAAATTTAACTTAAAGCGCGTTCTCCACCTCTTCGCCACCACACACCAAAAATATAAAGTACATCGGAGGAATTGGAAAGTCGCGGAAGAAACAAACACGACCTTCTTCTCCCCCACCCCCCAAAAAAGCCCCCCTAACCACCCCCTGCAGAGGACAATTTCCCCTATCAGGGACAAAGCTTCACCAAAATCTAATCTACCAAAAAACTTCCATCTTGAAGAACTAGAAATAAGAAGACACTTAAGAGACCCAGAATATGAAGTTGTCAATGAACAGATAAATCTAGGGAGCTTTCCACTATTGAATTGTCTTCTTAAGTAACAATTGTAAAGATCAGCAGATATAGTTTTCCTTGGTTTCCTATATCATTGCACAGTTATACTGATCTTAAATGGGAAAAAGATATCCAGGATATCCCCATAGGGCTAATAATACCTAATCTTTAATATTTGTAAGATCAAATCTTCTTCTTTTTTCTATTCATATATATATTAAGTCAATCACAAGATAGGTCACTTACTATTTGGTCTAGCCAAAATATTAAACATCAAGTAGGTATCACATAAAATGTAACTTCTGTCATTCTGACGATGATATGTCAATATCGAAATAATTATCAATATCCTTTCATAATTTTCATAATTTTTTCATTAAATAGTGGAATTAATTAGAAACAGTTAGTTTCATTTATAACATTAATATGAGTAGATTCCACAAAGTAAGGGTCCAAACAGTAAATTCAATTTTAATATTTTGCTTATGATTGTGTTTTACTCCTGACTCCTTAGTAGCAGCTGAGATATGATCTTTTTGAAGTAGATAACTTTTGGCCATTTTTGCCCTTAACGTGCCTAGTTTTTTATGCATCTTATTAGAGATGCGTCGAAGTCTTTCTCGGTGTTGCAGCCGTGACCCATGTATTTTCAATATCGGTCATCAAATCACAGTTCCTGGTATATCACACATCATTACTTGAAAAGATGCCTACAGTTTCTCGACCTCTAAATCCTTAAGTGTAATATTCTTAATCGTTTTTTATTTGTTTTGATTTTCCGCTATTAATAATATTTTGAAATTTTAAATTCTGTTTTAAAATAAACCTCGCGAATTGAAATTAATTTAATCGAGTTGTTACTGAATAATATCTCGTGAAACATAGTGATAAAATTTTGGCAGAAGTTCAGCGGGTCACGTGAAAACATCACAAGGAATTTTTCAAGGTTTTTACTATTGACAATGAAGCAATGAATTGTTTTATTTTCGCTATTATCGATAATAGGCCGGTCTCCAAAGAATAGTTATTTACGTATCAAGGACGAAAAACTGTCTATTATAGTCGAATCTGCAAATTGATAGTCGAGGCGTAGCCGAGACTTGCAAGCAGGCGAGACAATAGACAGTTATTCGCCGAGGTGCATATTACGTTTTTCCAACGATCTTTACAAAAAATTACTAATTTCCGAATGAAAAATCAAACCACGGTCTTATTCACACGTAAAATCTAGCGGATTTCGTAAATAATTAATTTGATAAAAGCAAATTCTCGCACCGTGCCGTATCATAGCCACCACAGCGGACGAAAAGTAAAGTGTTTGCTGACGAAAAGTACTTGACGTCAAAAATAGACGATTTTTCATCCGGAAATTGGTACGTAAAATATCAGTTTCCGAGATACAGGGAGTTAGAAGTTTGAAATTGAGAATAAACATTTGTTATCAAACAAAAACGGCTTCATATACAGAGTTAGTAATAAGGAACTACCTTGTATTGACACTTTTATGAGGAATATCAAAGAATGACTATTTTTTACTTTTATACATTGAGAAATGTGAATTTTGGCTGAAATTTCTTTTAGTCGTAACTTTTGAACGATATGCACGATTTGTTTCATATTTTGGTAAAATGTTACACGAGTGCCATCTAATTAACTGATCCATTGAAACTAAAAAAAAAAATCAGGACCGGTCATTAAACATTAGTTCGTTTTATTCATATAAAAAAATTTCAGCCTGTATATGGTTTTGGAAATCCAGATTTATGAATGTATACAAATAGATAACAAAAACGGCGTATTTATCCTTTCCTCACACGATCACTCAATTTTTAATAAAAAAATCAATTTTACTTTGAAATAAAATGTAGCAACATGAACCATATTGTTGCGAGCTCACCAACTCTAAGCCGGCCCAGTCTCTCGACTATAAATTTTGGCGAACGCGCCCCTTTCGAGTTTCGAAAATGTTCTCGAAAAGACGCTTTGTTTACGCATAGGACGAGCGCAAAAAATACTAGAAATTTCCAGAACTGATAACGACTATGCGGGTTTTTGAGTGAATTAACAATTAGTCAAACGAAAACAAAGAGTTAGTTTACAGACAGTTTACAGAGGTTCTTAGTAATCGGACAGTGAATGAAATAGTGAAGATAAATACTGTAATATTCAAGTGGTTAAAGTAGATAGTAATTAGACATAGTGTGTATAATTTTATCCCACAAATAAAAAACTATTTAAAAAAATAACAAATACATTAGAATATATTCAAAAAAGTATAACCTTTCTTGAAAAACATTTTTTTAGCTAATTTCCAGAGCTGGCTTTCAAGAGACACATGATGTTTTGGATAATACTAAAACATCGCCCTGTACAATATTTCTTTAGTGATTCATGGATATTGCCAATTTATGAAATTATTAGAATATTTTTTCGGGAAAAGATGGTCATTTGATATTCCTTATACGAGCCTCATTATGAGGTAGGAGTATGTACAGTTCCTCATGTCTCACTCTGTATATATTTTTTAAATTTTGTGAGTATAATACTCTCTACAAAGGCATTTTTTTGCCCCAAAGTCGTTTTTAAAAACGGAGCATGCTACAAGGATTGATTGCCACTTTTGCCCCCACCCCTTTTTTGACACCATTGGAACAAATATTTCCCCCCCTCTTTTTTAATTCTGTGTTTATTTTTAGATAAAAAAGTAATTACCTTTTCTGGAGCTAAATGAACGGTGCTGCAGAAATTAAATTCTAAATAAAAGTCTGGAAGTACCTACTTAATTAAGAAATTATTATTTGTAGTGTAATAGTTGAAAAATAAATGGGCATCATTCTGACAGCAGTTGTAGGAATTTAATAAAAATTACAATGACGCAAAAGCTATCAAAATTATAAATTATATAATTAAAAAAAATTTGAAGAGAAATACTTATATATAGCCCTTTTGTTTGACAAATTTTTATTTTAAATCTCGGTAACTAAGCCCTTAAAGGATTAATGTTCCTATATTAAACTTCAGTCGAATATTGCAACTTCCTGTATAATACATTTCAGTAGATATATTTTCTTATGATAATGAAACAAACTTATAAAAATAAATAGTCTGTCATCTCTAAAAATGTTTTTTCATTCAATAATTATGATAAAAATAGCAATGTTTGTTTAAATATCGACAAGGCCGCTTGTGCCGCCGATCGTCAAAATAAATTACTGTAACAATAAAAATGTATATATTGAAACCCCTTTTGAAATCATTTCACACGCCACTGGCTAACCGTCTATAAAATCTCATACATTATCATGTTTTTCTTATGTTTTATTTAATTAATTTTATTAAAAATATATCTGTTGTTTATGTAAATGTGTATGTATTTTCTTTTAAATTCGCATAACATCAAGGGGTCAAGAACCTAGTAGATTTCCACATTATAAAATTATAGTATATTAAATATGAAATAATCATTTACCTCTTCTTCCTCTATACATTGGGCTTCTAAGGGAAATAGTGGCCTTTGAGGAACGGGATTTGAACCTTTTGCCAAGTAATACGCCGATGCCGCTGCTACCCCCGTCAGGGCTAGCGCTCCTGCACCTCCGCCAATGTAGAGTAGACACCGTTCCATATTATCAACTGAAAATAAAAATAAAAAAAATTTTAAACATACGTACTCTTACCAGAGGGTCTTAATCTTAAATGAGGGTGACGTTTAACTTAGAAGTGAAATTCAATGTCTGTCGGGGTATGTAGCCCGAGAAGTAGTTGTTGCTTCTTAGTGAACGGTCTCTATTCTTTGTAAGGCGTTATAATAGTATTAAAGTATTATCTTAGACATCAATTGATAACACGCTTTACTAAAATATGACAATTTTTACAGGAAACTGTTTCACATTTTATTATAGTATATAAAGTTATAGGTTTCAGTTCGCATAAATATCTCCCCTTCATTTTAGGTCTCAGTGAATGTCACCCATACATTTTCATGTTTTTTTCACATTTCTGTTGTATTACAGGCCATAATAATTGAAGAAACATAAATATTTATTAAAAATAGAAAGAAAATCGAAGTAAATCAATAAATATCTTCAGAATTCATTTGTATTTTAATTTTTGTTAACATACATGAATTATTAAATGATAATGGACTGTAAATTCAAATTTGCCGCTATTTTTCAAATTAGTATCTTCTAAGGCGCTAGATGGCGCTGAAATTCAGGTTTAGACCATTACATGGGATAGTCCTATCTATCCGTATGTATGTTATCTATGGTTCCTTCCATCAATGTTCTGTTCGGTATTATAAGCTATCATTAACCGCGACTGCGTCTTATATTATACAGAAGAGGACATGTTAGGGATGTACCGATACCTTCATTCTTTACTTTATTTGATCTTTATATTTCTGAGCGTATCCTGTATAAAAAATAATTAATATAACGGTTAAAATAAATTCTTGGAAACATAACCCCTTACATAATTTAAAATGCCATCAATATTCAATAAAAAAACTTATGGTTTGGCCACGTGTACCTAATACCTATTAGTCTGTTAAAATACACCAAAAATCGATTAAAGACGTTGGTAAGATGTGAATACAGTGGCGGTACGTCAGTAAGCATCGTCGTGTCACAATAAAGGCTATTTTTGTATCAACTTTGTTAATAATGTTTATTTTTAGTTTTTTCAACATTTTATTCAATTCCCGATTGTAAAAAAAATACGTTTTTGCCAAAAAATTTTCAACTTAAAAAATAAAATGTATAAAAAACTCAACGTCCCCATTGGAGATATAGTCTTCACATTTTACTGTGGAATTCTGTTCGATGTTTGATTAGTACTGTATTACACCGTCAGATGGCAGTGTAAGTCAGCAGCGGTAAAAAATTGGTTAAACGCCAGTTTAGCTTCTAACTACGAGTGGTATAAAAAATGTTTCTATAGCGAAAACGCCGATTAAAGATTCTAAAATTTAAAATCACCTCCAACTACCGGGCTACCACTGCACAAGTTTTTTTTTCCCCATAAAACTTTGTTCAATGCATAAATTATTTCAACTTTCAGTAGCGTTCAGTACAGACAAAAACATTTTATTTCCCAAACAAATTGAAAACTCGAGGAAAAAATTAATACGCCTTCCAGCCTTCCAATTAAAAGTTCTTTTTTCGAAGCTGGTATTTTTAATTCACGTCGGCCAAAAAATACATAAAATGTATACTATATATTTTTTATTCCACTATTGTTCATATAAGTCATTCCAAGAAGAACAACGCATCGATGAAATAAATTAGACGTTTGTCGATGAAGCACTATCAAAAACCAAAAACTTATTAAATACAAAATACTGTGTATTACATTTATAATGATTAATCTGAATTCTCAGTAAAACAGTTAATTCGGAATGGTACTCAGCCGAGATTTAGCTCCAAGTGACTTTTTTATCTCTATAATCACTTTTAAGTACACAGACGTTTGTTTCTTCGATATAATAAAACAAATAGCGCATGTGAAATCAGAACTATAAAGAACAGCGTTGGTACTTTACCATTTGAATCCACCATACATCCCAGATTTGGATCCAAGTGACTTTTCATCACACTAACCACTTCCAAGTACGTGGAAGTTTTTTTTCACTGCCATAATTAGACAAGTATCGACTGTAAAATTAAAACAACGTAGAAAAGTCAATTTTTGATGGTACTTGACAATTTGTATCCACCGCGCCGCCCAGATTTGGCTTAAAGTCATTTTCCATGTCACTGAGTACTTTGAAGTGCGTAGACGTTTGTTTCTTCGATATAGTTAAATAAGTAGAGACTGTGAAATTGGAACAATAAAGGACAGTGAATTTTTGATGGTACTTGACCATTTGTATCCACCATACATCCCAGATTTTGGGTCCAAGTTTCTTTTTACCATACTCAGCACTTCCAAGTACATAGACGTTTGTTTCTTCTACATAATTAAATAAATAGCTTCTGTGAAACTAGAACAAGAAAGAACAGTGAATTTTTGATGGTACTTGACCATTTGTATCCACCATACATCCCAGATTTTGGGTCCAAGTGACTCTTTACCACACTCAGCACTTCCAAGGACGTGGAAGTTTGTTTTTTCGGCCTTATTAGACAAGTAGCAACTGTAAAATTAGAACAGCAAAGAACAGCCAATTTTTGAGGGTACTTGACCATTTGTATCAACCATACAACCCAGATTTTGGGTCCAAGTGACTTGTTACCACACTCAGCACTTCCAAGTACGTGGAAGTTTGTTTTTTCGGCCTTATTAGACAAGTAGCAACTGTAAAATTAGAACAGCAAAAAACAGCCAATTTTTGAGGGTACTTGACCATTTGTATCAACCATACAACCCAGATTTTGGGTCCAAGTGACTTGTTACCACACTTAGCACTTCCAAGTACGTGGAAGTTTGTTTTTTCGGCCTTATTAGACAAGTAGCAACTGTAAAATTAGAACAGCAAAGAACAGCCAATTTTTGAGGGTACTTGACCATTTGTATCAACCATACAACCCAGATTTTGGGTCCAAGTGACTTGTTACCACACTCAGCACTTCCAAGTACGTGGAAGTTTGTTTTTTCGGCCTTATTAGACAAGTAGCAACTGTAAAATTAGAACAGCAAAGAACAACACATTTTTTATGGTACTTTACCATTTGTATCAACCATACATCCCAGATTTTGGGTCCAAGTGACTTTTTACCACACTCAGCACTTCCAAGGACGTGGAAGTTTGTTTTTTCGGCCTTATTAGACAAGTAGCAACTGTAAAATTAGAACAGCAAAAAACAGCCAATTTTTGAGGGTACTTGACCATTTGTATCAACCATACAACCCAGATTTTGGGTCCAAGTGACTTGTTACCACACTTAACACTTCCAAGTACGTGGAAGTTTGTTTTTTCGGCCTTATTAGACAAGTAGCAACTGTAAAATTAGAACAGCAAAGAACAGCCAATTTTTGAGGGTACTTGACCATTTGTATCAACCATACAACCCAGATTTTGGGTCCAAGTGACTTGTTACCACACTCAGCACTTCCAAGTACGTGGAAGTTTGTTTTTTCGGCCTTATTAGACAAGTAGCAACTGTAAAATTAGAACAGCAAAGAACAACACATTTTTTATGGTACTTTACCATTTGTATCAACCATACATCCCAGATTTTGGGTCCAAGTGACTTTTTACCACACTCAGCACTTCCAAGGACGTGGAAGTTTGTTTTTTCGGCCTTATTAGACAAGTAGCAACTGAAAAAATTAGAACAGCAAAGAACAGCCAATTTTTGATGGTACTTGACCATTTGTATCCACCATACATCCCAGATTTTAGGTCCAACTGACTTTTTTATCACTCGAATCACTTCCAAGTACAAAGACGTTTGTTTCTTCTACATAATTAAATAAATAGCTTCTGTGAAATTAGAACCAGAAAGAACAGTGAATTTTTGATGGTACTTGACCATTTGTATCCACCATACATCCCAGATTTTAGGTCCAACTGACTTTTTTATCACTCGAATCACTTCCAAGTACAAAGACGTTTGTTTCTTCTACATAATTAAATAAATAGCTTCTGTGAAATTAGAACCAGAAAGAACAGTGAATTTTTGATGGTACTTGACCATTTGTATCCACCATACATCCCAGATTTTAGGTCCAACTGACTTTTTTATCACTCGAATCACTTCCAAGTACAAAGACGTTTATTTCTTCTACATAATTAAATAAATAGCTTCTGTGAAACTAGAACCAGAAAGAACAGTGAATTTTTGATGGTACTTGACCATTTGTATCCACCATACATCCCAGATTTTAGGTCCAACTGACTTTTTTATCACTCGAATCACTTCCAAGTACAAAGACGTTTGTTTCTTCTACATAATTAAATAAATAGCTTCTGTGAAATTAGAACCAGAAAGATCAGTGAATTTTTGATGGTACTTGACCATTTGTATTCACCATACAACCCATATTTTGGGTCCAAGTGACTTTTTTATCACTCGAATCACTTCCAAGTACGTAGACGTTTGATTCTTCTACATAATTAAATAAATAGCTTCTGTGAAATTAGAACCAGAAAGAACAGTGAATTTTTGATGGTACTTGACCATTTGTATCCACCATACATCCCAGATTTTAGGTCCAACTGACTTTTTTATCACTCGAATCACTTCCAAGTACAAAGACGTTTGTTTCTTCTACATAATTAAATAAATAGCTTCTGTGAAATTAGAACCAGAAAGAACAGTGAATTTTTGATGGTACTTGACCATTTGTATTCAACATACAACCCATATTTTGGGTCCAAGTGACTTTTTTATCACTCGAATCACTTCCAAGTACGTAGACGTTTGATTCTTCTACATAATTAAAACAAATAGCTACTGTGAAATTATAACAAGAAAGAACAGTGAATTTTTGATGGTACTTGACCATTTGTATTCACCATACATCCCAGATTTTGGGTCCAAGTGACTTTTTACCACACGTGGGTACTTTACCAAATACGTGGAAGTTTGTTTTTTTGGCCTTATTAGACAAGTAGCAGCTGTAAAATTAGAACAGCAAACAGCCAATTTTTGATGGTACTTGACCATTTGTATCAACCATACAACCCAGATTTTGGGTCCAAGTGTCTTTTTTATCTCTCGATTCACTTCCAAGTACATAGATGTTTGTTTTTTCGACTTAATTAGGCAAGTAGCGACTGTAAAATTAGTCCAACAAAGAACAGCCAATTTTTTATGGTACTTGACCATTTGTATTCGTCGTACATCCCTGATTCGGCTTCAAGGGACGTCCTATTCCCGCAAATCAAGAGTTTTTTGCATTCCGAATGCATATTTTGCTCAATCCATAAATTTGCTGGGAAAAGTGTATGGGACTTTGAATATTCCCGAAAAAGTTGCTGAAAATCTTAATTTTTATCTATCAGTAAAAATAATAAAAGTTGACTTGCCCTGTAATAATTTTGTTCTCTGTCGATGCAAACCGCTTACTATAAATAGAGCGGAATTGTTGTTGAACTCAAATAAATCTAACGGTAGTTTAAACTACACAAATCAATTGATAAATGATATCATTCAAAAAATAATAATAAGATGTATAATAAGGAACTTACATTATTTTTTCGACTTTGAATAAGCCAAAAAATTTCAATAATAGATACGCGTGGACTCACTATAAACACTTATGTAATTTTAGATTGAAGTACACAGGTATTTTTAGACGATACAAAAATATCAGATTTTTCGCGGTGGACGCTTAAAGATTTAGATAATGGATCAAACTTACGATTTTTCCATTTTTTATTTTTGTAACTCCTCTTGTCGTTTTTCACTTTTTTATTGCAAGTCTTCTCTTTCACCATCTTGCTAGTCTTAAAACACTTTTTTGCGTAAAATTCCATATTAAATTTAAAATTCACTTTTATTCGTTTGCACAATGCATCGCTTCGCGGTACATTCAACGTAGTACCAAACACGAAAAATTAGAGTTATTAAATTTTTTTTTGAAAAGTAGGGTACGACGAAGTAGTAAGTACCGAGTACGATAGATGTGTGACTCTCTTCGTGGACCATTCAATACCTAAATGGGTAAATGGTACAAACAGTTACATGGTACCACTGGTGATGGTAGTACTTTAGCTCTTCTAGCAATAAGGACGTTTGGATAACTTTTAAAATTACATCATTTATCCTGTTTGCAACACGGTTAAATAAATTAGAAATAGAAATTTTAATGCAAAGATTTTTATAGTAAAAATCACTACTTTTAACTCCCATAATGGCAATTTTAGTGTTCCATTTATACAGTTTTTTTTGCTTTTAATTGTTTGCAGTTGCATTCAGCCTTTTTTCTGTTTTAAGTTAATTATTTTCATTTAATTTTACTTATCTTCTGCTGTTTTCCGTTGATTTTTTTGTCTTCGATTGATTTCTGTTATTTGAATTATTTCTGATTTTAAATAGTGTCAGTTTTGTTCTTATTGATTTCATCTATTTAAACAAAATTTTAGTGATATTTCCAGTTAATTTTCAGCTAATTTTATTTATTTTCAATGTTTTTAAGTTGCTTTTACATTGATTTAGTGGTATTTGGTTGATTTTTAGTTAGCTTTAGTTACATTTTACAAAATTTTAGACATATTTAGTTAATGTTTAGTAATCTTAAATTCAGTTAGGTTTTAGTTCATTTACGTTGTTTTCAGTAAATTTTAGTTATTTTCAGAGATTTTAAGTTCCTTTTACTTAAGTTTAGTGACATTTGGTAAATTTTTAGTTAGCTTCAGTTAGGTTTTAGTTAGTTTTCGTTGCTTTTACAATTTAGTCATATTTGGTAAATTTTTAGTTAATTATCGTTGTTTTTAGTGAATTTAAATTTTCTTATTTTTTTACTTTTGCTTTTAGTTGTTTTTGGTTGGTGGAAATTGCAGTGGTTTTTGTTAGTATTGATATTGTTTTTGATGGTTTTTATTTTTTTTTCTTGGTTAATTTCAGTTATTTTAAGTTGCTTTCCCATAAAGTTATTAATATTTAGATAATTTTTGCCGTTTTTAATTTGGTTCGTTTGATTTCACTTGTTCGTTACTTTTCGTTATTTTCATTTCTTTCAAGTTGCTTCTATTTATTTTTGACAGGTTTTTGTAATTTGTAGTTGATTTCAGCTATTTAAATATTTCGTTATCTAGCTAGACACCAGTTAATTTTCAGCTAATTTTATTTATTTTCAGTGTTTTTAAGTTGATTTTACATAATTTTAGTGGCATTTGGTTGATCTTTAGTTAGCAATAGTTACATTTTACAAAATTTTTGTCATATTTAGTTAATGTTTAGTAATCTTAAATTCAGTTAGGTTTTAGTAAATTTTCATTGTTTTGAGCAAATTTTAGTTATTTTTAGAGGTTTTACGTTCCTTTTACATAAATATAGTGATATTTGATAAATTTTTAGTTAGCTTCAGTTAGGTTTTAGTTAATTTTCGTTGCTTTTACAATTTAGTCATATTTGGTTAATTTTTAGTTAATTATCGTTGTTTTTAGTGAATTTAGAATTTTTTCATTTTTTTACTTTTGCTTTTAGTTATTTTTGGTTGGTTGGGGATTGCAGTGGTTTTTGTTAGTATTGATATTGTTTTTGATGGTTTTTTTTTCTTGGTTAATTTCAGTTATTTCAAGTTGTTTTCCCATAAAGTTGTTAATATTTCGGTAGTTTTTGCTGTTTTTAATTTGGTTTGTTTGATTTCACTTTTTTTAGTTATTTTCATTTGTTTTAAAGTTTTCATATTGTTTTTGGTGGTTTTTAGTAAATTTTGTTTTTATATTTGGTAAATTTCAGCTATTTTAAATTTTAAAGTTGTTATATTGGTAATTTTGCTGTTTTTAATATGATTTGTTTTATTCCAGTTGTTGTTCCTTAATTTTCGTTGTTTTCAGTTAATTTTAGTTATTTCAATTTTTTTAAGTTATTTTTAGTTATTTATGGTGGTTCTAAGAGTTTGTAGTAATTTTTAGTTATTTTTGGCTGGTTGGGGATTGCATTGGTTTTTGTTAGTATTGATATTGTTTTTGATGGTTTTTATTTTTTTTTCTTGGTTAATTTCAGTTATTTCAAGTTGCTTTCCCATAAAGTTGTTAATATATTTAGGTAATTTTTGCTGTTTTTATTTTGGTTTGTTCGATTTCACTTGTTGGTTACTTTTCGTTGTTTTCGTTATTTTCAGTTGTTTCAAAGTGCTTTTATTTATTTTTGATAGGTTTTCATATTGTTTTTGGTGGTTTTTAGTAAGTTTTGTTTTTATATTTGGTAAATTTCAGCTATTTTAAATTGCTTTCACTTAAAGTTGTTTTATTGGTAATTTTCCTGTTTTTAATATGATTTGTTTGATTCCAGTTGTTGTTCCTTAATTTTCGTTGTTTTCAGTTAATTTTAGTTATTTTTGGTTGGTTGGGGATTGCATTGGTTTTTGTTAGTATTGATATTGTTTTTGATGGTTTTTAATTTTTTTTCTTGGTTAATTTCAGTTATTTCAGGTTGCTTTCCCATAAAGTTGTTAATATATTTAGGCAATTTTTGCTGTTTTTAATTTGGTTTGTTCGATTTCACTTGTTCGTTACTTTTTGTTGTTTTCGTTATTTTCATTTGTTTCAAAGTGCTTTTATTTATTTTTCATAGGTTTTCTTATTGTTTTTCGTGATTTTAGGAAATTTTGTTTTTATATTTGGTAAATTTCAGATATTTTAAATTGCTTTCACTTAAAGTTGTTATATTGGTAATTTTGCTGATTTTAATATTATGATTTGTTTGATTTCAGTTGTTCCTTAATTTTCGTTGTTTTCAGTTAATTTTAGTTATTTCAATTTTATTAAGTTATTTTTAGTTATTTATGGTGGTTCTAAGAGTTTGTAGTAATTTTTAGTTTGCTTTTAGTTATTTTTGGTTGGATGGGGATTGCAGTGGTTTTTGTTAGTATTGATATTGTTTTTGATGGTTTTTATTTTTTTCTTGGTTAATTTCAGTTATTTCGAGTTGCTTTCCCATAAAGTTGTTAATATTTCGGTAATTTTTGCTGTTTTTAATTTGGTTTGTTTGATTTCACTTGTTCGTTACTTTTCTTTGTTTTCGTTATTTTTATTTGTTTTAAGTTGCTTTTATTTATTTTTGACAGGTTTTCATATTGTTTTTGGTGGTTTTTAGTAAGTTTTGTTTTTATATTTGGTAAATTTTAGTTATATTAAAGTTCTACTTAAAGGTGTTATATTGGTAATTTTATTGTTTTTAATATGATTTGTTTGATTCCAGTTGTTGTTCCTTAATTTTCGTTGTTTTCAGTTAATTCTAGTTATTTCAATTTTTTTAAGTTATTATTAGTTATTTATGGTGATTCTAAGAGTTTTTAGTTATTTTTAGTTTGCTTTTAGTTATTTTTGGTTGGTTGGGGATTGCAGTGGTTTTTGTTAGTATTTATATGGTTTTTACTTCTTTTTCTTGGTAAAATTCAGTTATTTCAAGTAGCTTTCCAGTTGCTTCCAAGCTTGCTCTAGCTCTGACGAGTTTTTAGTTCGTTTTTTTCGTGTTTAATTTTATTAGTTTAATTAGTTATTTTTAAGCTGCTCTAATAGTTTTTAGTTAGTTTTGTTAGGGTTTTGCTGTTAGATTGTGTTTTTGTTAAACTTGATTCAAAATCTAGAGATGCCAATGTAAACATGATAGCCATGTGTTATGCAGAAAATACGTCCTGATTGGTCAAGCAGCAGTAAAATATTGGGGAGGGGCGGCATGGTAATATTATAGTAGAATTTTGGTTTCCGTGATACATCTTTGAATACACTTTAGATTTGTTTTTTTTAGTCGACTGCACCTTGAAATAACATTTACTAACTTGATTTTGGTTGGTTTATGTAATTTTATTTGTTTTTGTTTGAGTTTCAGTTGAATTTGGGCGTATTAAGTCTTTTTGAGCTAGTTTAGGAGAATTTTTGTCATTTAAATTGATTTTTTTCATTGTGCCCACATATCACTAACTTTTTTAAATTTATTTTCGGTTTTGATTGCTTTTATCGTCATTGGTTGATGAAAACGAATCTCCAAAAAAATTTTAAACTCGATATAAAATAATTGTGTACTGGATTATCCAATAAATACGTCGGAAGCCAAGCGGAAACGAAGAAAAATAAAAATGTTGTCCCACTATTTTGTTCATAACGAAGTTGACTTACCTAAACGGAAAGGCCAATGAACTTTAAGTTCTTTGTTGTTGGTTATTTTTAACCGTGAAAAGTCCTTCAAGGGTCGATACGCGAATTACATTAATAATATATAGATACTCGATTTCTTATTTACGATATACAGTGTCTTTTTTTTCGTTTGACAGGATACATAAAATGGCACGTAATGTTGAAATCATCAATATTCAATACAGGCTGTTTATAAATAAAAATACCAATACAACATTCCTTTTTAACTTTGAACGAAAAGTGAGTAGGCAAGGTATATTTTTAACAATGTCCTAGAAAAAATACTCGGGGTGGTTATTAAATGATTGTCCTTTATTTCATAAGCTGAAAATTGTAAAAACGAAACCATCACAAGGATTCGAAGCAGAGACCGCCTTCGCCACGGCGCCAGTCAAAGGAAAAAGTCGACTAGGGCTACGAACCTGGACCTGACGTATGTTCGTACACCCATCTTACTCTCTCGTGAACCTGTTTACGCCCATCTCGCTCTACTGGCGAACCTGTCGCCCGAATGCCCATTCCAGCCCCCCCCCCCTCCCCATTATGACCTCATGATGACATTTTGTAGATCAGATCCCACTTCTGATATATAAGCCGAACATTGAAAAAGCGAAAACATCACCAGGTCGTTTAATATTAACTGTTTTTCGAATAAATTAGCTGGTAAATAATTATTATGGATCTAGAGATCTTTTCAACGGTACCTCAAAATCCCAAATCTGACAATTTCGCTTCCTCTAGTTTTAGACAATCTGTACGCAAAAAAACATTTTTGTGGAAAAAATGTAAATGTATCTTCGTTTTTCATAAAAATCGCTGTTACTTTCCAAAATGGAAATTTTTTGATAATTTTAAGTTGGTTGATTGATTTGACCAGTACAGCCTTTTGGTTTTTTGTGCGCTCGGTTGCACTGTTCATGTGAAGAGACTAGTGTTTGTATTCGTAGACAATGTGTGAGGCTCCTCTCCCAAGCACAATCCTTATTAGGGATGCGCGATACTATCCGATATTCCAGTGTATCGATACTTTTACTTCCGATACTCGATATTTTGTATCGTTACTATGCTTTTCGATGAATTCCAAGTATCGATAAATTTGTAGTGTATCGATACGTTGCGATACGGAATTTTTAATGGTAGCGGCAAGTGGCGTTAGTGATGAGCGATATCGTGATTTTTTAATCACGTTGTGAAATGATATCGAGCTTTTTTTAACGAAACTAAAAATAAAACACGAAAAATGCAGTTTTTTGCGTTATTCCAGCTAATTTTGAGGTTATGTGAAAAAGTCACTGATGAAAAAGTTGTAGATTTTCACAAGATCTACAACTTTAATAATCAACTTTTTATTCTAGGAACTCAACTTTGGCCGGAAATCGCAATAAATGTATTTTTCCACCCCCCAAAAAAAAAATATTTTTTAAAACTCGAAAAATTTCCAATATTTTAATTTGAAATTTTTTTTCATGGTTTGTGACTATCAAACCTTCTACTAAATCGAACATTTTTTAACGAAACTAAAAATAAAAAACTATAAATGCAGTTTTTTGCGTTTTTCGAGCTAATTTTGAGGTTATGTGAAAAAGTCACTAATGAAAAAGTTGTAGATTTTTCCAAGATCTACAACTTTTATATTCAACTTTTTTTCCAGAAACTCAACTTTGGCCGGAAATCGCAATAATGTCTTTTTCCACTCCCCCAAAAATGTGTTTTTTACCGAAAAAACGTCAAAATTCGAAAGAAATTTCAATATTTTCATTCGAAAATTTTTTTCATGGTTTGTGACTATGAAAGCTACTTTCTACCAAATTTTTATAATAATCGAACAATTTTTGACGAAACTAAAAATAAAAAACGAAAATGCAGTTTTTTGCATTTTTCGAGCTAATTTTGAGGTTATGTGAAAAAGTCACTGATGAAAAAGTTGTAGATTTTTCGAAGATCTACAACTTTTATATTCAACTTTTTTTCCAGAAACTCAACTTTGGCCGGAAATCGCAATAATGTATTTTTCCACTCCCCCAAAAATGTGTTTTTTACCGAAAAAACGACAAAATTCGAAAACATTTCAATAAAAATTTTTTTCATGGTTTGTGACTATGAAAGCTACTTTCTACCAAATTTTTATAATAATCGAACAATTTTTGACGAAACTAAAAATAAAAAACGAAAATGCAGTTTTTTGCATTTTTCGAGCTAATTTTGAGGTTATGTGAAAAAGTCACTGATGAAAAAGTTGTAGATTTTTTCAAGATCTACAATTTTTATATTCAACTTTTTTTCCAGAAACTCAACTTTGGCCGGAAATCGCAATAATGTCTTTTTCCACTCCCCCAAAAATGTGTTATTTACCGAAAAAACGTCAAAATTCGAAAACATTTCAATATTTTCATTCGAAAATTTTTTTCATGGTTTGTGACTATGAAAGCTACTTTCTACCAAATTTTTATAATAATCGAACAATTTTTGACGAAACTAAAAATAAAAAACGAAAATGCAGTTTTTTGCATTTTTCGAGCTAATTTTGAGGTTATGTGAAAAAGTCACTAATGAAAAAGTTGTAGATTTTTCCAAGATCTACAACTTTTATATTCAACTTTTTTTCCAGAAACTCAACTTTGGCCGGAAATTGCAATAATGCCTTTTTCCACCCCTCCAAAAATGTGTTTTTTACCGAAAAAACGTCAAAATTCGAAAACATTTCAATATTTTCATTCGACATTTTTTTTCATGGTTTGTGACTATGAAAGGTACCTTCAAACAAATTTTCATCAAAATCGAACAATTTTTGACGAAACTAAAAATAAAAAACGAAAAATGCTGTTTTTTGCATTTTTCGACCAAAATTTGAGGTTATGTGAAAAAGTCACTAATGAAAAAGTTGTAGATTTTTCCAAGATCTACAACTTTTATATTCAACTTTTTTTCCAGAAACTCAACTTTGGCCGGAAATCGCAATAATGTCTTTTTCCACTCCCCCAAAAATGTGTTTTTTACCGAAAAAACGTCAAAATTCGAAAACATTTCAATATTTTCATTCGAAATTTTTTTTCATGGTTTGTGACTATGAAAGGTACCTTCAAACAAATTTTCATCAAAATCGAACAATTTTTGACGAAACTAAAAATAAAAAACGAAAAATGCAGTTTTTTACATTTTTCAAGCTAATTTTGAGGTTATGTGAAAAAGTCACTAATGAAAAAGTTGTAGATTTTTCCAAGATCTACAACTTTTATATTCAACTTTTTTTCTAGGAAATCAACTTTGGCCGGAAATCGCAATAATGTTGTTTTCCACCCCCAAAAAAAAGTGTTTTTTACCGAAAAAACATCAAAATTAGAAAAAAATTCAATATTTTCATTCGAAAATTATTTTCATGGTTTCATGTTTCATTTTTGACGAAACTAAAAATAAAAAACGAAAAATGCAGTTCTTTGCGTTTTTCGAGCGAATTTTGAGGTTATGTGAAAAAGTCACTAATGAAAAAGTTGTAGATTTTTCCAAGATCTACAACTTGTATATTCAATTTTTTTTCGCAGAAACTCAACTTTGGCCAGAAATCGCAATAATGTCTTTTTCCACCACCCAAAAAGGTGATTTTTACCGAAAAAACGTCAAAATTAGGAAAATCTCGGATCGTTAACGTATCGATAAATTCATATTCGATATTCTACTGTATCGATACTTTACGTTCCGATCCGTATCGATACCTAATATCGATACTTTCTAGTGTATCACGCAACCCTAATCCTTATATATACGAATGATATGCATGTGCTTTCTTAGGGTGCAGTGTGTAAGGAGAGTACGACTCTGTGGGACGGTTTAGCCTTCATATATACAAGCTACTTATTCCGAAAATTGAAAAAGCGAAACAATCGGGGAATCGAACCCGGGACCCCTCGGTTACAAGCCCTCGCGCTAAGCCCAGCGCTACGACGGTTCGTATCTATCGGTGTTCGGATCGGTATTATGAGTTACCATTAACCGCGACTGCGTCTTACATATACCTGCCACCCTGACCTGGTATAGAGAAGAGTGTATTTTTAGAGATAGTTAGTTGTTCTTTTGGGTTGAAAGAGATATACTTTGGCTGTTGTATTTTAACGAATATGTTGTTTAATATAATTAAAAGTAGTGTACCAAGTGACCAATGAGTAATACTGCTCCCTACCCAGGTTTAATATTTTGTTGGTCATTTCTTACACTAGGTACCTTTGTAAAGTACGGCCAGAAATATAAGAAGGTCATAAATCACCAACCACTTGAGTTATCACCAGGCGGTTGATTCTAAGCAGAGTTGTACCTGCCCTAGCCATTAAATTTTGTTTTATGATGATGATATTGGGTTCAGATCATTATTATTAAGAGAAATCGCTTTATTATAATTGAGAATTGTTTATGTGTATATCATATATGATATATAACACAAAAAGATTTATAAACATCACGATAATGAATGCGATTATAGTTCAGAAAGTTTATAATATTCAAGTTGTTTAGAATTAAATTTAATATACACACACTCGTGAAGTTGCTGTTCTTTGCATATAAGTATCTATATATATATATATATATAAGTTAAAGGTATTTATAAACAAAATTACTCACAAAGATCAGTTTCACTTTCACTATCGTCATCAAAATTGATAATAAACTTTGGGAATTTTTTACAATATATGACTTTTCCACTCTTTTAATATAGGAAACACTCTTGGCCCAGCTGCTATCAGGAATGTTTGCAGTTTCTGTTTGAATAAGAGCTACTATAGTTGAATTTGACGCTGGAGAAGTATTATTTCTTCAATAGATGTCGAAGAATAAAAATATATTATTCTAACGCTTTGACAAAGTTTTGAAAAATAATTTTTCCAAAAACAGTGACCGTTCAACGAAGAAGAAACAACTACTTCCCGGGCTACATGCCCCGACAGACATTGAATTACACTTCTAAGTCAAACGGGGTTGGTAAATCTACAAGATTTAAACCAACCATTCTGGTTTGCAACTAGAAGGGACAACATAACTTGTAGACCGGTTTCGGCGTATTGCGCCTCATCAGTACAAGGTATATGTTATCGTCCGAGAGTTAATCCCGGACTGAAATGTGACTATAATCAACAACCATACATATAGTCCAGTTACGGAAATATTTTGGTTGCGAAAATAGCGACATCTCACCGCTAAGTCACAAACCAAAATTCGAATGAGACAACAAGCCACGTGGCCGAAACCGGTCTACAAGTTATGTTGTCCCTTCTAGTTGCAAACCAGAATGGTTGGTTTAAATCTTGTAGATTTACCAACCCCGTTTGACTTAGAAGTGTAATTCAATGTCTGTCGGGGCATGTAGCCCGGGAAGTAGTTGTTTCTTCTTCGTTGAACGGTCACTGTTTTTGGAAAAATTATTTTTCAAAACTTTGTCAAAGCGTTAGAATAATATATTTTTATTCTTCGACATCTATTGTTAAAACGCTTTACTAAATACGACAATTTTACAGGAAACTGTAATAATTCATTATTGTTTCTTCGAACAGCTGACTTTAGCTGATGCCATATATGTTCAATTGGGTTAAACATACAGTGACAAGGAGGAAGTCTGAGCACCGCATGTGCTTATCTATATTTCGAACAATAGGCAATAATGAGGGTCGTCGGCTTATATTGATTTACGACCTTCTTGGTCAAAACTCTTGGTCAAAACTCATTTAAGTGTCGTTTGTCAGAGTTAAGACCAGACCAGTCTCGATCTGATCTGATCTAAGGATTTCAGTGCAGCCTGACATAAAGACGATTTCAAGTTTTTTCTCAGTTACTTTTAGTCAGTTTAGTATTTTTTTGATTCTTCACAGTTTACTTGAGTTTTTTGTTGATTTTAGATATTTTCTATTGTTTTCAGTTAAATTTGCTATTTTTTGTTTGATTTGAATTACTTTGGTTACTTTTTGCATTTTTAGTTGTTTTTAAATGTTTTTTTGTAGATTTTAGGTTTTATTTGTTGATTTTTTCATATTTTAATTCGTTTTCAGTTGCTTTGGGTTGTTTTCTATTGAATATACTATTTTTTTTTTGTTGGTTTTGTTAGATTTTGGTTATTTTCTGTGGTTTTAAAATGATTTAAGTTTTTTTGTGGTTGATTTTTACATTTTTAGTTGTTCCAAGTCGTATAGTTAAATTTTTATTACTTTGTGCGATTTTTAGCCGTTTTATATTTTTCTTTGTCTATTTTAGCCGGTTTTGTTTCTTTTTCTTTATGACTGTAGTTTTTTTCATTTTATTTTTTTTTTTCTTTAATTTTTGTCGTATTTTCCAGTTTTAAGTAGTTTATCGTTGTGTTTTTATTTTTATTTTCAGTCGACTTCAGTTTTTTAATCGATTTTTTAGTACTTGTCTTAACAGTTTTAAGTTGTTTTCAGTTGAATTTAGTATTTATTGGATCATTTTTAGCCACAGTTGACTTAAGTTATTTTAAGTTTTCTTTTTTGGTTGGCTTTTACTTTTTCAGTTGACAGCCTCACTCTAAAAATAATAAACAACTCATTGTAAATTGTAATTGTAAAACAAGTAAACTGCGGTCACGGTCAAGAATCCTACAACATTACAAACATTGATAAATAATCAAAATCCACAAACACGTTAATAAATTTAATAATAAATAAACTAAAACTCATCTTAAAAATATTTCCGTTATAAGTATAGCAAAATATTTTGTTTACAATTCTTTAGATATAATAAAACTAAA
Source organism: Lochmaea crataegi (assembly GCA_947563755.1). NCBI lineage: Eukaryota > Metazoa > Arthropoda > Insecta > Coleoptera > Chrysomelidae > Lochmaea > Lochmaea crataegi. The sequence continues at coordinate 17,434,106 of OX387430.1, forward strand.
CACGCATATTTTAAAAGATAAATGCAAAATTACTGTTTTTCAAGTTTCTCTAATTGAATGTTTTTACCGTTACCCACTAAATTTTAAAGAAATAAAAGCATTCCACCAGATTTAGTGGCAGATATTGTTGATTTATGAGATTCGTTCACTAATCGTATATATATAAAAAAGGTATCCATCCAATTTCGTAGGTAATGTTACGCAGTAGGATAATAATATATTATATTGTTGTTCACGAGAAAAGTTTAAAAAATTATTTCACGAAAAATTATTATTTTACTCTTTACAAAATAAATAAATAGAATAAAAATGTCACTTCCTTACTATAAGGTACGTTTGATATATATTTGTTAATATATACAGACTAGCTACTAATAGTTATTTTCTGTTATTTTTAGTTAGTTTTTGTTGCTATTTCATTAGATTTGTTTTCAGTCGATTTTTGCTTTTTTTCTAATATTTTAAGTTGTGTTTGGTTAATTTTTAGTTTTTTCAAAGTTGTTAGTAGTTGTTTTGGTGTGGTTTCAGTCAAATTTCTTTTTGGTTTATTATAGTTACTTTCTCCTTTTTTTGAAATATTTTAATTTAATTTTGAGAGATTTTCGCATTTTTGGATTTTTTCAGTAATTCCTAGTTATTTTTTTCGTTTTTAGGTAGATTTAGTGTTTTTTAGTTAATTTTTGCGATTTTTCAACGTTTTTTTAATATAAGTTGTTTTTAAATGTTTTCGGTTGAATTTAATATATTTTTGGTTCGTAATGGTTAATTTTTGCACTTTTAGTTGTTTTTGAGTGTTTTTAGTATCTTTTTTGGTTAGTTGTGGTTGATTTTAGTTACTTTTTTGATTTGAGTTATACTTGAAATTCGATTTTTAATTGTTTTTGGTTATTGTCATTTAATTTTTTTATTGGTTTTAGTTATTTTAAGTTGTTTTCAGTGTTTTTGGTTAATTTTTGAGAGGTACTTTCTGCTTTTGAAAGTAGATTTTAGTTTTTTTGGTTAATTTTCGCATTTTTAGTCATTTTAGCTGTTTTTGTTGTTTTCACATAAATTTGGTATTTTTTGGTTAAATTTTGCGATATTTAGTTCTTTTTAACTATTTTGAATGTTTTCAGTTGAAATTAATATTTTTTTGTTAGTTGTGGTTGAATTTTAGTTAGTTAGTGTTTTCAGTTGAATTTAGTATTTTTGTTTTCACGATGAAATAAAACATCGTGTCAGTATGGATCTTCATCTAGTAAAAGCCTCATCTATTCAATTTCCATTTTTGTTTTGTTTGGTTGATATTTTATATTTTAGTCAGTTTTGTTTCTTTTTTTATTATTTTTCGTTGATTTAAGCAGTTTCAAATAGTTTTTAGTTGTTTGTTAAGATAATTTTTAGCGATTTTTGTTGTTTTCAGTTAAATTTGGTATTATCGAGTTAATTTTTGCTCTTTTGAATTATTTTAAGTTATTTCAAGTGTTTTCAGTTAAATTTAATATTTTTTTGGTTGGTTTTGGTTGAATATAGTTATTTTTTTTAGTTCCTTTTAACTATTTTGAATGTTTTCAGCGGAAATTAATATTTTCAATATTTCTTGGTTAGTTTTGGTTGAATTTTAGTTTATTTCTGTAGTTTTAAGTGGATTTTAGTTTTTTAGTGTTTTCAGTTGAATTTAGTATTTGTGTTTTCACGATGAAATAAAACCATTTAATTTGTTTTATTTCTTCGTGTCAGTATGGATCTTCATCTAGTGAAAGCCTCATCCATTCAATTTCTGTTTGTTTGCTTGATATTTTATGTTTTTAGTTGTTTTTGGTAATTTTAGTCAGTTTCGTTTCTCTTTTTATTGTTTTTCACTGATTTTAGCTATTTTAAATGGTTTTTAGTTGATTTGAGGCGTTTCCAAAAAAAATTTAATTGTTATTTTTTGAGTTAATCTTTGCATTTTCACTATTTTAAAGTCTGGTTGTTTTTGCGATTTTTAGTTTTTTCAAGTTGTTTTAGTGTGCTTTCAGTTAAATTCAGTATTTTTTCTATTGGTTTTGGTTGATTTTAGTTACTCTCGGCCTTTTTGAGATTGTATTTGTTTTTCTTTCAGCTGATTTTCGCACTTCAAATTTTTTTAAATAATTTTTAGCTATTTTTGTTGTTTTCAGTTAAATTTGGTATTATTGAGTTAATTTTTGCCATTTTTAGCTCTTTTTAATTATTTTAAGTTATTTCAAGTGTTTTCAGTTAAATTTAATATTTTTTGGTTGGTTTTGGTTGAATATAGTTATTTTTTTTAGTTCCTTTTAACTATTTTGAATGTTTCCAGTTGAAATTAATATTTGTTTATTAATTTTGGTTCAATTTTAGTTACCTCTGTTGTTTCAAGTTGATTTTTAGTTGTTTTTTGTTTTGTGTTGAATTTAGTATTTCTGTTTTCACGATGAAATAAAACAATGTAGGTAATTTGTTTTATTTCATCATGTCAGTATGGAATTATTTCATCTAGTAAAAGCCTCATCTATTCAATTTCTATTTTTGTTTTGTTTTGGTTGGTTGATATTTTATGTTTATGTGTTTCTGGTAATTTTAGTCAGTTTTGTTTCTTTTTTTATTGTTTTCCATTGATTTTAGTTATTTCAAATGGTGTTTAGTTGTTTTGAGGCGTTTCCAAAAAAAATTTAATTGTTATTTTTTGAGTTAATTTTTGCATTTTCACTATTTTACAGTTTGGTTGTTTTTGATTGTTTTTGCGATTTTTAGTTTTTTCAAGTAGTTTTGGTGTGCTTTCAGTAAAATTCAGTATTTTTTCTATTGGTTTTGGTTGATTTTAGTTACTCTCTGCCTTTTTGAGATTGTATTTGTTTTTCTTTCAGCTGATTTTCAAATTTTTTAAAATAATTTTTAGCTATTTTTGTTGTTTTCAGTTAAATTTGGTATTATTGAGTTAATTTTTGCCATTTTTAGCTCTTTTTAATTATTTTAAGTTATTTCAAGTGTTTTCAGTTAAATTTAATATTTTTTGGTTGGTTTTGGTTGAATATAGTTATTTTTTTTAGTTCCTTTTAACTATTTTGAATGTTTCCAGTTGAAATTAATATTTTTTTATTAATTTTGGTTCAATTTTAGTTACCTCTGTTGTTTCAAGTTGATTTTTAGTTGTTTTTTGTTTTGTGTTGAATTTAGTATTTCTGTTTTCACGATGAAATAAAACAATGTAGGTAATTTGTTTTATTTCATCGTGTCAGTATGGAATTATTTCATCTATTCAATTTCTATTTTTGATTTGTTTTGTTTGGTTGATATTTTATGTTTATGTGTTTCTGGTAATTTTAGTCAGTTTTGTTTCTTTGTTTTTAGTTGTTTTGAGGCGTTTCCAAAAAAAATTTGATTGTTATTTTTTTGTTAGCTTAAGTTAATTTTTGCATTTTCAGTAGTTTAAAGTTTTAATGTTTTCAGTTAAATTCAGTATTTTTTGAATAGATGAGGCTTTTACTTGATGAAGATCCATACTAAATGATGAAATAAAACAATTTAATTTGTTTAAATCTCTTCTTCTTCTCTTCTTTTTCAAACTAGCTACTGTGTAGCGAAACACGTCACTAATTTTAAATTGAACGTCAGCTCAAAATAAAATGGAGATTTAAACAAATTAAATTGTTTTATTTCATCATTCAGTATTTTTTCTATTGGTTTTGGTTAATTTTAGTTACTCTCTGCTGTTTGAGAAATTTGCTATTCTTTTTGCTGATTTTAGTTCAAGTTTTTTTAAATAATTTTTAGCGATTTTGGTTGTTTTCGGTTAAATTTGGTATTTTTGAGTAAACTTTTGCGATTTTTAATTCTTTTGAGTTATTTCAAGAGTTTTCAGTCAAATTTAATATTTTTTTTGTTGCTTTTGGTTGATTATAGTTACTTCCTGTTATTTTTGAGTGGTTTTAGTTAAACTTAATATTTTTAGGGTTGGTTTGAAATTGTTTAGTTTTGTACTATTTTGATCATTTTTGTATAATTTTCAATTAATATTGTATTTTTTTATTGAACTTCAAGAAACGTATATACAAACGTAACGTTAGTTTTCATTTTTATCGTGAAATCTAGAACAAACAATTTAAACGTATATGTAAATAATAATTGCATTGTTGTCTGTTGAATATCCAACTCACCGGTAATGCCGTAATCTTCCTGTTAAAACAACAAAAATAACACCTCTCTACTTTCAGTCAACCTACACGGAAAGATTAAAAACTTACGATGCGGTAACTGAAAAAAAAAATCATAATCGCAGTCGTACGTCGTACATAAATAATAACCCACATATAGATTCAATCCTTCTTCGTTGCGGAGATACCCGGAAATGCAGTAATATGATAAATAGGTATCGATAATGATATTCCATTCGTGTTTTTTTATTTGAGTTGTAAGACTAAATTGATACAATTCACCTTACAAGTGAATCACTTGAAGTGATAATATACTTCAATATCTCTTCTGGTATAAGCTAAATATTCTGAACATTGAAAACGCGAAACCCTCGGGACTCGAACCCGGGACCCTTCGGTTAGAAAGCCCTTACGTAACCCTCTGCGCTAGGACAGTTCCTACCTATCAATGTTCTGTTCGTTATTATAAGCTACCATTATCCGCGACTGCGTCTTACTCTAGTCTCACCATCTTTATAATTTTGTTTCAGCTTCTTCTATCCTGTATCCTTCTTCTCCTCTTTAGGTCCTTTATTACTTGTGCTTCCTATCTAACCTTAAGAAGCCTACTAATCCTGGAGTTTTCAGGTTTTTAATTAGTTGTTTTTCTTATGGGAACGCCCTTATTCCTTCTCGTTGCCATTTAAAAGGCTGTATCTTTGTAGTTCTGGAGAGAGAGCGTATTAGCTATTGGAGGCACTGAAAGTAATTTTGGAAATTACCTCTGGTATAATAGATCTGATTCAACAGTGTCTGAGAGCACGATGTTCACACAGAGCAACGTCGAAGTGATACTAAACTCTAAAAAAAATTTCTCAATAAATTTCAGTTGATTTTATATTATATTTTTATTTGATTTTGGTTGTTTCCAGTTGAATTAGATATTTTTTGGTTCGTTTTGTGTTTTTTCACTGTTTTAAGGTATTTTTGCATAATTTTAGTTAGTCTTATTATTTGTTTGATTGTTTTCATTTGATTCCAGTTATGTTGAGTTATTTTTGGTTGATTTTAGCTAGTTTTATTATTTTTTTGGTTGTTTTCATTTCATTTTAGTTATTTTCGGTTGTTTCACGTTCATATTAGTTTGATTTGGCTGATTTTTAAAATTTCTACTTATTTAAATTCGTTTATAGTTGTTTTCAGTTGAATTTTGTGTTTTATGATCAGTTGATTTCTTTTTGGTTTTTAGCCATTTCAATTTATTTTTAGTTGATTTTGACGTTTTTCTATTTGTTTAATGTAGTTTTTAGCTGATTTCCGTTGAATTCTAGTTTGTTTAATTTTAGTTATTTTCATCATTTATTGGTTGTTTTCAGTTCAAGTAGGTCTTTTTTTGGTTGATTTTTGTGTTTTTTCACTATTTTAAGGTATTTTTGCTTAATTTTAGTTAGCCTAGTTTAGGTATTTTTTTAAATGGTTTCACTATTTTAAGGTATTTTTGGTTGATTTTAGTTGGTTTTTGCGTTTTTTCACTATTTTAAGTTATTTTGGTTGTTGTTGAGTTGTTTTCGATTGAATAAGCTATTTTTTAATTTCTTTTGTGTTTCACTATTTCAAGTTATTTTTGGTTGATTTTAGTTTTATTATTTTTTTGGCTGGTTACATTCGATTTAAGATATCTTCAGTTGTTTTAAGTTCATATTCACGTTTAATTGTATTTGGTTGTTTTCAGTTGAATATTTGGAGTTCTTTTTCAGTTGATTTTTGTGCCTTTTTAATATTTCAAGTTATTTTTGATTGTTGTTGAATTGGTTTTGGTTGTCTTCAATTGAATTTGTTTTTTTCATGTTCTTTGATTTTTTCACTATTTTAAGTTGATTTTTAGTTGATTTTGGTGACTTTTATTACTATTTTGGATGTTTTCATTGATTTTAATTTTGTTTGGCTGAATTTCACTTATTTAAATTCAATTTTAATTGTTTTTTGTTGTTACCAGTAAATTGTAGTTGTTTTTGGTCAATATTTGTTGATTTATTTTTGTTTTTTAGCCATTTCAATTTATTTTTGGTTGGTTTTGACGGTTTTCTATCTGTTCAAAGTAGTTTTTAGTTAGTTTCTGATAAATTTAATATTTTTGGTAGTGAATTATTTCTGTTTTTCGTAAATTCAAGTTATTTTTGTTTCATTTTAGTTATCTTCATGCTTGATTGGTTGTTTTCAGTAGAATTTGGTATTTATTCAATCCTCTTTTATTTTTTCACTACTTTAAGTTATTTTTGGTTGATTTCAGTTAGTTTTATTATTTTTTTGGTTGTTTTCATTTTATTTTAGTTATTTTCGGTTGTTTTGAGTTCATATTAGTTTAATTTGGCTGATTTTCAAGTTTTCTACTTATTTAAATTCGTTTTTAGTTGTTTTCAGTTGAATTTAGTGTTTTATGCTCAGTTGATTTCTTTTTGTTTTTCAGCCATTTCAATTCATTTTTGGTTCATTTAACGTTTATCCATTTGTTTAATGTAGTTTTTAGCTGGCTTCCGTTGAATTTAGTAATTTTGACAGTTGATTTCTTTCTATTTTCAACTATTTTATGTTATTATTGTTAGAATTTAGTTATTTTCGTACTTACTTTATTGGTTGTTTTCAGTCGAATTTGGCTTTTTCATGTTCATTCTAGTTTTGTTTGGCTGATATTCAGTTTTTCACTTATTTAAATTCGAATTTATTTGTTTTTGGTTGTTTTCAGTTTAATTTGGTATTTTTTAGTTGGTTTTTGTGTTTTTTCACTATTTATATAAGTTATTTTTTGTTGTCGTTGGTTGTTTTCGATTGAATTTGCTATTTAAAAAAAAATTGTTATTTTTGGTTGACTTTAGTTAGTTTTATGATTTTTCTGGCTGGTTTCATTCGATTTAAGTTATCGTCAGTTGTTTTAAGTTGATTTTAGTGATTTTATTATTATTTTGGATGTTTTCATTCATTTTAGTTTTGTTTGGCTGATTCACTAATTTAAATTCATTTTTTGTTTTGTTTTTTGTTGTTATCAGTAAATTGTAGTTATTTTTGGTCAATGTTTGTTGATCGTTTTCAGTTGAATTTGTTATTTTTTAGTTGCTTATTTCACTATTTTAAGGTATTTTTGGTTGATTTTAGTTGGTTTGGTATTTTTTTAGTTGATCTTTATATTTTTCACTATTTTAAGTTATTTTTGGTTGTTGTTGAGTTGTTTTCGATTGAATTTGCTATTTTTTTAATTTCTTTTGTTTTTCACTATTTCAAGTTATTTTTGGTTGATTTTATAGTTAGTTTTATTATTTTTTTTGATAGTTTCATTCGATTTTAGTTATCTTCAGTTGTTTTAAGTTCATTTTAGTTTTGTTTGGCTGATATTCACGTTTTCCACTTATTTAAATTCGAATTTAATTGGTTTTGGTTGTTTTCAGTTGAATATTTGGTATTTTTTTCCGTTGGATTTGAGTTTTTGAAATAATTTAAGTTTTTTTCATTCGGTTATTTAACGTCGGTCTATTTCTGCAACTGAAGCTAATCACCGACGCCGGGAGCACTCTACCCCTAACCGAAAATTTTGCCGAATCCACTAGTGTTCCAACCAGTGGTAGGGATCTTTATCGATCCCAACAATCATAGACTCGGGACCTCGGTTTTATGTCTCATCCGAAAGACGGCATATCTACATTATATCTCAGGCTCATTGGTATAAAGCCTGCGAGTTGTGATATGCTTCTGACACTAGTAATCTAAGGTGTTTCGCTGCAGGCTGTATGGGCTCTACGACGGTGTTTCCCCAGTGGTCACCCATCCAAGTTCTAGCCACGCTCGACTCTGCTTCACTGTAATTATCGCATCAGAAGCGTTCCACTACAGTGCTGGGTCGACGCCCTATTTTTGGTTGTTGTTGAGTTGGTTTTGGTTGTTTTCAATTGAATTTGTTTTTTTTAATGTTCTTTGGTTTTTTCAGTATTTCAAGTTCATTCATTCATTCATTCATGCATTCATGTATTTGGGTTGTGCTCATCAGCCCAGGCACTTGAACTGAATATTTTTTCTATTTCCCATGTTATCTACTTCCATTCCAGAAGCTTCGTGTCTTCTATAAAGGCTACTAATTTGATTGAAGGGATTTTCAGTAGTTGTAATGGTTGTATCAATTCCTCTCCAAAGTGCTTCCGTCTAAGTACTTGTAAGTTTTCATAGAAGCAGAGTATGTGAGTAGGAGTTTCATCATCAAGTTCACATTTTCTGCACATAGGTTTACTAACTATTTGTCAGTTGATTTATTTTTATATTCAACTATTTCGTGTTATTTTTGTTAGAATTTAGTTATTTTCATACTTTATTGGCTGTTTTCAGTCGAATTTGGCTTTTTTTAGTTGTTTTTCAAATTCATTTTAGTTTTGTTTGGCCGATATTCATTTTTTCATTTATTTAAATACGATTTTATTTGTTTTTGGCTGTTTTCAATTGGATTTGGTATTTTTTTAGTTGGTTTTTTCACTATTTTAAGGCATTTTTGGTTGATTTTAGTTAGTTTTATTACTTTTTTGGATGTTTTGGTATTTTTTTAGTTGTTTTTTCTGTTTTTTCGCATTTTAAAGTTATTTTTGGTTGTTCTCGATTGATTTTGCAATTTCTTTTGTTTTTCACTATTTCAAATTATTTTTGGTTGATTTTATAGTTAGTTTTATTATTTTTTTTTGGCTGGTTTCATTCGATTTAAGTTATCTTCAGTTGTTTTGAGTTAATTTTAGTTTTGTTTGGCTGATATTCAAGTTTAATTGTTTTTGGTTATTTTCAGTTGAATATTTGGAATTTTTTCAGTTGGTTTTTGTGTCTTTTTAATATTTGAAGTTATTTATTTGTTGTTGAGTTGGTTTAGGTTGTTTTCAATTGAATTTGTTTTTTTTATGTTCTTTGGTTTTTTCACTATTTTAAGTTGATTTTCGGTTGATTTTAGTGACTTTTATTATTTTTTGGATGTTTTCATTCATTTTAGTTTTGTTTGGCTGATATTCACTTATTTAAATTCAATTTTAATTGTTTTTGTTGTTATCAGTAAATTGTAGTTGTTTTTGGTCAATATTTTGACTCTGGTCTGGATTCCCGATAATGGCAGACTCCCTTGTAAGTGATGTTATTGCATTAAATAGTATACGGCACATCCATTGAAATTAAGTATGTTCAAAAATTAAATATTGAAAATGCAGCAAACTAGAATTAAAAATCGACTTTATAAAAGAATTCCTGTATACTTTTCTGAATCTAACAGTTTTTTTTTGCTTTATATTATCTTTCATGGATATTTATTAGTTCTATAAAAAAGAACTACCGGCCGGTGCCCTCAGCAAGACATGCATGACCTCCTTTTAGCTAACGGACTCTTAACCTAACAAGGTCAATCAAGGTAACAACTCAAAAAACATACAAAAAAAAGGAATTGGCATCCGACGGCAGCTATTAGATAATTGGAGAATGTCATCGGGATGTCCCGTTCGGTTTCAAACTTGTTTTTATCGACGATATATGTTTTGTTATGAAAAAATCTGATATTTGAATGTTTTTTTTCTGAAGAAATACGAGGGTTGTAGATAACTTTTAAACACTATTGTTTTTCAAAGTATTCTCCACGAAGATAAATGTATTTATACATCCTTTGGAACCAATTCTGGAAGCAGTTATTACACTCGCTTGTTGGTACATTCAAAATAAAGTTTTTGGAGGCATTGACTGCATCTTCTGGGGCCTGAACACCACGCAGTTCATTCTTAATTTTTGGTAAAGTAAAAAAGTTAAAGACTCAGGTCGGTACTGTATGGAGGATGGTCCAACAATTCGATGTTTTCTTGCTTTAAAAACTCAATTGTTTTTCGAGATGTGCAGGAACTTGCATTGTCTTGGTGGAGGAACACTCGTCGTTGGGGGTTGGTTTTTCGAAACATAGCAATTACTTCCGGCAAACAAATCGATATGTACCAATCAGCAGCAATAGTTCTTAATTGTTACTACATGACCCGCTTTTGAGACAAATCTCGCCACCATCTTTTTGGAAACACTTAGAAAACGGACAAATTTCGTCGGATTTTGTTCATCTTGGAACACCCAAACAGCCGACTGACTTTTATTTTCGGGTTCATAAGAGTAAATCCAGGATTCATCACCTCTGACAATACTATGTATATATTTTTTGAGTTTCCTGCGTTAAACCGGTTTAGAGTTTTTTGACACCAATTGCTTTCTGTTCTTCCGTCAACAGATTCGGTATCCAACGAGAAACTAATTTTTTTATAGATAATTCATGTAAAATTTTTTGAATTGTGATCTTTGAAATACCCAATGATGCTCCAATTTCATGATATGTGGACATGTCCATCTTCCTGGATCAGCCCTCCTCGTATAAATTCTCCAAACCAACGAGAAATCGTTGCTTCATTGCCAAAAACAGAAACCAACTTGGCAATGGATTATTGATGAGCAAACTGTCTTCGAGAATTGTAAAAAATTATTATGCGAAAATTTTGTCGGGCTAACTCCATTTTTCGACTGACTCATCAACTTCAAAAATTCAGTTTAGGTACAGCTTTGAACGATCGGTCTGAAACTTTGGCGTCAAGTTTACTAAACATGACAGTTGATTCTGACATTTGACATTTGTTGACAGTCGTCGAAAATCGAAATTTCCCAGTCATATACCAGGTGTATCAGAAAATATGAATTTTAGCCAATAACAAAATATGTTTTATTTTTGATCAAATTGTAAAATTTGTATCTAAAAAGCTCATTTATGTACTCTTTAGTCATGAAAAATTTGTTAACCTCCAAGTTTCGAAATTATACACATACACATATATGTACCTCGTATATGTCTTAAAAATTCGATACATGATGATTAGGTTTCAGACCATGCAGAATTTTTTTGGCCCTTCTCGTCCAATCCATCGATTTCCATATTATTTATAAATAAAATTTCATATATGGAGAATTTGGAAATTGCAGGATACATATCCGCGAGTCTTTTAGTACTAAATTCCGGATTCTTTTCTATTTCCTCAAAAATATAATTTTTCTACAGCCGTACGTAAAGTTTTACTTTTTTTCACTAGTGAAAAAACTAAAATTTCTTAAAAGTTGAAGATATCAACAAAATATAACTCTTTATTGTATATTACCATTTTATGCTATCTCCTTCTAAGACAAGTGAATTATTTTTGCTTATATTTAGTGTCGAACAAATTATCAACAGTTAAAGAAAATATATAGAAATCTTCAGATTTGTTTATTAAAGTTTCGGTAGTAGAAAAAATATTGTATGCAATTCGTGTGGAAAGTCCGTTTTTGACTTATGTGATCGACAATATTCACATTGAATTTACTGTTTGGACCCTTACTTTGTGGAATCTACTCATATTAATGTTATAAATGAAACTAACTGTTTCTAATTAATTCCACTATTTAATTAAAAAATTTATGAAAATTATGAAAGGATATTGATAATTATTTCATAGGGCTAATAATACCTAAGCTTTAATATTTGTAAAATCATATCTTCTTCTTTTTTCTATTCATATATATATTAAGTCAATCACAAGAAATATTAAACATCAAGTAGGTATCACACAAAATGTAACTTCTGTCATTCTGACGATGATATGTCAATATCGAAATAATTATCAATATCCTTTCATAATTTTCATAAATTTTTTAATTAAATAGTGGAATTAATTAGAAACAGTTAGTTTCATTTATAACATTAATATTCACATTCGTCAAAAAAGGGTTACTTTACATACTTGTTGCATAAATAGCTATTTCATACACCTCTGTAACATCCAGGTTCAGAACTTTCAGGTATACTTCGTTCCAAGATATTTCGTTTTGACTTATGCCAACATGATTGATTTAAGACCAAAACCCACAGCAAGTAGTCGTTAATTCTATAGCAATAGCACAATATCATATTCGTTTCTTCGAAAAGCGAAAAGATAATACCTAATAGTATGATTATTTTACAACTGAAATGTTTGGCTGGTCAAATAATATTTGAGACTAATTTTTTAATTTAATTAATTATTCTATTATTTATTTGTGCTTCGGAAGGTATATTTCCTCATTTTTATTTTTCAAGTTAAAAGTTTTCTTCGCAATAAATGGTTGACCACCTTATCTATAAATATTTTAATCTGATTCTATTTCATATTTCTAGAGTATTATATTTATTGGACAAGACACTTTCAGTTTTGTTTATCTCATCTCCTGTAAATCATAGTCAAGGGTCGAGGGGATCTGAAAAGGGAAGTGATCTGGAATATGCAGACTAAACGTAGCCGTGGTATTGAAAAGAGTAAATTCAGATAGTTGCATTATATTCGATTTGTATTATACTTTATCCTTTTTGAGTCTTTCAGAAGCTACCAGGATAATTATATACGGGATGTACTTTCACGAAAATCCCTTGGTATAACAAAATTAGATAATTTTAATATACGGACAATAAAAAATTAAGCGATCAGTTATATAAAAATATTAGAATCAGCTAAATTTACTGTGCTTTGACCTCTAGTAGTACCGAAAGTGCCTGAGTCATGATTTTTTTTTGCATTTATTATGAATACATATATTACTCCATAAAGAAAAAGTTACACGTGTAGTATCTATTAAAACTGTAGTTCCAATTTACCCACTGTGAAATTGTAGAAATTAACAGTTATCCTTTCTTTTTTTTCTTCTTATTCATTCGAGTCGGTAATGCGTCCAGCCGAGACGAAAAATATACAGTGTGTTTAATAAAATCAAGCATACATTTATTTTTCACACAAAAAAACAAATTTAGCGGGACTTTTGGACTTTATACGTGGTAATTGCATTTACAGGGTGAATCTCTTGTAAGTGATTTTTTAAAATATTTGAAAACTTTTTTTCTAGTATATTTGTTTCAAACAATGGTTTTGCAAAAAATTGATAGTCCTCATCTATTTTGAAGATTATCCGTAGATAGGATCCAAAGGATCCAAAAAAATAGAATTTTTCAACATTTCTGGGCAACTGTATTTCGTCCGATATTTTATATAAAACACAATTTAATTGTGTCCCACTGCACTGTATTTTTTTTTCCTTCAAGAAAAAATTTCATTATTTCCTCTCTAATATTGTTCTAAATATAATATTTTATAGGGTATATATTTTTTATTAATAAGTGACATCAAAAAATGTTCTGTCAAATGTCAGAAAACTGCAACTATAAGTAGAGGTGGGATTATTCAGCTCCCTAAAGTATCAAGAACTAAACTGTTCCAAAGTTGATTTTATAATGAGAAAGCAACGAATTTTCGAATTTTTACGATATATTTCCCAAAACATACAGTTTGGCTCCTTTCATTCTATACTGTATTGTTGCGCGAGCTACTGCATTAATATGCTCACTTAGTGCCCCCAGTGAAATCCCCGTATGAGACGACTATGGCTCCTCCGCCCAATTTTCGAGAACCATCCAAAATACGAAACACCGAGCATACCTAGTGCACCCGCCAGAACGTCGAGAGATTTCTAGAATTACGGCGCGCGAGTATAAATAGGCCACGAGCATCGCTGCAGGCAATTAGTCAATCAGTCAGTGTTGATACCGAAGGAAAGTAATCGCGCCTCGATAAAGTGTTTATTAAGTGACTCTCATATAAATTATAATTAGTGTGTTTAGTGTATTAGATAAATTATTAAATAAGGACTGAATTACATATAAATCTGTAAATATAAATTAGAATAAACGTTACAGTATATATCACAGAGTTAAAATTATCAAGGTTTTAATTCATTAACCAGTATATACTGATTTGCAAACCATACAAGCAGTAGTTAGCATGTTTGTCTGTTCTGCTGCCAAATCTCCGCAATAAGATAGTTCTTCAAGAAGTGGAAAGGAAAATTTCTTGAAGGGGAAGGGTGAAGTAGGGAAGGGAAAATGATCATTGCATTCACCTTCCCCATTCAAACAGCCATGGAAGTGATTATCAACCTCACATCACTACATATATGGTGGTGGAAAGAGTTGCAGAAAGAACAAGATACAGACTAAGTAGAGAAGGATTAAAAAAAACACCTTCTCACTTCAGAAGACCTGGGACATGCCACAAGATGGTATGATGAAAAAATATAAGTTTTCTGAGAAATTCGTTCCAAATACCATTACCAGACTTGGAAAGAATGCCATTCAATGGTACACAGACGGCTCAAAAGCAATAGAAGGAACTGGGATAGGAGTGTACGGACCAGGAACCAAACACTCTGAAAGCTTGGGAAAAACCCCAGGTATCTTTCAAGCGAAAATTCCGGCCATAAAAAAATGTATCCAGTTCAATATTGATAAAGAATATAGAAGGCAAAGGATTATCATAATGTCGGATAGTCAAGCAGCCATTAAAGCACTGAGCTCTTGTGTAATCAGTTCCAAAATGGTGTGGGAATGCCTAGGGAAACTCAATGAACTAGGTGAGAACAGTCACCTTACTGTGAAATAGAAGAAGAACTAGCAAAGAGGGGGACACTGAAACATCCTTTTGGGAACCCTTTTGCGGTATCAGCTCCAATGTAATATCGGAAGAAATAGGCAAAGCCAAAAAAAAAGAAAATCTCACCATTGGAAAGATCTAGTAGGGCTTAGACAAAGATTCTTCTGGGTGACTACAACCTGTTGAGATCAAATGAATGCATAAGTCAAAATAACACAGCACTAAGAGTTTTAACAGGGATCCTAACGGGAGATTGTCGCCTGAATGGGCACCTGAAAAAGTTCAAAATAGTGGAGGAAGAAGAATGTAGATTCTGTGGCATGGAAGAAGAAACCTCCATCCACATACTTGCGAATTGCACATCAATTCAGAATCCTAGGGCACAACACCTATGAGATTACTGGATAGAAGAAGGACATTTACCTAAGTTACAGCCTGCAGATATCCTAAAATTCCTCAGGGAAATAGGACTAAAGAAGATACTAGTCTCTGAGACTTTCCTCAGGAACTAAGTAGAAGTAAAGGGGCACAATAGATCTTTTAGGTCTCATAAATGTCACCCCAATATACATACATACATACATTCCCCCTTCAAAAGTTAAAATTTCAAGTAGGGGAAGGGAAAATCTTAATTTCATTCTCCCTTCCTCTTCTATTTTCCCTTCCCCTTCTTGAAAAACTTGGTGTATGGATATTGTTCAAGAATGGGAAGGGTAAATGAAAAAAAAAAATTGCTCTTCCCCTTCGTGAAAAGTATCCAATAATCTATAACATGCATTACGTTTTTTTGTTGTCGAGATAAAATACATATATTAAAATCGTATTCACGTTAGTATTCTATAATTAAATTATATCTATAAATAACAATATTTAAAATAACGGAACTAAAAATGTGCCCACCTCTAGTTTATTCCTTTCCAGATATTTGTCACTTAAATATACAAATTCATAAACTTGTAAATATGAACTTACAAAAGTGGTATTTCAAATGATATTGCAAGGAAAATAATTAATTTTTTTTTGTAGAGAGAAAGAGAAAATATCTTTTTGAACAGTTTCCAATAAAGTGCGACACATTGAAAATGTTTTTTTTATTAAATTTCGGGAAAATGATGGTTGAAATGTTGGAAAAACATCTTTTTTTTATATTTTCCTCTGGAAATTCTGAATTTACAACTATACCATTGTTGACTCGATAGTTATACAGGGTGTACCTAAGAGGTTGTTGCAAATTTTTATTTAGTTAGTTTTTTATTTTAACATAAAAAAATTAAAAAGTTGTGTATATTTTTCTCTGAGAACGCACCCTCATCAACCACCTATGCCCCACCTAAAATTTAAATGACAACCCTCTACTTGTGATACGTCGTTAGAAAGCCCGTAGAAAAATGCTTTCCAACTGTCTCAGTCATAATTATACAGGGTGTGACAATAAAGCAGAAAATTTTATTTGACAACAAAAATAACAATCAATTGTGGAACGATACTTCGCTTTGAAAGTGCAAGTACGGTCCCTATTTAAGTGTTAAATGTTCTATTAATTGTATTTCAAAAAAAAACTTGTTTGCTTTGTAGTTTTTAAACTACACATTTTGTTATTCTTAATTATTTGTACGTTTGGACCGCAAATATTTTGGTACGTTTTGTACGTTACGATGGTTTACGTCAGTATACTGAACGTGTGGAGATAATTTTAATATTTGGCCCCCAGAACGAAAGTTATTAAGAATGAACCTTGACTTTTAAAAAATATTTGTTTTAGTGATGAGTGCACATTTTATCTAAATGGTAATGTAAATAAACAAAAGTGTCGTTATTGGAATGATGAAAATCCACATCTGTTTAGAGAAAACCACACTCAGTATCCCGAGAAACTAAATGTTTGGGCAGGGGTATTAGGAGATTCTGTGATTAGTCCCTTGTTTATACCGGGAAATTTAAACGGTAAAATGTACCTCGATATGCTCGAGAACACTATTGAGCCCTTAATTGTTCATGAATTAGAGAACCAACAGGACGGCGATGGCAATCCAGCTCTAGATGAAATTTTGTTGCAGTTCCAGCAATAGGGAGCACCTCCCCATTACGCAGTAGTAGTTAGGGACTGGTTAGACAATAATTATCCAAATAGATGGATTGGAAGGAGAAATCACATTTAGTGGCCAACTAGGTCACCAGACTTACCGCCACCTGATTTTTTTCTGTGGGCTCACCTCAAGTCGGTTGTTTATAAAACTAAACCAACCTCAATCGACGATTTACGACGAAGAATTAGTCAAGCATGTCATGATATTATTAAAGCAACATTTATGGAGTTTGAAAATAGGTTGTACTATTGTTTACAAAACAATGGAAACCATTTTGAACATTTACTAAATTAATTAACATTTTTGTAGTTCGACATTTAACACTTTTTCATTTTGTTGTCAAATAAATGTTTCTGCTTTATTGTTACACCCTCTATAATTATGACTTAGACCATTGGAAAGCATTTTTTACGGGCTTTCTTACGACGTATCACAAGTAGGGGATTGACATTTACATTTTTGTAGGTGGGGTAGGTGGGGCATAGGCGGTTGATGGGGGGTGCGTCCTCTCTCATGTCATGTTAGTTCCCCCTCTCTGCCCTAGAAACGGTTTTGAAATTTTTTCGAAATCTCTTTTCGTTCACGAGGTACAGCCCATTGTAAGTTTTAAAATTGACACCCTGTACAAGTCCAATAATTGAAGGTGTAATTAAAATATATTGCTTCTGATTGCACTTTATTTTATTTAGGTACCTAGTTAAATTATAAATAGAAAAGATGAAAACCGCACTCTATAATAGGGTTGCGCGATACACTAGAAAGTATCGATATTAGGAATCGATACGGATCGGAACGTAAAGTATCGATACAGTAGAATATCGAATATTAATTTATCGATACTCGAAGTATCGATACGTTAACGATCCGAAATTTTCCTAATCTTGACGTTTTTTCGGTAAAAATCACCTTTTTGGGAGGTGGAAAAAGACATTATAGCGATTTCCGGCCAAAGTTGAGGTTCGAGAGAAAAAAGTTGATGATAAAAGTTGTAGATCTTGAGAAAATCTACAACTTTTTAATTGGTGACTTTTTCACATAACTTCAAAATTAGCTCGAAAAACGCAAAAAACTGCATTTTTCGTTTTTTTTATTATTAGTTTCCTTAAAAAATGTTCGATTTTGATGAAAATTTAGTAGAAGGTAGCTTTGATAGTCACAAACCATGGAAAAAAATTTCAAATTAAAATATTGGAAATTTTTCGAGTTATGACGTTTTTTCGGTAAAAAACACTTTTTTTGGGGGGGGTGGAAAAAGACATTATTGCGATTTCCGGCCAAAGTTGAGTTCCTAGAACAAAAAGTTGATCATAAAAGTTGTAGATCTTGAGAAAATCTACAACTTTTTAATTGGTGACTTTTTCACATAACTTCAAAATTAGCTCGAAAAACGCAAAAAACTGCATTTTTAGTTTTTTATTATTAGTTTCCTTAAAAAATGTTCGATTTTGATGAAAATTTAGTAGAAGGGAGCTTTGATAGTCACAAACTATGGAAAAAAATATTCAAATAAAAATATTGAAATTTTTTCGAATTTTGATGTTTTTTCGGTAAAAAACAATTTTTTTGAGGGGTGGAAAAAGACATTATTGCGATTTCCGGCCAAAGTTGAGTTCCTAGAATAAAAAGTTGATTATAAAAGTTGTAGATCTTGAGAAAATCTACAACTTTTACATCAGTGGCTTTTCCACATAACCTCAAAATTAGCTCGAAAAACGCAAAAAACTGCATATTTCGTGTTTCATTTTTAATTTCGTTAAAAATAGCACGATATCATTTCACAACGTGATTAAAAAATCACGATATTGCTCATCACCATAGATAACGCCACTCGCCGCTACCACTAAAAATCCCGTATCGCAAGGTATCGATACACTACAAATTTAGCGATACTTGGAATGCATCGAAAAGCATAGTATCGATAAAAAATATCGAGTATCGGAAGTGAAGGTATCGATACACTGGAATATCGGATAGTATCGCGAATCCCTACTCTATAAATACATATAAAAAAGTCCAGAAACACAAACAAAGAATGATGAATAATACCTAATCCTAATACCTTAATGTGTTGACAGCTGACATTAGTTTGTCGTCAACTTTAAGATGTAAAATACCCCAAATTAAAAAGACCTGCAAACTTTTCGGGTACAACATGCGTGGTAAAGGGTCTCAAACTTTATAAGAAAAACCAAAAATTGATCGGAAAAACCACTCCCTTATGCAACTAACCTCTTTCAGTATTTTTTTATTCGTTATGTTGGCAGCAGCATTTGCCTTGTATAGTACTCGTCTATTTAAACCGTACAATCACAGAAAATTCACATTTTTTCGTAAATTATAGGGTAAAACAGTAATTGTTATAAGTTTTAATAACATGTTAGTTTATTTTGAGCTGACCAGTTAAAAATCGCTTCTGGATATCATGATTAGTGGGGAACAGGGATTCCCAAACTGATCGATATCGACCCCTTGGGGTATTAAAGATGAAAATATGTGCTTTTTGCTACATATTTAGAGACTAATACCGATTAGGAAAATCGATTTTTCAGGCAGTGGAACGTTTTTTTACCGACAAAGTCATTCTATGGAAGAACATTGTTTCGGTTGCGACTGATGGTGCACCATCTATGGTTGGTCATCATCGTGGTTTTATAGCCAGAGGAACTGGTCATTTACTGCGTGATTCAGAGACAGCATTTAGTAGCAAAAAATCTGAGTCCTAGATTGCACCAGTCTTAACAATATGTTAGAATGCTGTCAACAAGATTAGAAGAAATTCTTTGAACTCTCGGTTATTTGCTCAGCTATGTGAGAAAAACGACGAAAAGTCTTTACTCGCTTACTTTTTCTACACACTGAAGTTCGGTGGCTATCGAGAGGCTCTTGCTTAACAAGATTTTCAGCTATTTTTGAATCTGAGTTGGAGTTTTTACAAGAAAAACACCCAAAATTTGAACAATTGTAAAACAGATATTTATTAGTAGACTGATATCCTTGGTATTTGCAGCTGCAGGGTGACGATCCCAAGTTGATTATAACAAAATCAATATTATCGGCCTTTTTGGGTAAACTTATACTTTATAAATAGAAAAGAATATTCACAGTTTCCGCATTTGTCAAAATTACCTGACTTGCTTCCAGACGCTGTTATTTTACCATATGTCACTAACTTGGACGCATTAGACAAGAGGATCTTTTAAATTTACAAATTCCTCAATGGATAATAAATCCGTACAATATCACAGCCATGGAAGAAGCCAATGTGATAATGCAGGGAGAATTGATCACCATCAGCACAGACGAGGAGCTTAAGCAGAAATTCAACCAAGGCTATCAGAAGTTCTGGTTGCAACGCAAAATTAAAACACAGTATAATGCATTGTGAAACATTGCTGAAAAATACCTTATCGCTTTTCCATCATCATACCTAGTCGAAAAAGGCTTCAGTGTGGTTACAAAAATTTTGACAAAACAAAGTAACCGTTTTAAAATCATCGAGCGCGGAGATTTGAGGCTGCAACTCACTAATATTTAAACATATTTAGCTAGATTGGTAGAAAGTCACCAGGTTCATACAACACACTAAATTATGAATTTTTTGATCATTACTTTGCGATTTTAGAGGAAAGTCGCCTAATATGGGGTAGATCAATTTTAAGTACTTAATACATATACATATACAAGACAGTGGCGACAATGCAACTAAACCCCGCCCCTGCCGCCATATTAAGGCAAATTTGAATATCAAATGTATATAATTTAAATGGAAATCTGAGATAAAACAACAATTTGGAACATAAATACATAAAAATATACATTATATCTGCTGAATTTTGATAGGAAATGGGTATCTTTAAATTAAACACACAATTTTTATTTTTTTACCTAATTATATTTAGTATAATAGGGAAAACTAGCGATACAAAAAAATAATAGGTAAATTTAAATTGCTTGTAAAGTATGATGGAAGACAAATCATGAAAAAAATTGTATTGCTATAGGTACAACTGTTATTATCTTCAAATATAACCATAGATCAGTTAATTATCAAATAAAATCTATAAATAACAAATTCAACAACTTCAAATTCAATTACTCGATCGATTTCCCAAATTACATTTGCATCGACAGGATAATAAACTATGAAAATTGATATAAATATAATTTCTGATGTGTAATCCATTTTTTATTGATTTTATTTGATAATTATGGAAAGCTTTTTTTATTCAAGGAGGTATCATAAGTGATAGCCATTTCATACAAAACCAAGACACAATCCTTTTCATGAGTTGAAAATTGCTCCACTTTCAATTCTAAAAATGAAAACACCTCATTTAGAATACCTGAATCAAACTTCAAGTTCTGGAGTTTTCTCTGTAAAGTTCTGGTTGATGGGATTCCCAACTTAGAGGGTATCCTTGTTTTATTAGTTCACTATATCTACTACTACCACAACTAAATTTTAATTTTAAAGAACTTGTAACGGTGTTATTGGTCCACTTCATTAGCTATGTTGTTTTTCCATTTTTTTTCTTTTTTAAAGCTTCTATTTGATCTTCGTTGAATATTTGCTTTAGTAGTTCACAGTCCTAATAATTGGGAGTTTTTTATCTTTTTTTTATTAGCTTCTTTCGTGTGGCTCTTACAGTTTTTTCTTTGTATCAATAAGCTCTACGTTTTTCTCTTCCATACAATATCCTGTACCTATTTAATTTAAGCTGTAACTCATCACTCATTGGATCAATTTATGATATTAACGGTGAGGGATCTGTACATAAAC
The DNA here is from genome assembly GCA_947563755.1 of Lochmaea crataegi. Lineage (NCBI taxonomy): Eukaryota > Metazoa > Arthropoda > Insecta > Coleoptera > Chrysomelidae > Lochmaea > Lochmaea crataegi. The sequence goes on from OX387430.1 coordinate 17,455,602, forward strand.
TGTCTTCACTCAAACTGCTTTTAAATTGTTGACCTGATTCAACATCCAAAGCTAAATTTGAAGTAGATGATTGTGGTAATTCCTCTGGCACAGTCTCATCTAGAATACATTATTAAACCATAATTGCAACAAAACATATTTAATAGGGCAAAAACTAAGAGTTTTTTCATTATTATGTGGGGATCTGTTGTAATTACCAACAGATATCTACTTACCCGACAAATGTTTAGGTTGTTTTGGAGAATAAAATTTCCTTGGAACTGGGGATTTCCTTTTAGGTTTTGGTTTCACAAAGGAAAATATTGTAGGAACACCATTTAACTTTAAAATTTTCTTGCCATCTACACGAGGTTGCTTCCACATTTCAGGAGCAAAATGAATCTTAAACAAAATCTTATATTAAATTTTATCTCAATAATGACTAACAATAATTTTAAATCAAATATAACAATTAGAAGTCCAAAAGCAAAGGCTTCTACCTACCTCACATAAACACGAATAGTCTGTTGGAGTCCACTTATCTCTTCTAATTTTAATAAGCCATTCTTTTCTTCTAGTTGGATCTCTAGGAAAACGTTTCATGAGAAACCCTTTTTTAGCAGAATTACTTCAATCTATTGCGGCACAGCCCGGCATTTCCAATGTTATTATCAAAAATCAGAACTTGATGAATAGTATACAATTTCTAGGGTTAAGCAAGGCTAGCTTACCAAATTTCATGAGTTTTCCGATTCGAAATAAAATTATTTATACGTCCAAATACAAGTCTTTCAATTGTCTAAAGGCAAAACACCTCTTTTTCACTGAATATTAACCAAAAAAGCACAAAACCAATCATTCTAATCACAAATATAACAAGCACTATAAGAAACTTCGTAAACACCAAACGTAAACAAAGAGATTTTAGCCTCAATATGGCTTCCAAACTGCCAGCCAATCAAAAACGGGTTACCCTATTGTCGCCACTGTCTTGTAGTCACTGTAGTACTTAAGTACTTGTTCCGACATCTATTGTGAACATTAAAAACTAACCACCGACTTCCTAGAAAGCGCCCATTCACGTTTTGGAGCAAACACGTGTTCCGTTTCGACGATTAAGGTTATGGTAATTTTGTGTATAAATAAAAGTTTCTGGTGACTGTTGTATTTTAGATATTTTAGGTAACGTAAAGGTGAGTCTTTAAAGATTTAATAATACGATTCAATATAGAATTTGGCGTAGTTTATGGAAATGGTTTTGGTTTTTTAAGAAAACATCACAGTTTTTTCAAAAACATTCCCCTTCCAAAAATCTAATTTGCTCATAATATGGGGTACCTATGAATTCCTAATTTGGGGGTACCCCATATTAGAGACTGTGTACTTTTCCGTGTAAAACCAAAGTATTTTCTTTCAGATGCCTGAAAAACGAAAAGTTTGGAACGAGGAACAAATGATTTCAGCAATTTTAGCTGTTCGGCAAAGAGAAATGGGCTACATGAAGAGTGCGCAGATCCACGGTGTACCTCAAACGACCTTAGAAAGGTACGTAAAGATGGAGGGAGCGCCTGAAGACATTGTAAATTCTTCGTTAGGAAGAAAGATAGTCTTTACACAGTGGCGTAGCCAAGGGGTGGTTTGGACCACCCCCGAAATATACTTTGAAAGGTTTGCGTCAGCGTAAGCCTACCAGCAAGACAAAAGAATCTGATGTGGAAATATTTTCTGACCTCTTCAAGAAGGCAGAGTCACTAGCACATAAACACTTTGAAGCTGACATCACTATACCTCGTCAAGTTACCCAACAAACAAAAAGAGACAATCATCCTCACGAGAACCCTGAAGATTACTATAGGAGGTCAATGTTTATACCTTGTGTGGACACATTTATTACGGGGCTCGTGGATCGCTTTGGAACAAACAGGAATATTTTGGAAGGTTTTGACGTCCTACTACCAAAGAATACTAAACCATCTAATGCAAAGATACTGCATAAGCTTAACATTTACTATGACGACCGGGCATCCGAGTCAACTATTGACACTGAATATTTACTTTGGTCTAAGAAATGGCTAAACGTAAATGAATCAGACAGACCAAAAAAGTTACTTTGGACAGCTGCAAATAAGTCCTTCTATCCTAATATTCACTACCTACTACGAGTGCTTGCAACACTGCCTGTTTCAACTTGCGAAATTGAAAGATCTTTTTCTTCGTTGAAAAGAATAAAAAGCTACCTCAGAAATTCCATGGGAAATGAACGTCTGAATGGATTAGCTCTGCTGTCAACCCATTATCCAGTATCGATCACTGCTGAAGAAGTACTTGATACAATGGCAACAAAGGAGCAAAAAATGATTTCATATTTAGTTTTGATTTGAACTTTTATTTGATCGATGTATACATTAATATTAAAATCATTAATTTAAAAATTTCTTGATGTCATTTTTAAGTCTATTTACATATATAACAGTAACATTTCAAATATAATTAAACTACTATACCCTTACTTTCACCCCTCTCCCAAACTCAAAACAACCAACCAACTACACTCGATCCTTTCTCCCCAAACTCACGGTGTTAAACCCCCCCCCCCCAAATTATTTTCTGGCTACGCCACCGCGCCCAACAGTCAGTTGCTAAAGAAAAAGCAAACAAACGCAAGTTGGTATCCTGGAGTTCTTCTTCAGATTCGGCCCCTGAACCGGAGTATCAAGATTCAGATGACCAGCAGGTAGAAAACTTTGATGAGGATGCCGTTTATATTTTTTGCGAAAATCCGTACTCCGAGGATGTCAGAGGCGAAGAATGAATAATGTGTCAAAGTTCAAATGGGCTCATGTTTAATGTACTGGTTGTGAAAGAAATCGGTATATTTGTGACTTTTGCATTTCTAAATAATTTGTTCTATGTTCTTTCTAGGTGAGAATTTTTTTATGTTTATAAGGGACGAAACTTTTTGTTAGATATACTTTTAGCATTTCCATAAATAAATATTTCTCAAAAAAAAATTTTACTTAATGTTATAAATTAAACTAACTGTTTCTAATTAATTCCTCTATTTAATGAAAAAATTATGAAATTATATTGATATTGACATATCATCGTCAGAATGACAGAAGTTACATTTTATGTGATACCTACTTGATGTTTAATATTTTGGCTAGACCAAATAGTAAGTGACCTATCTTGTGATTGACTTAATATATATGAATAGAAAAAAGAAGAAGATATGATTTCACAAATATTAAAGCTTAGGTATTATTAGCCCTATGGGGATATCCTGGATATCTTTTTCCCATTTAAGATCAGTATAATTGTGCAATGATATAGGAAACCAAGGAAAACTATATCTGCTGATCTTTACAATGAATGTTTTGTGTCAAGAAGATGTTTTGCGTAATGTGATTTATGTGGCTGTTTTAATCTGTATGCTCGTGAGTGTTCATTGTATCTAATTTCAAAATTTCGAATTGTTTGACCAATATAGAAAGCATTACATTCTGGACATTTAAGTTTATATATTCCAGACTTTTTTAATGGGGGTATTTTTGTTTTTACATTTAACAATTTTTTACTCACATTGTTTTCTGTTTTTAAAGAAATTGCTGTATTATTAGAAATATTACCAGCATATGTGAAGGTTTTGTAATTTTGTATTTGCTTAGTTTTTTCAGGAAATATTAATTGTAATGCCACTTTTTCCTCTTTTTTATTAATTAATTTATTTATTATATGTAATGGATAACCGTTGGATGTGGCTATTTGTTTAATTTAATTAATTTCTCTATCAAAATTATATTTGTTCATAGGAACTGAAAATGCTCTATGAATCATTGAATTATATGCTGCTAATTTATGTGACATGGGATGATTGGAATTATATGGTATAGTCACATCAGAATGTGTTGGTTTTCTGTAAATTGAAAAATCAAATATATTATTGACTCTTTGAATTTTAATATCAAGAAAATTGATTGAGTTATTTTCTTCAACTTCTAATGTAAATTTAATTTTTGGATGTAAATTATTAATATGATTGAACAATATATCTAATTGTCGTTCACTACCTACAAAACAAGCTAATATGTCATCTACATACCTATACCAAAATAATATATTTTTTGAAATGTTACATTCAAAGATTTTTCTTTCTAAACTGTTTGCTAAAATTGTTAATATAGGGCTTCCCATTGGTAAACCTTCATTTTGAATATATACCTTACTATTAAAAGTAAAATAATTCTGATTAATACATACATCAAACAAATTAAGTATATCTGATATTATTCCTGGATTGATATTTTTATCCTCTAGTAATTTTTTAACAAGTGTTATGCACTCTTTAGGAGGAATTTTAGAGAACATATTGGTAACATCAAATGAAATCAGTTTAGAGTTATCTTGTAATTTGTATGTTTTTAATTGTTTGATTAGTTCTATTGAATTTTCAATTGAGTATTTAGATATACCTCCATAGCTATTAAGTATATTGTTTAGTTTTTTAGCTAACTTATTATTAGGAGTATTAATGTAAGAAACTACAGATCTAATTGGTTTCGATACTTTATGTAATTTAACAGTTCCATATAATTGTGGAGACTTAATGACAAAATCAGAGAAAGTGTCAGCATTATGAAGCACAAGAAATACAAGAAACAAGAACGAAAACTACAACAACTTGAGTACATAAAACATAACACTCAATACACTGAACATCATAAAACTGTAAGTACTTACACACCAATACACTTTGCACCACGATTCGAAAACCTTTCAGACACTAACTTCACAAATAGTGAGATAGAATTTTTAAATAAAGGCTTAAAATACAGCATACCACCAAAATTCACAAATATTAATATAAATTAAAGAAATTTTAGCTACAGAGTCAGAAATAGCTTTAAAATCTCAATCAAATAGTTTTCTTTATGAAAAATTACAAATTGCTAATTTGATTAAAAATATGAAACCTTCAAAGGTTAAACGTCAAACAAAAAATGATATTTCAGCATTAAATTCAATTAAACAAAAAGTAGAAGATTGTAACCTCACAATAACAAAATCTGACAAAGGAAATGCCACTGTCATTTTAAAATCCGAAGAATATAAATCTAAAGTTAATAATTTTATAGAATCTTGTGATGTAAAAATTCTAAGGGCTGACCCAACAAAAAAGTTTTCTAATAATGTTAGAGAGATTGTCAATAGTTCAAATTATGTTTTCAATGATTATGAGAAAAAATACATGATTAATAAAAATCCTCAGTCTCCACAATTATATGGAACTGTTAAATTACATAAAGTATCGAAACCAATTAGACCTGTAGTTTCTTACGTTAATACTCCTAATAATAAGTTAGCTAAAAAACTAAACAATATACTTAATAACTATGGAGGTATCTATATCTAAATACTCAATTGAAAATTCAATAGAACTAATCAAAAAATTAAAAACATACAAGTATACAAGTTACAAGATAACTCTAAACTTATATCATTTGATGTTACCTAAAATTCGTCCAAAAGAGTGCATAACACTTGTTAAAAAATTACTACAGGATACAAATATTACTTAATTTGTTTGATGTATGTATTAATCAGAATTATTTTACTTTTGATAATAAGGTATATATTCAAAATGAAGGTTTACCAATGGGAAGCCCTATATCACCAATTTTAGCAAACATTTTTATGGACAGTTTAGAAAGAAAAATCTTTGTGTAACATTTCAAAAAATATATTATTTTGGTATAGGTATGTAGATGACATATTAGCTTGTTTTGTAGGTAGTGAACGAAAATAAAATATATTGTTCAATCATATTAATAATTTACATCCAAAAATTAAATTTACATTAGAAGTTGAAGAAAATAACTCAATCAATTTTCTTGATATTAAAATTCAAAGAGTCAATAATATATTTGATTTTTCAATTTACAGAAAACCAACACATACTGATGTGACTATACCATATAATTCCAATCATCCCATATCACATAAATTAGCAGCTTATAATTCAATGATACATAGAGCATTTTCAGTTCCTATGATCAAATATAATTTTGATAGAGAAATTAATATAATTAAACAAATAGCCACATCCAACGGTTATCCATTACATATAATAAATAAATTAATTAATAAAAAAGAGGAAAAAGTGGCATTACAATTAATATTTCCTGAAAAAACTAAGCAAATACAAAATTACAAAACCTTCACATATGCTGGTAATATTTCTAATAATACAGCAATTTCTTTAAAAACAGAAAACAATGTGAGTAAAAAATTGTTAAATGTAAAAACAAAAATACCCCCATTAAAAAAGTCTGGAATATATAAACTTAAATGTCCAGAATGTAATGCTGTCTATATTGGTCAAACAATTCGAAATTTTGAAATTAGATACAATGAACACTCACGAGCATATAGATTAAAACAGCCAGATAAATCACATTACGCAAAATACCTTCTTGACACAAAACATTCATTAACACCTAACACAGAACTAGAAGTACTGCATATTTGTGATAAGAAAGAAGAACTAGATTTCCTTGAAGAACTAGAAATAAGAAGACACTTAAGAGACCCACAATATGAAGTTGTCAATGAACAGATAAATCTAGGGAGCTCTCCACTAATAAATTGTCTTCTTAAGTAACAATTGTAAAAATCAGCAGATCTAGTTTTCCTTGGTTTTCTATATCATTGCACAGTTATACTGATCTTAAATGGGAAAAAGATATCCAGGATATCCCCATAGGGTTAATAATACCTAAGCTTTAATATTTGTAAAATCATATCTTCTCCTTTTTTCTATTCATATATATTAACTCAATCACAAGATGGGTCACTTACTATTTGGTCTAGCCAAAATATTAAACATCAAGTAGGTATCACATAAAATGTAACTTCTGTCATTCTGACGATGATATGTCAATATAGAAATAATTATCAATATTCTTTAATAATTTTCATAAGTTTTTAATTAAATAGTGGAATTAATTAGAAACAGTTAGTTTCATCTATAACATTAATATGAGTAGATTCCACAAAGTAAGGGTCCAAACAGTAAATTCAAAATTTTACTTATTTTCAAGTTTTACATATTAAATTGGGTACCCCATATTGGAACATAGTGTACCCCATATTAGGATATCATATGCCCCTAATATGGGGAGTGCACTTTTTTTTTAATTCTACATATTTTCATCAAACATGTTTCTTCTTATTAAATGCTTGATAGTATATCCAACGAAAAATGAAATATGGAAATAATGCTTAAAACTACCTCAGTTTTTTTATTATGGTGTTTTGAAAAAAACTACCCCATATTAGGAGACTTTCCCCTAATGTTTTTTTTTCAAATAATCATTACGTACTTGAGTATTTTTTACATAGTTTGTATTAGTAATTATTAATTACACTTGATATTTACTGAATTTTATGTCTATTTAGTTTGTTAAATATTGACGAGAAAATGATGTGAATCTTACTCACTTAACATACCGCAAAGTTTTCAAAATTGGTGAGTATTTTGTATCAATAGGAAACAAACTGGAAATAAGATTTTTAAAGTAAGTTGACTATGGCCCTATGAGGGTCTGAGGTAGCTATCAGTTCATTTTGTAAAAGGGGTCTCTGGCCCAAAATAGTTTGAGAATCCCTGGTCTAAATGTTTTACCTAAATAAAATTTGTAAAAGTTTTTCTAAGATTGCACTTAATTTTTTGGATTCGTTTTTGTTAGGATAGATCTTAGTATTATTAGATTTATAGCATATCGAATTTATTCCCAAAAATAACAAAAAGAATAATGAATATACCACTAGGAAAATTATTATGTTGAGGTAAGCTATCAAACAATTCTAAAATTTACATAAAATTCCGAATTTACCATAAGTGTATATATTTATAAATACACTGAAAAAAGATTATAAACTAAAAACTCACCTATAAAAATCCAAATTTCCTTAACTAAATCCATTTTATTTTATTTCGCCGTAACTCACAAATAAAGCTGGTCGACGTGCGTTGATGTTTAGACTGTTGTAATTTTTATAACAAAGTACAGAGTACATTTAACATATTATAAGATAATCTTGCTTCATTACTTCGTTTTTCTGATAACGTTAAATAAATGGAGATAGTCATTCCAAAGCATAACGAAATTTATGTTATTCACGATATTTATTGTAACGATATCAACTGCAATATGGTAATTAAACGTGTCAAATGCATTCTACTATGTAAAAACGTTACGTCTGTCAATTTGACGTTACCAAAAGTATATTCCCTTTTACATTTTGGTTATTTTTTTATTTGTTTTTATGTTTAAACAACATATTTGTCGATATCAAATCTTTTATTTGCTTGGTCCAAAAAAAACAGAAATAATCTATAAAAATTAAAAATAAGATGATGCAAGCTTTCCAAATGTTGCCTAAGCCTGTTAAATCCATAATAGAGTCTTCCGTTCCATATTATTTTTTAATTCTACAGTTTAGTTGATAACTCGAGGTCGTGTTATCAGTCTACTAATGTATCCTGATCTAACTTGACCTCTTTCTGCATCAGGAAGTGAAAAAGAGAAGATTAGGGATAGGTACCCGATGCTAGGAGGAAAACGAGAGGAAATGGAGTGGGTCAAGGAGGTACGCACTACGGAAAGGAATGGGGTAAGGGTGAAGACGGAGGAGTTGATCTGTCGGATGGAGGGAGGGAGATTGTAGGGATGAGAAAAAGGTGTTCGAGCTGATGAGTCGACTGTTTGGGGAAGTGGGGAGCGGGGACAGCATTAGACTCCACAGGCTTGAGCAGGTAGAGATGGAGGTGCTGAAGAAGATGGTGGCGTGGGTGAGAGGTGACGGAGATGTGGCGGAGGTAACAATATATACAGATGGGGAAAAGGAAAAGGAGGGTAGGAATGGGGCGATAATCCTGAAGGATATCGGGGAAGTCGATCAGGAGGGGATCGAGAGGATTAGGAAGGGGTTGAGGGAGATGAAAGGGGAGTGGGTGGATAGACTCAGAGTCTCAAGAAATAGGGAGGTGGTTATAGAGGCAAAAAATGGGGAAAATGGCGGTGGTGAGGGCGGAATGGGAAAAAGCGGTAGCCTCATTAGGAAAAAAGGAGATTAGATTGGGGTGGAACAGGGTAACTATTATAGAGGGTAGAGAGGATGACAGATGCTTTGGATGTGGGATAAAGGGCCATAAAGTAGCAGGGTGTAGTAGTAGGGGAAGGAAGGGAGTAGATGAAGACGTTGGAAAACAGAAAGGAAAACATGGGAGGGACCCTCAAGACCCCTCAGAGGGGACGAGTCTGGTCAAATAAAGGATGGGGAGAGTGCGCGGGAAGAAGGAATGTAGGGGATGGATGGAGGGTGCTGCAGATAAATTTAGGAAAATGCAGGATAGCGCACGATATATTGGATGAAGTGATTTTTAAGAGGGAAGTGGATGTGGTGTGTGGATCTGAGGTAAATACTAGATATGTGGGAAAGCAGGGATGGATTATGGGACGATACAGTAGAGGCAGGAATAAGAGTGGTGGGAGATGGACTGAGGGCGGATGAAGTGAGGAAACGGATGGGTGGTAGTGCGAATGGGAGACATGGTGGTGTACAGTGTGTATATAAGCCCCAATGTCAGCCTGGAAGAATATGAGAGGAGCATGACAGGATTGGAGGACGATCTGAGGGTGTCAAAAGGGAAAAGGAGGATAATTAGGAGAATGGTGACAGGGGACCTCAATGCTAAGAATACTGCATGGGGGGAAGAAAACGGACAGGAGAGGGGAGATCCTGGAGGAAGTGTCGACATCCAACGGGCTGGCGGTGCTGACTGATGGACTACTGCTCATCTTCGTGGGGGGCGACGGGGGTTCGTCATTCATTGATATAACAGCATGTGATGAATGGCTGGGGGAAAAAGTGAGTAGTTGGAGGGTGCTGGAGGATGAGGAAAGCTTGAGCTTACATAGGTATGTGGAGACGGATATAAGGAAAGGGAGAAAGGATTTATCGGGAGAGTGAGGATGGAGGTGGACGAAGGCCAAGGCAGAGAGTATGAGGCAGAAAGTAAGGGAGGAGATAGAAAGGGGACTTGGACTTGATGTAGATGAATTGTACAATGTAATACAGGGCTGTAAAAGATAGGGAAAGAGGGGCGATAGGGAAAGAGGGGCAATAGGCGAGAGCGGAGGGCTAATTACTGGTGGAATGAGAAAATAGAGGAGCTGTGGAGGGAATGTAAGAAAGAACGAAGACGGATGATGAGGGCAAGAGGAAGGATAGAGGGAAAAGAGGGATTCAAAGAGAAGAAGAAGGAACTGGAGCGTAGGGTGGAGAGGGAAGTTGGAAGAGTTACTGGGGGACCTGGAAAACAATCCATGGGAAAAGGCGTTACAAATAAACTATTATCTTTGACATCTATTGATAACACGCTTTACTAAAATATGACAATTTTTACAGGAAACTGTAATTAAGTAAATGAATTAATTATTAATTGGCAAATAATATCAATAAATAATAAATTCCACAACAGAAATATAACATATATTACTCGACCGGTTTCACAAAATACATTTGCATCGTTAGGGAGTAAATTATGTAAAGATTCCACGTAATAATCTGTATCATTTAATATATCCAAAAAGGTTCATATAAACGTATATTTGCCAGATAGTTGTATTTAGGGAATGGTGAGACACTGGGTAAAGTGAACAAAATTCAATTCCCACAATTCCGAATACGAAGGCTATCTGTGTCGTATAAATTAGGTATGTATGCATTATTTACCCATTCTAATATACAGGGTGGCCGGACGAAAACGAAACAGAGCCATTATCAGGAACTGCGTCAACGTTAAAAAGAAACGCAGAGACCCGTCGATTTTTGATCATAGGGGGACACTTTTTTTCCGGTATTTTTGACTTCGCTACTTTCACCCCCTAGCGGGGGTCGGCATCACCTCAAAATATTTAAATGACATTAGGGGTCGAATATTATATCATTTTAAAGCCCTTTTAATTCTCTTTACAACAGTCTTTAAATTTTAAAATTCGGCCTAATACTTTTCAATAAACTCTGTTTCGTTTTCGTCTGGCCACCCTGTATTAATATACCTATCTGTATAACCTAAATTTTACTTGACTAGTAACCAACAATATGTCAAAATATGATATATATGAACTTACATACAAAATAAATAATAATTATCTGATACATATTTATAGAAATTCTAGTCGCATTTTGTATTAAATTCTATCGCCAAAATGTCAATAATGAGATTCTGCTGTATGTCTGATAAGATAATCAATATTTTGTATTATTTGGTAAGAATAGAGGAAACACTAGCGAGTTGTGTCAATTTTATGTCACACACGATCTACTGTATATAGTAGTTTACCTAACTAGTGTGGAAAGTGATACTTTTCCGCACGCAGATGGCCGAACGACGAGTTAGCCGAGTTCGGCCAGCAATCGCGTGCGGAAAAGTCACTTTACGCACTTGTTAGGTACACTATTTTTTCTTCTAGCGTACGGAAAAAACCCAAAAGTTAACATAAAGAAACATTTATTATTAAATACATATCAACAAATTAATCATTATTAATATTAACATTGAACGTGCAATTTGTAGCATTCTGCAAATTAATTGCAGAGGCTAAAATGTTTTCCAATGATGTCAGATTTCGGTTTTCCACTGCTTTGTCAGCACTAATTGTTGCAACCGTGGCGATGGGAAATATATTTTAAATATTCAAATGTCAGTATACTCCTCAAAAACTTAACCAAATTACTTTTCCGCACTAAGTGATTAGTGCGGAAAAGTGACTCTTTCAACACTAAAATGAGTGCGGAAAAGTGGACTTTTCCGCACGCTAGTAGAAAAAATATCTTACATTATTAAGCATCATATGATTTTTAACATGTTGGAAAATTTATTGATCAACATTTTTTAAATCATTTATTTATGTTAAACCCTGGAAGTTGACCTCGATTACTTGTAAGAAATGTTCGATAAGTTGTCGACTGAATGAAGTACGTTTAAAAACAAATTGAGTTCTATTTATAAATATGGGTATTAATAATTTATAAAAATTCGTTCCCTTAATGATAAAATTTTACTTTTTTTTTCTTTTAGATTTAAATCCAATGGTCAACAATTAAAAACAATTTTTGTTTTTACGGTAAATTCAAATTTTCTTTATAAGCCTCCGTGGCGCAATTGGCTAGCGCGTTCGGCTGTTAACCGAAAGGTTGGTGGTTCGAGCCCACCCGGGGGCGACATTTTTTTTAATTCTTAAAAAAGAAAAGAACCTATGGGATATCTTATGGAAGAAATAATTGATCGAATTATTGGAGACTTTCAATCATTAAATTAAAATTTGGCATATAGTTATATTCAAAATATACCATTGGCACTTGACTGCAATAAAACCCCAATTATCACTTAAAATATCCCAAATTTACCATATTCTAAGACAGGGTCACTTGTATACCTGTTAAGAAGGTAAAGCTTTCGTAACGTTAGTTTTAGTTTTATTTAGTTTTCCACGTTACATTAATCTTTGAATTAAAATATTATCGATTCTACGCAATGAGTCTTGAGTGGATAGGTTATTCATGGCGGTAGAAGCCAACGATATATTTTGAACTAAACTATACACATATGAATCTCTGTAACCTCTAAATATGGTACGTAAATGGATTTTGATTATGGGAATATCTTTTTGAGAGCAGTTTTGAAAATAAAATTTTTTTCTGACTGTACCATGTGACATATTAAATGAAAGAGTTTTTTGGGTTTGTTTTGAATATTCTTAAGCGGGGTACAGACCAAGTTCGCGGGCTGTTCTCGAACAGTTCCCGAACATTTTCCGTGTTTGGTATGAACGCGAGTTCGCGAACAGTTCTAGAACAGCTCGGCAGTTCGTTGTGGGTTCCGAGTCCAGTCGGTAAAATCAAAAGGTTCGTTCGTGAACAGGGTTGCCAACTCGGGCGATTTATCGCAAAATGGGCGATTTTAAAAGTCAACTTGCGAGTAAAATTTCATTTTTGTGATTATTTGGGCGATATAATATATTCCGGTTGCTCATATGGGCGATTTTTCAATAGATTTTTCCTATGGGAACAGAAACAGACAAAAACATGAACCACACCTTTAGCTACTTCTTCTTTCAGTTGGCATTTTAACGCTCATCGTAATCCCACCTTTAGCTTGAAACACAGATCACAGAACTAGCTGGTTTTGATATTTGACATGGCATTCCGACATTTTTGATTGCTGTTCAGCTTGTTGAATGTTAAATGCTTTATAAATGAAAAAAAATTTACTCTAACTGCATTAAGTTTACCAATAAGTAATGCGTTTGTGGAGAGAATATTCTAATTTATGAATATTTTAAAAATCAAATTAAGGAACAATATGCATGTTCCACTTTTAGATATAGCCCGTTCAGTATTAAAACCGCTGCACGTCACATCTGTCATAACTGGACTATGTTGCCAAGCCCTTGAAATAGTATGAGAATCTAGTATATGTCAAATGAAATGAAGTTTATCAAATATTCTAGGTTAGGTTTAGTTATTGATGGTTATTGTGTGGAAACAAACTGCGACCTATTTCAGTTACATATAAAACTTTTATTTGTATGTTAACAGTACAGCACTAACTAAGAAATTCTTATTTTAAAATTATGGAATTATTTCTAGCACTAAAAAGGTATGTATGGAATAGTTAACATTTTTATTTGTATGTTTATTCCACACACTTAATTAGTTAGAAATTATGGAACTATTCTACTATTTATTATGCATGCATGTATGTATGTATAGTATCAAGGAAAAAAATATTATCTAATATAATTTTTAGGTTACAATATACCTACATGTTGGCTTCTAGAATGTTGTCACTACAATATGAAAGATTGATGTGAGGTTTACAGACATCCTATAAATAAGAAAGTTTTGATAACCTGGATCTCTTTTTTAAGGTAGTCAATTTTGTTTTATATTTTGATGAAATAAATCTTAATAAATTTTTAGAAAAGCTGTGATGTGAAGCTTTAGTGTGTAGGTCATTTTCGACAAGGAAAATCATCCTGAGATATATGATCATTGATCATAGCAAAAGAAAATTGTACAGCAAGCACCACCACAGCTCAGAAAAGGAAAGCAAATCCATTCTATTCTCCGAATGAAGGTATTCGCGAATGATTGACTAAATTATAGCACTGAAATCAATACATATTATAATGATCAGTATATTGGTGACTTATTTATCACTCCATCATCTTCTAATCAATCCAAATTTATATTTACCATTTTGTTTTAGCTCGCCAACATCTACCACAGCTGAAAGTATTGCTAATAAAACGATTGATCAAATGAGTCCTTTCAATTCAATAAAAACTATTAAATTAATTCTTTGTAGTTTTTATTAAACTTTGTGATATACACATTTACCTTAAGAAAATGCTGCTTGAATTACTTATTTTGTATATCATGATTAAAATAACATAATAAATAATGCCAATGCAATTCTTATGGAATTGTTTTATTAAAAAGAAACATTGCAAATGTATAAATCAGTTACACTGGAAAGATTGTAATACTATTTTTTTAAATAAGGTAGAACAATAATTGTCAAACAGAAATCTTTCAAAATTCTAAAGATCAGAGACAAACCAATTCTAACCCGAAACTCCTAGAATGCATCTATCGGCTTGCTTGGCAGTACCCTGTATTAACTCAATAGGATTTTTAAAAAGATGGTAACACTTCACTTTACTGTTCTACCAAATCCACAATGTATTTTGTTGGGGGTTTGTTTCTGAAAAAACATTTATTGAAAGGGTAGTAATCAAATAACACATTCATTTCCTTTCAAATATATTATTATTTTTGTAAAAATAAAAGTAAAACAACATTTATTGACTATTAGGTATAATTTGAAGTGAGAATTTTAAATGTATTAAACTAGTTGTGTAGTCTTCTGAATTCTAACATATAATTTGCTATATCACTGTTAAAATACAGTTTGTATCTACTTACTAGGCTGTAATATAAATAAGCTCAGCTTCAACATTTGTTGATCGAATTCTATATTGCATTAACCTAATAATATCGAAGAGCATTGTCCATAATTTATTGAAGGTTCAGAAAGATTCAATAGTAATTGGTTTTCAAACCACTTTAAAACATGTTCTTCATTCATTTCCCCATGATAATCACTCAACTGAGATTCATATAAAAATATACTTTCTGCTCCATCAATACAACCATCTTCATTCTCAGCATGGAATACAAAATATCTAGAATAAAAACTTAAAATTTTACATCCTACATTATTGTAACATACATTTTGACATGAATGCAGCCTACAGCACCATTTTGGAAAATTCAGGATTCATTAATAAAAACAAACTTATACAGTTATTTATTTTTCTTGAAAGTTCCAAAAGTCCTCTTTGTGGATGTGTATCATATTTTAGTAAACTACTCAGGAACATCCTTCATTGAATAATTATTTATTGTTCTTCCTTCAATTGCTGCAGTAACATTCCTAAAGTGACATGATTATCTGTAAATAAATGTCCATTATTATGAATTTAACAGAATATAATAAATTCAGTTGATTGTGTATAAAGTAGAATATTAAACTTACTTGCTTCGTACACACTGTAAATAGTATCAGGTGTAAATGTATTAACTATTGCAGTATTATTAAGTTTCATTTATACGTTTTTTGGGATGTGACTTTAACTTTGATAACTCATTACTGCTTGTGAAAAAATACTCACAGTTCTTTGCAGTTTTTTAATAACACGTAGGTAAAAGAATCGAAAAATTAAATGAGCAAAATATACAATTGTCACAACATAACCCCAAAAATGTCAAGACGTCATCTGAATCTGAAATAAACCATTTTAATCGCGGCAACAGCGCGCATTTTTGCCAACATATAAAGTTTTTAGTACGACTGACGTTAGTTTGAGTTTAATATTTAATTAACCTACGAGTTATATTTGATACGAAATTAATTACGAAACTTTTCTTCGAGCATATATTTATATTTTTTGATATCATGCGACCTACAAATTTTAATATTTATCGTGTTTAGAAAGGCTAAACATATTGACAGTGGATTGACAGCAGCAAACGAATGACATAATATAAAAGAACGTCTCTTTTTCGACGCTTTGATGACGTGTAACGGTTTTAATAATGAACGGGCTATAGTTTGTTGAGAATTAAGACTGAATTTGTGGTTAATAAGTCATGCTGTGACACTTTCATATTCATAATTTATGTTGGTTTTTTCTGAATATATTAGATTGGTAGCAATTACAAGCATTGCCAACACAAAAGGTAATTAGCTGCAACTACAAAATTTTAAAACCTTATTCGTGTCATCTGAGAAAAAACCAAAAATCAACATTTTAATGATTACATGGAAAACTTATTTCTAAAGAGAAAAACATTTTGGGCGATTTTTTGTTTAGAAATTGGCGTATTTTAATGTCGACACTGCGAAATTTTGTTATTATTTTAAAGTCCTGCTGGTGCCAGCGATGACATTCTTTTTCATTTATTGAAGTGAAAACTTTTTTAAGCGCGTTGAGCACTTTTTTTGGGTGAAGAAAAAACATGGATTTTTCGTCATCGTCACGCTTTTATGCAACACACAATACTTTTTTTTATGCAACACAATTAACAATGAAGCGTTTATGGGCGTACGAAAGAAATTTTAAAGAGGGTTAATTTATTTGTAAAAAATTCCAATTACGATGGGTTTACGATAAAATTTTTAAAAGGGATTCATTTTTGGTGTTTTCACTTCTGTCTGCAGTCCCATGGCTGGACTCGTAAGTTTGTTTTATATTATAATTAAATAACTATATCTTGAATGTTTTTAAAATTATTTTTAATATCTGGAACACTCTAGCGAACTCGAGGAACTGTACACGGGTGGGAGGTATTCAAAGAAACTCTTCTGGTGTGGACATATATGTGTTCGCGAGCTGATTGGTTAAATCGGGCGGGTTCGGGAGTTGTTCACGAGCAGCTCGCGAACTTTGTATTTTGGTCTGTACGAGCCTTTATATTTTACGTTTCGGTAGCATTCCAGCTATTGTTTTCATTTGAAATTTAAAGATTGTGGTCTCATTTAAAAAAAATAATACCACAAAGAAAACTGGATACCCTGAATGGTTGTTTAATAATTTAAAACTAAATAGTTGTAGGATTGGTTAAGAAAATGGATAGAAATTAACAATGTCCTCCACTTATATCGGAAATTACTGAGTCTAAAATTTTGAGAAAAAAACAGAAAAAGTTATTTTTTATAGAATAGGTACCGGAAAGCATATAAAAAGTATATGATTTCAAAAAATAAGGTTTTTTCAGAATATCTGTTAATATTTCACGTATTTTTGATTAGAGTTTGCAAATAAAATGCCAAAAAGAGGAAAATCGAACGTATATGGAATATACTTACTCGCATCTCCGAAATCCATATCCTGAACCATTTGGAAAGATGCCTTAGTAGCATTATAAATCAATCCTAAGGCGAACATTGTATTATGCTAAATTTCTATGTATATATTATAAATAATTCAGGCACTTTTATATTGGCATTCCGCGAAAAATATCACTTTCTATTTTTCCTTACGTTTACTTGTATTAGTTAGGTAGTAGATTCAATACGAATGCAAACAGAATACGAAATTTTAACTATTCCAAACACGTCTCGACTATTTTAAATACCTTTTTAGCACAAACTTATTGTAATAACGAAAAATGTCTAGCTGCAATGCCGCATATTACATCGCAAGTACAATACAGACACGTTTTTGGGTCTCTCATTGGCACGGCGGGTTACGCGTTGTTACGAACGAAACGATTCAACCCCCGTCATGCTGCGTTGCCAAGCGTAGCGGGGGTGAAATCCTGGAAATAGGCAAAAGTCAACATCTGTCTTTATACAATCAGAGCCGGATTTAGCTAGTGCCCTAGCGGCTTGGGGGGTTTATAGTCCCGGGCCCTGTGTCTGAGGAGGGCCCGCAGTGCCCCCTCCTATATCATCATATCTTGTGACTTACGATGTTTTCCAAAATTATTCATCAAAACTATCTAAAAATTTAACTATCACTCGAGTTTTTCCGGAATTTCGAATTCGTTTTTTTAAATACATTTACCAGAGCCGGATCTAGGTATGGGCTCAATGGGCTCCAGCCCAGGGCCTCCGGGTTCCAGGGGCCCCGAATAATAAAATAATAATCCAGTGAAAAAATTCAAATCAAAAATAAAAAACCAACAAACAAACAAACCAATATCAAATTTATTTTTATTATTCCAGAGCAATTTACTTTCGTTTTCCGCCCTACTACTATCGAATATTAATCCTCTTCCATTTAAATTACGGTTGTTAAGACTTTATGGCTTTAATTTTTTGTCAACCAAAGATAAAAAAAACAAAAATAAAAAAACCTTTCGTATGTTCAATTTTCCCGTATAATCCTTTTTTTAGGAAAATGACAAATATTTTAATTATTTCGTGGGTCCCCCGAATATCGTTAGCCCAGGGCCCCCTGGACCCCGGCCCTGAAGTCATGTGCTTTGCGGAAAATACCCTTTGATTGGTCAAGCAGCAGTATAAAACATTCGAGAGAGTCGACATGGTAATATTATTGCTATGTTTTTGAATAGTTTTTTACAATTTTTGCTATTTTTAAATGGCTGTAAATATTTTTGTATGAACGTAAACCAACCGTAGCGATTTTTTTATTTTTAAATAGAAAAAATTTATGTTTTTTGTATATATGGACAAGTTTGGAGACTTGGCAACGTGGTTTAAAAATAGTTCTGCGTTAGAAAAGGAGGGTCAGTATAAAATCCAATAAGTTTGCTACTGTTGATTGGTTAAAACAGTATGGGATGTCTTTTTGTATTTAAAAAGATTATTTATTTACAAGATGACTTTGACCGGTGATAAATGGAATATTCAATATTGATTGAGAACATTCAGTAGGTAGGTATACAAAGGACTTCCATAAACCCTCATATTCTCTAATAAGATTATTTAGTGCAGTGTCTATTAATATAAGTTGCAGTCAATGTAACCATTGGCAGCTGACGGATTTTAATGAAAAAGGATAGAAATTTATTTAAAAATTTTGCATAGTTTACCGTGGCAAGAAAATTTTTATTTTGATGTGCTATATTTTTTTTCTAATAATTAAAAATACAGGGTAAGTCGTGTGTAGGAGCAATGGAATGGAACTTTTTTTAATGGGTAAAGTTTGTTCATACTTTTATTGGAGTGACTAAAACGGACAATGCAGGTTTTCTTTGGTTTTCCTGCATCTTAAATGGTGCAATTAATTAATTGTGCGCAATTAATTGGCCATCTCATAGGTGCACAGTCACAACTATCCCTACCGCGACCGTCAGTTTACTTATTTTCAGAATTAAATTTGTTTTACAATTAAAAATGATATTTCATTAGTCAAATCATGCTCGAACAAAAAAATCTAACTATGAACAGGTATGTAATGAAAACTGTTTATACACCAGTACAAGTCTAAAATAGAGATTTATTATGCCGGGTGTCCATCTTTATTTTCCCTCATTTTAACTGCCCATAACTTCTAAACGGTTTGAGATAGAAACACGCTGTTTTCACTAAAATGTTCCATTTTAGCACAAGTTTTGTTTAAAAAAGTTGAGTTTTTTTTATTCGTTTTGCCTATTTCACAACAAAAATGGCGGATGTTTGACAATTTTTTTGTTGACTTTTGTTAATGGAACACCCAGTATATTTTTTTGTAGTTTGAAAGAACCGACCTTTACCTATTCTTCAGTGCAAATTTTTTAAAAATCGGTTAACGTGTGACTGAGCAAAGTCAACAAAAAAATTGTCAAACATCCGCCATTTCTGTTGTGAGGTAGGCAAAACGAATTAAAAAAACTTATCTTTTTTAAACAAAACTTGTGCTAAAATGGAACATTTTAGTGAAAACCGCATGGTTCTATCTCAAACCGTTATGGGCAGTTAAAATGAGGGGAAATAAAGATGGTCACCCGGTATAAAATATTTTCGATTATTTTTATACCAAAATGCTTCTACAGAACGAGATCTATCAATTTATGTTGATAGTTGGATAAAAAATTGACTGTAGGTAGATGGCACAACAAGTCAAAAACTTAAATATTTACTTTTTTCATGTAATTTTTGACCTATTCCGGTTATTTTTATACCAAAATTCATTTATTCAACGAGATCTATCATTATGACTACAGATGGCGCGACAAGACAAAAACTTTAAAAAACTGACATTTTTCATGAATTTTTTTACCGATTTCGGTTATTTTTATATCATAATGCATCTACTTAACGAGATCAATCAATTTCTGTTCAGAGATAGTAAAAAATTCGATTATAGATGGAGTCAAAAAGTTATCTCAATAGAGTTTTATAGTTCATATAATAGCCTTCTTGGTGTGCGACATCGTTTGTGACTTACATCCGGGTTTTGGGTATGTCGATATTTTATTTGTTATTTTGACATATAGCTAACCTTTAATTTGATAAATAAAATCATCAGGATCGTATTCAGCCAAATTCGAAAAGGCTATAAAATTAATAATACTTGGGATATCAAAACACTGCAAAATAAAACAAATTGTATATTCAATTTTCATATTAGTAAATATAGTCCTGCAAAAGAATTATACAGCGTGTTCAATAAGATTAATATTCACTTTTCATAAATAATAATTGACCGTAAACAACGAAGTACAGACCTGACGAGAACTGTCAGTTGGACATTAGAAAAAGACGTAAGACACATTGCCGCTACGAAAGGAACGTCTGCATCGTATTTTGAACGATGTAATTTCGCCCGATTGATAGGTCGCGTTTGCGCGTAATCTAAACATCAACCAATCAAATTTTTGTAAGTCAAAGATTAGGGTTAACGTTTACAATACGTTTAAGCGGTTCATTATTGTGATATTTAGATTAGGATTAATCACAGACCTGCCTTTTTTCCATTGCTTCCAACGTAATGTGTTAGAAGGACATTAACAATCAATGACGCACACCAAGAAGGCTATTATATGAACTTTACTACCTATTTATAAAACGATTTTGATAAATTTTTGTTTATCCCTTTTTTTTCGGGCCAAGATGGGAAACTCATGTTCGAATGGGTCCAGGACCCCAACATTGTTGGACTCATTCCCAAGGGGATGCCTACCAACCAAACCCACCTCAAACTCGCCGTTATCCCCGCCTCTGAATCACTACTCTACATTATTTCCACCATGTTATCCTATAATACCTCCCCTAGTTTCCTCTCCAACTTCTTCAGCACTTCCTCGTTCCTCCAGCATCTAAACACATGCCCTACATCATCCTCCACTTCACACCTCTCGCACACTCCAGTCTCTCGTTTTCCAATCTTGTGGAGGTACCCTACTCTCGACCCATGTCCAGTGAACACCTGTGTCAAGAAGTAGTTCACCTCCCCGAATTTCCGGTCCATCCAATCTCTCCTATTCCCAATCGCTCCTTTTAGCGCGCCCCGATACTCCTCCCACCTTCTTTCAATTTCCTCCTCTATCCATTCCTGTACTTCCTCTCTGGTCGCACCCCTCCAGCGTTTATTTCTGGCTCTAGCCATCACGTCCAATGGGTAGGTTGCTTATCCCTTAAAAAATGATGGGAAGACTTTTTCAATAATTTGAAGGTATGAGAAAAAAGTATAACTTCGATACGAAATTAAGCAACAAGAAGGAATGGGATCCAAATACCATTAACAGATAGCCATTCAATGGTAAGGTCTGGCGGCCTTAGGGATTTAATAATAAAAATTTATAAATCCTCATTGTACAGATCCGTAGTCGGTAAAATTTAGATACTGAAACATAAATTAAATTTATTTTGTAAAAAAACCGTATAACTCTTTAATTTATTTAATCTAATTGGCAGATGTTATCAAAAAATGTTTCAAATAAAAAAGACGTAGTTTAATAATGGCCACATTTTAAAAACATTTTGTACTATACAGGGTATTTGCAAAACAGTGGAAGGTATCAAAGATACATTTTTTTAAATAATAACTTATATGAAATTTAAATAGAATCGAAAAGGAACAAAATAAGTAGGTAGTACATGACCTCTGACTGTAAATAAAACAAAAAAGCTGGCAGTAAATAGAAAAAAAAATTCCCCATTTCGTCTTTAATTAATCGCTTTTCTATTCAATCTAGAATTGGTATTATTTGTTCTTGGTATCGTTCTTCGGATTAAATTTTTGGAATGTAGTCAACACATCTGGTTTTATTAGCGTCACTTCGTTTTTTCGTTTATGTATTGGCTTATTGATAATGTCTTTTACTGTGGATACTGGGGTTTTGGTCAACTTACATGTTTCTTTTGCTGTATCGGTTATACTAGGTATAACCTCGATGTTTCAATGATTCAAACACATTTTTCACAATTCGCTTCGCATCTTGCGATAAATGCACTTTTTTGCCCTAGAGGACACCACAAACTTAGTTTTAAACACAAGATTACTTTCGGAGTGAAATAATTATCCCGAAATCTCCACTTTCTATTATATCTACAAATATTTTAATCCCATTAAATGTAAAAATAAAAGGGGCATTGGAAATAAAGTGGGTAGGTGCAGTACAGGTCAGACAAAGGAAAACAAGCAATGAAAGAGCTCTTAGTAACTTCAGTATCTTCAGCGTGCTTACATCTCGAAAACCATGACTACTACGAACTATGAAACCGTAAGCTCGATATGCTGTTGAAATAATAATATTGATATAATCATTAAACAAGAGTTTTTTATTGAATGTAACGCCCAAGTCGACAAAGGTATCTTGTCTTTGAAGTACCTCATTATTATCGCTATAATCATACAAAAAAAATTATCAAAAGAGTCAAAGGAATTAGCACGGTAAAAAGTCAGCTCGCATATGGGTTAAAGGTGAATTTAGTAGCTCTATAGCAAAAACTGTTTGCGAGACACTTGAACAAACAACAAACAAACTAGAAATTAACATGGAAGAAATAAGAGAGCTGAAAGAGGAAAATAATTGGATGAAACAAATGATAAAAACACAAGAAAAAAGAATCGAAATGATGGAACGAGAGACAAAAAGAAACAATATAATTATACAGGGAATAGAAGATAGTGAAGGGGAAAGATATGAAGACACAAAAATAAAAATAGAAGGAATATTAAAAGAAGCAGGGCTAGAAGTGAACTTAAAAAATGAAGTAACTGATTTACGAAGAATAGGAGAATTCAATAATAGAACTAAGAGACCAATAATCATAAAGCTCAACCAATGGGAAAAGAAGCAAGAAATAATGAAAAAAAAAGAAAAACCTAAAAGGTACAAACATTTGGATAAATGACGATTTGACAAAAAGAGTACAGGAAGACCGGAAATGCATGATGCAGTTTATGAAAAGAGCAAGGGAAAATGGAAGTAGAGCTTATTTTAAATATGATAAATTGATAATAGATGGGAATATACTTGACAAGTATAGTTTCCAGGAAGAAGAGAAAAAGATAGAAAAGGCAGAGACAAATAAGTCTAAAAGGAAAGTAAATGTAAGGTCACCGGAGGTAGGAGAAAGCAAGAAGAAAATAACCAAAATGCGTAGAAGAGAAGAAAAAAACTAGAAGAAGAGGAATGTGGAGACGAAATAGGCAATGAAGAGAAACAGAAAAATAAAAACAGAAGGAAGATAGATTTAGAATTAGAAATAATTTTATGATTAGTAATAGAAAATTAATGATAACAAAATGTAGTAAAAGGATAAATGTAGATAATAGGATTAGGATAGATAAAGGAAATAACAAAAAAGAAGGTTATAAGTACAAATAAAAAAGGTAGGGAGATATATAATAATAATTGTAATTATATGTTTGAAAAGAAGGTACAAGTAAGGAAAACACTAATGGTGAAGCAGGAAATAAAAAAAGTAAATATCAATCAAAAAGGGGAAGAAGAAAAAAGTAAGTAGGAATAAAGAAAATAAAATTAGTACTTGGAACGTGAGGACAATGCTTGAACCAGGAAAGATGGAGGAAATTGCATGGGAATTGGAAACATATGATATTGATGTAGCAGCGCCGCAGGAAATAAGATGGAGGGGTAGGGGAAGTATTTAAAAAAAGGAATATCAATTATTTTACTCAGGCAGAGAAAAGCAAATGCAATATGGAGTAGCATTTATAGTGAGAGAAAGAATAAAGGGAAATGTAATGGAGGATTGAAACGAAACCCTTCAATCTGTCAATAATAAATGTTTATGCACCCACAGAAGTGGCAGAAGATGATGAAAAGGAAGCATTCTATGAAAAGGTAGAGGAGGAAATATTAAAAATACCAAAACAAGACACGATAGTATTATTGGGTGACCTGAAAGCACAAATTGGAAAAGAAGAATATTGCAGACAGATAAGCGGTATACACACATTACATGAAAAAACAAACAGCAATGGACACAGAATTTGTAATCTAGCAGTAAAAATGAACATGATTACTTGCAATAGGATGTTCCAACTCAACAAATGGCATGGGATCACCAGATTGCAAAACATATACACAAATTGATAACAAAAAGAAAACGGTCGACAATGAAAAATGTCAGAACATAGAGGGGCGTGTGCAGATACGGATCACTACATGGCTGCAGGAACTATGCTACAAAAGATAAAGATAAAAAATAAAACTAAAATATGCAACAAAAAATGGGACATAAGAAAACTAGAACAGACAGAAACACAAAACGAGTACAGAGATAGTATAGTAGAACAATTCATTAATGAGACAGAAGAAATTAGTGGAATTCAAGCAGGATGGAAAAGGATAGAAAAATGTATAAATACAGCTGCAAACAAAAAAATAGAATTGGTGGTAAAAAGAGAACTGAAGGAATGGCTCGACTAAAAATGCAAAGAAATGATAGAAAAGAAGAAAGAAGCATGGTTAAAATGGATAAGGACGAACAGAAATGAAGAAAGAGAAGCTTATGGAAAACTAAAACTAAAAAAAATTAAAAAAAATAAATAAATAAAAATGTAATCAAAACAAAAAAAAACTAAATTAAAGTAAAAATTAATTAAAAAGTATTATTTTAGTAAACAGAGCAACCACAGACACACAATTACTAACCTATTAACAAAACGTAATGTAGGTCGCTGTAAAAACTGTGTAACAATAAATTTTAAGATATAAATAACAAAAAATTGATCTGCCTAATTGGTTTTGCCAAATCCTTCTAACTGAATTAAAAAAAAAACCAACAAGCATGTGAAAACTTCAGAGGAATTACACTACTGAATGCAGCATATAAGATAACAACAACAATTATAAAAAGAAGACTGCATGACGCAGGTTACAGAGGTGGAGAATATCAGTACGGATTTACAAAAGGAAGGTCAACTACAGATGCGATACACATACTGAAACAAATTTTGGAAAAGTCCAACGAATATAACATAGACATTGAAATACTATTCATTGAATTCCAAAGAGCATTTGACTCAATAAAAAGGAATCAATTACTGAAAGCGTTGAATGACATGGGAGTGAATAATAAACTAATAAGATTAATAAAAATGACACTAGACCAGAGCGTAGCAGAAGTAATAACTCAAAGAGGGAGAACGGAGAAGTTTACATAATATAATAAAGGAGGCAAGCAGGGAGACTCTCTGTCGGCAACACTATTCAATTTGGCACTAGATACATTGAAAAAAATATGTACAGGAAATTTAAGAACCAGAGGAGGACAAATAATAGCGTATGCAGACGACGTAGCACTAGTGACTGAAAGAAAATTGGCCGGATAGCGTCATCAACTTTCGGGCCGCCTCGCTAAACGAAGTTGCCGCTTTCCGGCTCCGTCGAACAGAAAAATAGTATACAAACCTGGGCCAGAAAGTAAGAAAGCCTCAGATCACATGTGAGACATTTCTTACTTTACTGGCCTTGGTCCGTATGCTATTTTAGATTGGGAATATCCTTAAAGTTGAACTCACTGAGCATGCGTATATGTCAATATAAAAGAGAGTTTATTAAGGAAAATACAAAACGAACGTTGCAATAACTCTCTATTAACCTGACTTAACAGCGCCATATTTAGCTGCCTTAGGAGGAAATTTTGGATAAAGGAAATATAGTTGGACATAAAATCACATCTAATATCTGTAATTTGCGTTTGGCAGGAGGGTTTCTAGACTCCCTGTACTAAAGAAATTTGTTCGTCCAATTCCTGAACATTCATGCGTTTAGCAAACATTCCATTCTCTACTGATAAGTTGTACTCGAAACCCAAATATTTTAGGAAAAGCCAGGTGAAATAATTAAAATTGCGTAGGTAGATAGGTACTGCAATTCATTATGCAAACATGATTATAGATAATTTTGACAGATTACACGACAATTAGATCAACGATTGTTAAATCAACTAGCTAGACTTCGTCGCCTATATCTAGATCAAACATACCTAACAATATGTTGTCTGTTTTTCGTTATACAAGATATCTCAATTAGGTGATAAAATTGCTTTTCCCACAGGATATAATTATTTTTGGCGGATCCGCTTTTATTTATCACGGTCTAATGTTAGACGTGGTTGGGGTAAGATTCAACGGGAGATGTTAGACAGTGAGTTTATCATTGGAATTTTGAAAAGCACTTGCAATGTTACGCGAAAAGTTGTGTAAATATAATTTTGGTTGGGGTGGATTTTTTATATAAAGGGAAAGTGGAAATCGTTGGTAAATTCAGTGATTGGAGTAATTTTATTGAATACGTTAGTAAAAGAGGTAAGTGCATTTTTTGATTTTAATACATTTTTAGATAGTCTTTCGTAATTCTTTTTATATATAATCGGGACCCTATTTACCAAATAATTGGTTTCAGATTATGATCCCTTAAGTAAATGCTTATAAAGCTTTTCCAATTTTTTTTGCCATTTTTTTTGCGTCCCTTTATTTTTTAATATTTCTGAAATTGTTTTATTCCATGATTGTCTTTTATTTTTAAATATTTTTGCTTCCCATATTCTTTTAGTATGTCTTGTATTTTTAATTCTTTGTAAATGTCCCCACCATCCAAATTGTCTGTATTCTATAAATTCTAGTATTGATTTTATTTTTAAATGACTTCTCATATCTGTGTTCCCAAGTTTGTCTTTTTTTGTAACATTTCTTATAATATTATATCCTTAAGAACTTTTTGGTTTTTATACAAAAATTTACACGAGCTCAAGCGGTCTTGCAAAAAATTCGACAACCATACTAGAATCGCAATGGGGACGGAGTATTAAAACAAAATTTGATGATAGATATTCAACACTGGTGGTTTTACTATACTCCGTCTCGATTGCGATTCTACTATAGACAATCCTATAGTAATTATTGTTTTATAATTCGGTGCGACATAAAATTGCCCGTATCTCTTAAACCTTTAATTCGATCAAGATGTCACAAAAGGACTTTTTTTCTTTAAAAATGTTCAAAAAAAGTGTGCAATTATGGTGTTTATAAACGGTTAAAATTTTACTAACTTCCAATAAGCCATTTAATAATTATAAATAGAAAACTATTTTTAATTCTCAACTTTAAAACCCTATAGTTCGTTAACGAATGGCGTAAGAAAATATTTTTATTTAAAGTACTATAATTATTTTTAGTATCTCTATCATCTCTCAAGTTTTTGGTATGAAGTCCTGAGATACCCTGTATATACACTTCAAATTGAGTAGGTACTTCCTTTTTAGGAGTCGGTTGAAAATAATTTTTAATTTATTTTAAAAAGCGTGGTGTACTTTATATATTTTTATACTCAAGTTTTAGAAATATGTAACTTCTAATGACAATTAATACCAAGTACCCCACGCTTTTTGAAATAAATATAAAATAATTTTTTTAAATGTTTTTGTGTTAATTTTTTAAACTATTATTATTTTACTAAAATCATTAACTTCCTGTTTTTTGCGCAAAAATTTACACGAGCTCAAGGACAAAATTAACACTTAAAATTTTGCTTATTTTTGATTTAGAATAACTCTTTCAATTTTCAACCAATTAAAATGATTTTTTTGGCAAATTGTAAGAAACCAATTGAAATTATCACAAGCATTTTGAATTTTCGTAAGAATTTGTCAATTTATTATACCGGGTGGAAAAAAAACAATATTTATGTACCGTAAATTCTAAACACCCTGTGGGGTAAATGAAGATACAAATTTTTAAAGGTAGGTGAATAATAGGTGTGGATAATGAACAGGTCACATGACATGGATAAATAGGACCTATTTTGAAGCACGATCAGGATTCGAACCCTATGCTTACATTTCTTCATTTCACGCATTCAGACCTCTAAACCATTCCGCTACGGAGACATATATATATGTATATATGTATATATATATATATATGTATATATATAATAATTTATCAAGCTGTTGTATAAAGAGCGTATGATGATGTCAAAGCTAAGAAAGTGACGTTTTAAATAATTTATAGCTGATTGCAAGAATTTTAATGATTATACTGAATTTAAATTGAAATTACTAGAAAATATAATATGGAAAGCGAATCAGACACTAAGAAAAATTCAGAGAGTAACAAAAATAGACAAAATACGAAACGAAGATATACAGAAACAGCTTGAAGTAGAACCTATATTGAAGAGTATAGAACGACACAACTTAAATGATTCGGACATCTAATAAGGATGAAGGATAACAGAAAACCCAAACAAATATAGGAGGCGAAGTTGGCACAGAAGAGAACGAGAGGAAGACCAAAGAAAAGCTGGAATGATGAGGTAGTGGAGTGCCTAAATAAGAGGAACAAAAAATGGAAAGAGGCTAATGAGATAGCACGAAACAAAAAGAAATGGGAAGAATTTGTTTATAATTAATAGAATGTTTACCTTACACCTTCGGGTAGAAAGGTTTCGATTATATAGGTATATATACAGGGTGTCTCAAAATTGACGCCCGTCCTTTCAGAATATGAATCGGGGGGCTAAAACGAATTAAAACGTAAGAATAAAAAAATTGCGTTATGTCCATGGTTACAGAGTTATTGACAAAAAACAAAGATCTAACATTCAATGTTTAAACTTTATTAAAAACGAATATTTGTTACAAAACAAGAAATTAATTTATAAAAGGTGTTCAAACAAATCGCCTCCTACTTCAATGCAAATATTTGCACGATTTATCATTGAATCACGAACCCTCTGTAGCATGTTTTCGTCTATAAATGTCACAGCAGCGTGAATACGAGCTACTACATCTTCCGCACTCTCAACAGGTTCAAAGTAAATTTTTTCTTTCAAGAATCCCCAGAAGAAAAAATCTAATGGATTTAGATCTGGAGATCTAGGAGGCCATATGTCAATAACCATGGACATAACGCAATTTTTTTATTCTTACGTTTTAGCCCCCCGATTCATATTCTGAAAGGACGGGCGTCAATTTTGAGACACCCTGTATATGTTATGTACCTATATATAATTTTTATTTATGACGAATCAAAATTTAACCATTTATAAACACCATACATGCACATTTGCTGGCTCATTTCTAAAAGTCGCACCTAAATTTCTCAAACTTTTCAACAATATCAATGAATATTTTGCTCTCCCCTACAGTATTTCACACTTAAAAATCATCATTTTGTGTTTTACAGCCAAATTATTAAAATTTTACACAATTTACAATAATTTTTTGGAAATGCAAGATAAAATTTTTCATCATTTGTTAAATATTTTTGGGACACTCTGTATGTTTTAATCCAAATGCTACATTTAATAGACATATTAACTGTTTGCAGCTGTAGAAATTGTTTTAAAAAATTTTTGAACACAGTTTAGATCATGAATCCATAGATACATAAGGATAAAAAGAATTTTAATAAAAAAAGAAGAAACATTGATTTTAATTAGAAAAATAATTTTTTTTAGACGAAAAATCAAAAATGCAACTATTGACAATATGCATATTTTCCATACTTACACTAGATTCTTACTTGGCAGTTCCGTACGGTTTTTTGGGAGTACGGGGTAAAAAGTCTCTAATGGAGTCACCGGAACAGTATAATTACGATTCTATTGAAATAGAAAATCCGTATAGATTAGAAGACGAAACAAAGTTGCTAAATTACCTGGTAAAAAATTATGGTAGACCGAATTATCAACGAACTGATCAACTGGACGATTTGTATGAATACGAAAAGAGGGTACCGTACGGATTCACCGGCGTACGAGGAAAAAGATCTCCAGTTAACGTTTTCACGGTAAGTTGGGAGTATATATCTACAGAGTGTTGATGAAATATTAATTTTCTTTTTTGTTTTTAGCACAAAACCACGGGCGACAAACAATCAGGCATCGTTAAGCAGTTTTAAATGAAAATCGAGTTTTAGTTTAAATAGACAAAGCATTAAAGCATCTTGAGAATTAGTAGTATACTTATTTTTTTTTACTGCAGTTTTATTTATTACTATTTATATGAAACGAAATAAATTTTGGGTTTTTTAAAGAATTATTTAATTTTCCTTTCATTCCAAAGACGAAATAACATTTTAATTAAAAAAAACTTTGTAATGCTCTATCTATGGTATTGTTGACAGTTTGTTTAAGGAAAAATGCTCCAGCAGGTACCTACTGGTTGTTTGATTAAGAGATGTGAGCGCAAGTTATTTACCGTAAAACAATTTATATTGAGAAGCGGTTTTCATTCTATATTGAATTAATCTGTAAGATTTGTGCCTTGCCTCTTCAATTTTTGGAGAAAAATGCAAAATTTTGTCAAATATTTGTGTTCTTCTTTTGTTGCCTTTAATTATTTGTGACAGTTTGTAATTTCGAGCTTTAGATAAAACCCAATAAACTCTATTTACTTAATTACAGTTTCCTGTAAAATTGTCATATTTTAGTGAAGCGCATTACCAATAGATCGAAGATAATAGAATTAATACTATTATAACGCTGTCCCTTCTAATTACAAACCAGAATATGGTTGGTTATATCTTGTATACAGGGTGTTTTCAAATGACACTTACAACGTTTGCAAGTAGATACCTCTCGTAAAATTGGACAAAATGATATAGGGATTTGGGGGGTCTAGCCTATTTACTTTTCGAAATACAGGGTGTTAAAGTTATGAAAAATTAAATGTTTTAATTTGATAACTTTAAAATGGATGAATATATTGATTTGACATTTGGCAGGTTGTTTTCAAATGTAAAAGGGCATATTTTGATGGAAAAACATGTTTCAATTCCTGATCCAGTGGTGTACATTTGGAAGAATATGTCACCTTTCCCCTCCCATTTTTTACGCCACTGGCATTTGAAGCTATTTTCATTTTATTTTGTATTCCTCAATGGTATTCACGTGAAAAACGCATAACCTTTACATATCAAAAAATTTGTAGTTTTCAAGATATTTAATGTTTTTATGAAGTCTGCATTAATAATGAAATAAAAAAAAAATATTTTTCTTGAATTGTTTTTAATAACTACCAAACTACTAATGGTTAGAATATGTAACATGAACTAATTTCTGAAACAGCAATGCATCTAAAACATTGAGAGAAGATTGTTGAAAATACTTTTCCAAACTTGTGATTTTATTAACGAAAGAATTAATGACACTAAAAAATAAGATAAGTACCTAATTACAAAGTTGAATAATATCCCATTCAACATAATTATTCACTAAGCAGCCAACAAATTACAAGAAATGTTCAAAATTTTGCCCATTCACATTATTTATACCTACATAATCTGCAACGTTTTCTCATTGAAAATCGCATACCTTGGAAAGACTGGCGATTGCCGGAAATAATTTCTGTAGCTGCATGGATTCTTGCTATCAGTTCCTCCTCCGTTTCTACTATTGTATAGTAGGCTGTCGATGTCAATGATGAAATGGTAAATG
The DNA here is from genome assembly GCA_947563755.1 of Lochmaea crataegi. NCBI lineage: Eukaryota > Metazoa > Arthropoda > Insecta > Coleoptera > Chrysomelidae > Lochmaea > Lochmaea crataegi. The sequence goes on from OX387430.1 coordinate 17,487,588, forward strand.
ACATTTTGTTTAACGTCAAAACCTAAATAAATTATTTGCAATTAAATTTGTTTGTGCAACTTTCATTCACATTTTGTTATGATGGATTACACTTTTGAAGACATGGCTGATATGCAGCTAATATACGGGGAAGCCAGAAAGAATGGTAGGCGTTCCGAGCGCTTGTATAGAGAAAGATATCCTAATCGACCTAGATTTCCATGTCACACAACATTTGCTCAAATTGACAGGAGATTGCGAGAATTCGGACAATTTAATTCAAAATTACAAGGTAGCGGTAGAAAACGAACTGTAAGAACTGTGCAATTAGAGGAGGCTGTTCTAAACCGTATTGAAAAGAGACCCTATTTAAGCACTCGCATCATTGGCAAATCTTTAAATGTAAGTAACTCAACTGTGTAGAATATTTTAAATGAACAGCAGTTGTATCCTTATAAGTATACCCAAGTTCAGGCCCTGAAACCAACAGCTTGTCCTCAAAGAGTGGAGTTTGCCAATTGGTACACCCAAAAATGTTTAGAAAATAGGAACTTTACCGAATTTGTTCTATTTACTGATGAAGCCAAATTCACACGTGAAGGAATTTTCAATTCAAGGAATAGCCACATGTGGGATGACGAAAATCCATGTTATTCAACAACGTAGATTTCAGGAAAAATTCTCGCTTAACGTGTGGGCAGGCATTCTTGGAGATTGTATAGTGGGTCCATATTTATTACCTAATAAACTCAATGGTAATATTTATTGTAATTTTTTGAGAGAAACCCTGCCTGATTTAATAAACGACGTTGTACCATTAAATATTAGGGCAAATATGGATAATCTATGGTTTCATCACGATGGGGCATCTGTACATTATACTCTAGCGGCCAGACAACTTATAACCCAACAATACGGAAACCACTGGATAGGCCGAGGTGGACCCAATATGTGGCCTGCGAGGTCACCGGATTTGAATCAAATCGATTTCTTTCTGTGGGGTTACATGAAGTCCCCGAGGAAGTCCCTTGTCTACTATACAAAAGTAGAAACGGAGGAGAAACTGGTAGCAAGAATCCATGCAGCCACAGAAATTATTTCTGGCAATCGCCAGTCTTTCCAAGGTATGCGATTTTCAATGAGAAAACGTTGCAGATTATGTATAAATAATGTGAATGGAAAAATTTTGAACATCTCTTGTAATTTGTTGACTGCTTAGTGAAAAATTATGTTTGAATGGGATATTATTTAACTTTGTAATTATCTTATTTTTTATTGTTATTAATTATTTTGTTAATAAAATCACAAGTTTGGAAGAGTATTTTCAACAATCTTCTCTCAATGTTTTAGATGCATTGCTGTTTCAGAAATTAGTTCCTGTTACATATTCTAACCATTAGTAGTTTGGTAGTTATTAAAAACAATTCAAGAAAAATATTTTTTTTTATTTCATTATTAAAAAGTGATCTTGCAGACTTCTTAAAAACATTAAATATCTTGAAAACTACAAATTTTTTGATATGTAAAGGTTATGCGTTTTTCACGTGAAAACCATTGAGGAATACAAAATAAAATAAAAATAGCTTCAAATGCCAGTGGCGTAAAAAATGGGAGGGGAAAGGTGTCATATTCTTCCAAATGCACACCACTGGATCAAGAATTGAAACATGTTTTTCCATCAAAATATTCCCTTTTACATTTAAAAACAACCTGCCAAATGTCAAATCAATATATTCATCCATTTCAAAGTTATTAAATTGAAACATTTAATTTTTCATAACTTTAACACCCTGTATTTCGAAAAGTAAATAGGCTAGACCCCCCAATCCCTATATCATTTTGTCCAATTTTACGAGAGGTATCTACATGCAAACGTTGTAAGTGTCATTTGAAAACACCCTGTATATACCAAACCCGTTCAACTTAGAAGTGTGCCTAATTCAATGTCTGTCGGGGCATATAGCCCGAGAAGTAGTTGTTCCTTCTTAGTTGAATGGTCATTGTTTTTTTGAAAAATATATTTCAAGACTTTGTAAGGCGTTATAATAGTATTAATTCTATTATCTTCGATCTATTCACAATAAACTCATTATTTACCGACACCCTTTACAAATTGATTGAACATTACTAAGCTGGATGCCGGCTGATTTAGATTTCTGGATTTGGTGGTTTTACACATAGATAATCTTTTACTTCATACTGAGGTGGATCGATTGTGATGCGATCTAGCGGCACGTGTCGAAAGTAGGTATAAGGTAGAGAAGTAGGTAACCAGAAACTGCAATTATTGTGCATCCATCTACATTTCACTCACTTAATAATGCCAATGTTCTCATGTTTCAATTATAAACTAAATATTTCATTGTTACTGTGTAAAACGAAAACACATAACTTAAATTTATTTGTGATATTAATAAAAGCGAAAAAATTGTGTGCGCCTAATTTTTTTTATATGCTTTTTTATCTCTTTTATATTTAAAAAAATGAAACAAAGGCGTCACAGATATTTCTAATGTTAACAAGATAAAATCGACCAAAACACACATAAATATGCGTAATATTATTTTCATTATACCTTACTGAAAACCCTATCTTAACATGCCTATTAAGAGTACCGAAAATGACCTTTTCGCGTGCGAGCGCACGGAAAAAATGCTTTATTGTTCAGTTCGCTTAGCAGTTAGCAACACTATACAACAATTGTAATTATGACAGCAGATGTCAGTGTTCTGGATTATAATTGTATTATGACAGCAGGGAACCCGTCGCACGCACACGAGAAAAGACTATTTTCTGGACTCGTAATGAAATATACTATTTCATTATACCTTACTGAAAACCCTATCTTAACATGCCTTTAGGGTACCGAAAATTACCTTTTCCTGTGCGCTAAAATGCGTTATTGTTTATTTCCCTTAGCGACACTAAACAACAATATTGTATTATGACAGCAGATGTCAGAGTATTGAATTATAGTATAGTATAGAGTAAATACTTACTATTTTTTGGTTTCAGAAAGGTATAATGAAAAGTATCGTTCATTACACATCCATATAAATGCTTTTCCCGTACTTGCACAACTTCCCGTGTTCGGCTACGCCTCACATGGGAACCCGTCGCGCGCACACGGGAAAAGCCTAATTTCTGGACTCGTAAAATACACTATTTTCACCTACCTTACCGGAAAACCATGCAATCATATGAACACCAAAAATAGGGCGGAAAAGTCTTAACGCCACGGTTTTTGAAGTTTTTCACCATCTGTTACTTGCGTACTTTGACGTTTCACGTAAATTTTTTAATTAAACGTCAGTGAATGTCAAAGTTTTTTGTTACATTTTTTTCCGGAATCTTGGAACACTTTGGAATGCAAAATTGTAAAGCTGTGACTACACAAATTATTAAAAGTGGCCAATCAGGGAAAGACATTGAAAACGTAGAATAAAGCTTCCCTCCATCAAGCAGTTGGAGCTCTAATGTATCTTATGGTAGGAACAAGACCAGATATTGCGTATGCATTAGGAGTTGCCTCAGGAACATTAGAAAATCCATCTCATGATGATTGGATTCGAGTGAAACGTATTTTTAGATATCTCAAAAATACTATCGATGTTGGGATTACCTATGGGTCTAGTAACCAATTGCAACGTCTTCAAGGGTTTAGCGACGCTGACTATGGAGGAGATCCTATAACCCGAAGATCAACTACAGGTGTTATTTGTAAAGATGCTGGAGGTGCAATCTCCTGGCTCAGTCAAAGACAGTCATCAGTAGCACTCTCGACAACAGAAGCTGAAATAGTTGCTGCAAGTGAAGGGGCCAGAGAACTGATCTGGTTAAAACGACTTTATCAGGAAATTATATATTTACAAAATATTCCTACACTATCAGTTGATAATGAAGCTGCTATTAAGTTAGCAAATAACCCAGAATATCACCGAAGAACGAAACATATCCAAATCAGGCATTTCTTTGTAAGGGAATTGGTAACTGAATGATGTATTGATATAGAACAGGTTTCTTCGGAACACCAATTCGCTAATATATTGACGAAGTCGTTATTCAAGCCACGAATGGATTATATTTTGAAAAATATGGGACTATTGAATATCAAAAGTATAGATTGGCAAACATAACTGAAGCTGTGAAAGGAATGCGGTCGAAAACATTCGATATTGCCACGTTTAACTATGTTATGGGTTTTCTTCAAGCCGGCAACGTCGTGCGAAAATCATAATTACCACGCCCTCCGACTAACTCAATTGGTGAATATTTATCAAACCTCCGTGCTAAGTAACCACCTGACTTCCTATTGGCAAGCGCGTGCGTGTTCTTCCCTCTCACTTCGACAATTGATTGACATTGATTATCCAGTGGCGTTTATATTGTCAGTATATTTAGCTTCGTATTTTCAGTTTTACTTGGTATCTTATTACTTCGTATCCATATTGAATTCAAGTATGATTTTTAACATTATTTGTTTTTAAAAATACCTTACCTTTAAAGCAAAGCATAAATCAGTTTCTATATAGATATAATTATTATATAATAATTATTATTTTTAATACTTTTATAAAATAGGTTCCATACGCCATTGGTACGTTTATGACAGATATCAGCCATGTTTCCTCCCCCCTTACCGATGCCGCGTAGCTTTAGATAGACATGCCAAACTATACTTAATGAGGGAAGGCGTTGAAGCTATTTGAGGCGCTCAGAACCATAGTGACCCAGCCCACAAATTTGTAAAAATCGAGTTATATTCATTTTAATAAAGTTTAACCACTAAATTTTCAAAACCAGAGTGGCTCAAGCCACCTTTGGTATGTTGTTCATATATAGCAGCACATATTCTTTCTATAATTATAATTGATTGCAGTTTCTGTTCCATAGTGGCCTATCCCATATTCCGTGGGTTTTATTGTGCTTATATTAACTGTAATAAAACCAAAATTTTTGTTAAAATCTCCTGGAATTTGTTGAGTTATGGTGGATGAAAAAATTAGCAATTTTTTATATTCGATTTTCTCCGTTTAAGCAAAGGTGGGCTTGGGCCACTATGGTTCTGAGTGCCTCATTTCATTATAGGTACTTTGTTTATCACTTGATATACACTAAGGTCTACTCAGATAGGTGGATTGTATATATTTTTAGGTTTTGATTGATGTCAGATATTATTTTTTGATTAAAGCATTTTTCTAATAATTACTACAGTTTTTCCTCAGTAAAGTTAATAAATTTAAAAAACAGTTAAGTTCACGGACAGTAACTTTAACATAGTTCAGTCTGTTTTGTATACAAATTTTGCCCAGCTTCTCCTATTTTGTGCGAGCTCTTTCCCTTCCTTCCAGTTCTTGTTATTTTTCCCAGAATACCAGCTATTACTTCATCCCATTTTCTTCTAGGCCTGCCTCCAGATCTTCTATTTATTGATTTGGTTTGCCATATCGACTTGATTTGTCTCAAGTTGTCCATTCTTACCATATATCCAAACCACTTCAGTTGTTAACGTTCCATACTGTCTATGATCGGCTCGACCTCTAATTCCTTTCTAACTTCATCATTTCTCACTCTATCTTTTTTTGTGATGCCCTTTAAGCCCCGTAGAAATTTCATTTCAATGGCTTGTATTTTACTTTTTTGTTGTTCTGTGAGTACCCAGCCTTCACTACCATAGATTATGATAGGCTTGAACATTGTTCTGAAAACGATTAGTTTTGTCCTCGTCGACACTTCTTTCTTCCTACTATCAATTAATAGTATCATATTTGGTTGCGCTTTCTATCCTGTTGTTAATTTCCGCTTCGTTTACTAAGACACCTAGATATTTGAAGTTATCAGTTTGTTCTATTTCTTTATCGCTTAGACTAACAACAGTTTGAATTTCGTTTTTACCGATCACCATTATTTTTGTTTTATTCACATTTATTTTCAGGTTATTTTTCTTCAGTGTTTCATACCATAGTTCTAAATTGTTTTGCGGATCCTTTTGTTTCTTGGCACATATCATTAAATCGTATGCGAAGGCAAATTCAGTTATGTAGGTTGGTTCCAGATTTCTGCAGCCCACCAGCAGTTTCTTTGCTTTTGTTTTGACTTCCTTCATTGCATCGTATTACGTTGAATAATGTAGTGCTTAGTACTTCTCCTTGTCTTAAGCCTTCCCTAGTTACAAACTGTTCAGACTCTGCATTATTTATTCTGATAAAGTTTCTGGTGCATTGGTATAAGCTGGCTATGTTAATCCTTAGTTCTTCGTTGACCCCTCTGTGCCTTAAACTGTTCCATACTGTCTTCCTCGAAATACTGCTGTTTCTAAATCTATGAATGCTACATACATATTGCTATTATGATACTTTTCAATCATTTGTTTGATGGTAAACATATGGTCTTGTATATGTCTTATACTACGCAAGAGAATTAAATATCGCGAGTTTTGTTGAAGCAGAATGAAGAATACATCTAAGTAATTTACCATCCTGTATTTGAAATAAGTTAATGAGTGAGTTACGTAGTTAATATATAGAATATGTCAATTTGATTGAAATAAAATTATAATTAGACAAAGTCATTATTTTATTATGAAGGGAAGTTTTTTCTAGTTAGACGATCTGATAATATTAACATGGTAGCAGAGCGTACAGTGCCTAAATGGTAATGCTAGAAGAAACAAGAAATTAAGTAAGAATAAAAATTAAAAAAGATTTTGTAACTGTCTCTGAAAGCTGTCATCTTCATAAAGTAATAAAACGCATTTTCAATTAAATCCAGAGTAAAATGGATCCCAGTAAGGTGCAAATTGGATTACTTGAAGGTAAAGATAGCTGGACTACATGGAAATACAAGCTTTCTATTCTTCTGAGAAGTGTGAAAGGCGCGATGGACGTCCTTGAAGGTAGATTAACTTCACCGAAGTCGTTACCCCAAGAAGCAACACAAGAAGAAAAATGCAAGTATGAAAAAGATGTTACATTTTTCAATCAAACGGATAGTACTGTTTTATTAGTTCTTACAATAAATATGACTCAAAGCACATTAGAAAAAGTCATGAGATTTTCGACCGCCAGGGAAGTCTGGTTGGAGCTTCATCGTTTGTATGATGGTAGTGCAACAGATAAAACCTATGATATCTGTATGCAATTTTTTAGTTATATTAGACAATCAGATGACGATATTGCTACTCATACATCAAAACTTAAGAACCTTTGGAATAATTTGCAAAACGAAATTTTGAAAGATAAAGCAGTTGCTGAAAATTACTGTAAGTGCGACTTGCCAGATATTTTGCTTATTTGTAAAATATTAGAAACTTTACCACCTGAATATTTCTCATTCAAGTCTAGTTGGATTCTGGTATCAAATAAGGACAGAACAATAGATAACTTGACAAATCAGCTATGCTCTTATGAAAAAGCATTAACAAGCAAAAATGAGAGCAAGCAAGAAGTTTTATATACAGTGAATAAGAGCAAAGCACATAAATATGGTTATTATTGCAATTACTGTAAGCAAAAAGGTCATAAAGTGAAGCAATGCGATAAATGGAAAACCGATGGAAGACCTCCTAAGCCAGAGAATTCGAAAAAACGTACAAATTCTAAAGCGAAAGAAATTCAGATGTCATTAGTTGCTGTATCATCGAATGTTTTGAATTGCGAAGCAGATTTTAAAAATTGGTATGTTGATAACGGAGCGACTAATCACATAACAAATCAACAAGATGTATTTCAATCGTATACACCATTTAACGAAGAGCAAACAATAACAACTGCTAATGGATATGCAGTTCCTGCATTAGGACAAGGTACCATCAAAATACAATCTTTTGTAAACGGAAAAAAGAAAGAGTTTTCATTGACCAACGTATGGTATGTACCCAATATCAAGAAAAATATTTGCTCAACTTTGTCTGCTCAGGACAAACATCCAGAAAGTGAATTTATTTCCACCACTAAGTGCTGCTATTTTAAAATTTTTAACGAAACAATAATTGTTGGATCAAGATGTCAGTCTGGTGGACTATATAAATTGAAGATGCGGGCAACCAAACCTGAACATCTGAGTGTCAATATGGTTACTTCTAAAGAAAATATATTGCAACTCTACCACGAAAGGCTGGGTCATCAAAGTAAGAGACATGTTAAAAATGTAATTAAGCAAGAATTTAACATTGACGTGAAGCTGGATAGTGAATTATGTGAGGGCTGCGTCTATGGAAAGGCTTCTGTGAAAAAGTTTGGCATAAGAAAAAGAACAGAAACACCAGGAGAACTGATCCATTCAGATGTTTGTGGACCTTTTCAGATCTCAAAATCAGGTTTTAAATATTTTGTTTTATTTAAAGATGATTTTAGCAGATATCAATTTGTATATTTTTTAAAGCGAAAGTCAGAAGTAGCTGATAAATTAGATATAGTTTTAAAAGAAATGAAAGCTGCAGGATATGGTGTTAAAGAATTTTTGTCAGATCATGGTGGAGAATTTGATAATCATAAAGTAGCAAATATTTTAAACAAATATGGAATAAAACAAAGATTGGTGATGCCGTATACACCACAACAAAATGGCCGTTCAGAGCGTGATAACAGAACGATTGTCGAATCTGCAAGATCTTTAATGCATGCAAGAGAAAGTATCTTTGATCAAACATTTTGGGCTGAATTAATAAACACAGCTACATATATCTTAAATAGATCTGGTATATCCAGTATTCCTGGTAAATCACCACATGAAATATGGTTTAACAAGAAGCCTGAACTTAAACATTTAAGAGTAATCGGTAGTACTTGTTATGCTCATGTTCCTAAAGTTTGCAGAAGAAAATTGGATAAGAAATCTATTAAAGGTATACTCGTTGGTTATGAAAATGATTATGGATACAGGATATGGTCAGAAGATCAACATCGACTTATACTTTCACGAGATGTTATTTTTAATGAATTTGAAACTCTAGGTGTGGTACAAGAATCCAAACAATTTCCATGTTTGCAACCTACAATAGATGTCTTGGATCTTGTTCAAAATAATTGTGATACAGAAGAAACAGACATTGTTGATGTAAGTAGTGATGTTATGGAAGAAATGGATCTAGATTACCAAGCAGATGACCAATGTTATGAACCAGAAGAGAGTTTAGACGAAGATATAGAATTTAGAAGACAATTGAGAGAAAGATCAAACATTAAGAAACCGACACGCTTTGACGAGTTCGTTATGATGGTTGCTGCTGAAATAAACCACCCCAAAGAACCACTTAGTTACAAAGAAGCAATTGTTTGTTGTGAACAAAATAACTGGAGGCTGGCAATGGAGCATGAAATGCAGTCATTAAAAGAGAATTGTACATGGGTTTTGAAAAATTTACCTGAAAACAAAAAAGCAATTCCTTGTAAGTGGGTGTATAAACTCAAAACCAATCCAGATGGTTCAATTGATAAATACAAAGCTCGTCTGGTAGTGAAGGGTTATTCACAAAGAAAAGGAGAAGATTATGAACAAACGTTTAGTCCAGTAGCTAAAGGTGGTACGATAAGAGCCGTTATAAGTATAGCTGCTAGTAAAAACATGTCACTCACACAATTCGATGTCTGTACTGCATTTCTTTACGGTACTCTAGACGAAGAAGTGTTCATGAAACAACCAGAAGGCTACGATGATGGTACTGGTATGGTTTGTCATCTTCAGAGAAGTTTATATGGGTTAAAGCAAGCACCAAGGTGCTGGAATAAGCGTTTTGGAAACTTTATAGATTCGCTTGGCTTTAAACGAAGTACTGCAGACCCATGTTTATTTATTAAGAATGAAGGAAAAGATATGTTGATATTAGTGCTGTATGTTGACGACGGTCTAATAGCATGTACGAATGAGATAATGAAGATGGATTTTTTGAAGAAACTTCAGGAGAAGTTTAAAATAACAGTTAAACCAGCTACATATTTCTTAGGTTTGGAAATAGAGAAAAATCAAGACGACTCAATAAGTGTTACCCAGTCAGCTTATACAAAAAAGGTGCTAGAACGTTTTGGCATGGAAAATAGCAAACCGGTCTCGACCCCGATTGTAAAAGAAGCCATCCAATTAGGGAAGGAAACTAGTGAAACGGAATCGAATACTTCTTTTCCATATCGCGAAGCAGTGGGTGCTCTTATGTACCTAATGACGGGTACACGTCCAGATATAGCTTATGCTGTTAGTGTTGTATCCAGAAAATTAGAAAATCCAAGTCAAAACGACTGTGTGAAAGTTAAGAGAATATTCCGCTATTTGAATGGTACAATAAATTATCGCTTAACTTATATGCAAAAGCCAGAAATACAACCTCAGTTAACAAGCTATAGTGATGCTGATCATGGAGGTGATATTACTACCGGAAGATCGACATCTGGGGTATTGTGTCTTTATGCTGGAGCAGCTGTATCTTGGTTCAGTCAGCGACAAACATCAGTAGCCATATCGACAACAGAGGCAGAAATAGTAGCTGCAAGTGACGCTGCACGAGAAATAGTCTGGTTAAAAAGAATATTTACGGAATTAACAGGCGTTAACTTGGTTCCGACACTACATGTGGACAATGAATCTGCCATAAGATTAACGCAGAATCCCGAGTTTCATCGTCGGACTAAACATATACATATTAGACATTTTTTTGTTAGAGAAATGGTGTTGGATGGATCACTTGAAGTAGTAAAGGTATCATCTGAAAATCAATTAGCCGATATTATGACGAAGCCACTGTTTTCTAACAGATTGAAAAAATTACTTTTTGGAATGGGGTTGGCAAATTACTCAATGAGGGAATGTGTTGAAGCAGAATGAAGAATACATCTAAGTAATTTACCATCCTGTATTTGAAATAAGTTAATGAGTGAGTTACGTAGTTAATATATAGAATATGTCAATTTGATTGAAATAAAATTATAATTAGACAAAGTCATTATTTTATTACGAAGGGAAGTTTTTTCTAGTTAGACGATCTGATAATATTAACAAGTTTTTCTGATAAATAAAAGGACGAATTTATAAAATGCAATTTATTCACTCAATATATACACAATACATATTTAATAAGTTGAGCATTCATATGAATATGAACATATAAAAACTACAAGTACAACAGTCTATACAAAAAGACTTACAGAATTAAAATTACGATTTTTTTAAATTAAACTATTTTTTACGTCGTTATCACCCGGAGTTCCAGTTAGAATTTATATTAAACAAAAACAGACGTGATTTTAAATTAAAACTTACTACAGTTATCACAATAAAATAAATAAATAAAAAATAATATAAATGCGTTAAATATTCATGATCTGTAAGTCTTAAATATTTACCTAACGATATAATATATCGATAACAACGTATTAGCTAACCTATATTGCACATTCTATAATGTCGAGTCTCGGTTATAAAATTTTGTAAATTATGCACAAACGTCGGCATATCCTGAAAAAAAAAAGATATAAAAGTGAGATTTGTAGAAAAATCCAATAAATTTCTAAACTAAAGAGGAACCTTTATCAAAAGCGGCGTAAAAGGGGGGCGGTCCGCCCCGGATGCAAAAGCAGCTATAAGTAGTTGATTGTTTGATTGCTTTGTATGGTTTGTATGCTTTTTATGGCTGCCTTTGAGTCCTCGGCACCTCAGCCTTTAGGTTATACCGTTTATGTGAAGAGACTAGTTGTCCTTATGAGGCTCAACTCAACAGTCTACACACTAAGTCCTTCTTGGAGAAATCCTACCTTGAGTCACAGTGTTTCCTCAGGGTGCAGTGACTGGTCACTTTCCTTATTTGGCCTCTGCTGAGGTTCAATATTTCGTGACTCAGCGAGAATTTTTTGTCGAGGAGTATGCTGTGTTACTGCTTTGGCACATGACTCCAGTACGTCTGATGTTTTGTTTGAATCCACCCAGTTGGACTTACGTGCTGCAATTATTGGTATCCCAAATACTGGGACTAGTGAATCCAGTTTCAGACCCTTTCTTTGTTAGAGTATCTGCCGTTTCATTAGCGTGTGCCCCGGAATTCCAGTCAAGGTTTAAGAAATTTTGTACTACTCGTATTCGGTTACGAGCTTTTTATAAAGAATTGTTTTAACGAATTGTAAGATAAACTTTTTATCTATATTCATATATAAAACTTTTTTGGACACAATGTATATAATCAATTCCTGGAATAGACAGCAGTCCCCTTCCCTTCGCCGGATACGCCCTTATAAATAAGGAACTACCAAGTAATTTTCAAAAAAAAAATACTATTTGTTTACCTCTCGCATAAATACCCATTTTTAAAAATCAACTAAATCACACTTGTTATAGTAAAATAACAAACTTAGTTCTCAAAACATCAAAATAATTTAATTTTGTACGATTTATATTCGGAGAGTGCACAGTTCTTTACGTTTATAAATTTTAATTTATTGAAAGATAAAAATATTACTTACAGTATCGTGATTGTGTTGAAAATTTCTCAATAAAACTTCTTGTTGTTGATGCGATACGCCTTCGATGTTTTGTACGAATTTTCTAAGGAATGTACAGAATTCGTCGAAATTCACGGCGGCCATGTTGTAGACAGCCAATTGAACCTCGTCGGATAGAGAATATTGTGATTTATCTAGTAGACAATTTAGCAAAACCGTTAGAAATTCGGAAAGGAGTTGGCAGCGAAAAAGCATCTAAAAAAATTTTGTTTTATTGTATTTTCTTCATAATTTTACCGAAGCAATTAAAGAAGAAGAAATGGCAGTTACCATGCTGCTAATTGCCCCGAGAAACGTTAAAAAACACGTCCATTTTAAATTTAAACACCTATATGGAATTTTTACAGCGCCATATAGGAATTAGACCAATTACTCGCTCGATAACTCGAACGATTTAGTACTTAAAAAAATAACTTTGCCTTATTCATCGAAGATAAAATCACAACGCCATCTATGAATGAAATCCGATACTTTAAATAATGACAATCTATGTAACTCGCGGTATTTCTCGAAAAAGAAACCAAACTTTCTACGACATCTATTGATTAAATCCGGTAACTTAAAAAGTTTCATTCCTTGTAACTTGCAAAGAAAAAAATCAAACTTTCCATTTTTTTAAATAAATAACATTAAAAGAAAAAGTCAGTACCTTATGATACAGTTTCCACTTCGAATTGAGATCTTCCAACGCAGCTAAACTTATTCGAAAGCTGTTCATGTCTTGTTGCAACAACGCTTGGCCGAAAACTTGCAAAACGGCTAAGAGTTGTTCGGGTTTTTGGGGTCGTTCGACGCCTGGATCGTTGTCGCTACAACCCGGGGAATAGCCCAATCTTACTTGCGATACATAAAAATACTGCCAACGGTGAAGTAAAATACTAAAAAAAAAAGAGGAAATTTAAGGCTGCCGTACACGAGCCCACAAAAAAGTAGTGGCGTCTAGGGGAACTGCGGTCCATCATTACAAATAATTTAGTCCCCACGGACTTCCACTGCAATCGAAACCGACATTGTTGCCAGTCTCTGACGAATAGTCATTTAAATGCACAATCCGGCACAGATACGAACTGCAAATTTTGTGGTTTCCTCTTCCTCGACTGCAAAATGTGACTCGTGTACTGCCGCCTTTACAGTCAACTATGTCGATCGATTTTTTTTTAATTAAAACATTCTTGAATGTGTCTTACCTGTACAACAATGTTAATAAGGCGACAAAGACGTCCGGCGAATGCCCTCCTTGAGAAACGACCAAAGGATAAATACTTTCCATGCATAATTGTAGTATACCCGGTAAAAATGTTTTATAACCGCTACCCTGCGCTTCCACTACCAACTGTAAGATTTGCAACAATTTATCCAAACCGCAAAGCGAACTAGCTTGTCGTTCGTTCATAGTCACCTGAAAATAGAAATAAATTAAAAGCAACTGTTGTATTTTTAACCGGAACTGGCAAACGAGTTCTACTTCTGAAAATCACACTTCTGATATTTCGAAAGTTCAAAAACACATAAACGAATGAATTAAGTGGGGTGTTGTACAATTGCGACCATTGTATGTCTATTGTGCCTCCTTCTGTATTCATTAAGCACACCTCCTAATCATATTTCTTATATGAAGTAAGAAGTGCAGGAGCTGTTGGGATGTTCCCTTCTTTTATTTGGAGTTTGCGCAACTGGAGAAGTATCTACAGTGAGAGAGGGACACATTCTGTCAGTAACTACAGATGGGTTTCCTTTTTTCCTGACAGAAGCGACATGCATTTCACTAGGAACCATAAATTGATATTTCGTGCTTCAACATACATTTTGACGTTACTATTTTAAAATTAATATAAATTATTTCAACAACTGTAAACTTTGAACTGAATTCGATAATCAAGCACTATCAAAAACCTCTACGTATTGGCAATATTCGAATTAGAATGGCGTCCGTAGTTAGCACAAGAGAAGGTCGTACAAAATCGACTGTTCTGTCAAGAAACATCACTAGTGAGACTTAACTTTGAGACCAATAATCACTTAGGGACGACGAGAGACATACTGTCTAGTATTTAAAGACTATAGCCTGTATATGCATCACAGGAGCAAGGGAAACATGACCAACGACATTTTTTGGTGGAAAGTGTTGCAAAATGAACAACATACAGACTAAGTAGAGAGTGAATCGTTAAAAAAAACATCTCCTCACTTCTTAGAAATCAGAAAACCTGGGACATCCTACAAGATGGGATCCAAATACCATTACCAGACTTGAAAAGAATGTCATTCAATGGTATACCGACGGCTCAAAAGCAATAGAAGGGACTTGGATAGGACTGTACGGGCCAGGAACCACCAGAAACCTTTCAAGCTGAAATTCACGCGATAGAAAAGTTTGCCCAGTTCAATATTCATAAAATATATAGAATACAAAGAATTATTGTCATGTCGGATAGTTAAGCAGTCATTAAAGAACTGAGTTCTTGTGTAATCAGTTCTAAAATGGCAGATAAACTAGCAAACGAGGGGCCGAAAAACCCTATTGGGTACTGGAATCCTTTTGCGGTATCATCACCGATGTAATATTGGAAGAAATGGCAACACCGAAAGACTAGAAAGATCTAAAACAACCAAATATACGCCTGGGATCCTGGGAAACTACAACCAAGAGAGAATACTTAATCAAGAGTAAGACTACACTAACTAACTCTGAACTATGGTTTTTGTCCAATAAACTTAAATTGAATTTGGAGAAGACACAAAATCTCTACTTTTCTTCTTCTAACCAAAAAACTGAAAGTGTAAAGTTGTTGAGACTTATTTAGATAGATCTCTGTCGTGGCATTTTCACGTAGACTATTTAGCTCAGCTCAGTTTTTGTACTTCGACAACTTAAACGAGTTGTTAACTTTCAAACTTTAAAAACGGCTTACTTTTCCCTTGTACATTCCCATATTAACTATGGAGTAGTACTTTGGGGAAATTCGTCGTCGGCCAAAGATAACTTTGTATTTCAAAAGAGAGCAATAAGGATTTTAAGAAATGTCAGTTTCCGTGAACACTGTAGGACGCAGGTGTCCTAACAGGACACTGTCGCCTGATTAGGCACCGCAAGGAGCTCAAACTAATGGAGCAAGAATGAAGATTATGAGGAATGGAAGAAGGAACCTCCATTCATACACTTGCTGAGAGCATAGATCAACAAAATCCCAAGGCACATGCTAAAATCTATCCAGAACTTACGGAACTGCTAGTGAAACTTTCCTGAGAAACAGAGTACAGGAAAGAGGGCACAATGGATCTTCTACGTCTCAGTGAATGTCACTCCAATATCCAGATAACCTTGAGATTGAAGCTTCTTCTGCTTTTAAAAAGTATTGGGTCAAATGAGAAGAGAAAGATAGATCAGCTTTGTTGGCTGATCAATTCTTTAAATTGATCCATCAGCTGCCATACAGCTCCAAATAAAATTAAAATTTTCTTCGTAATTGCAACATTTTAAATACAATTTCGATAATTTGTATTCTTACAGTCAACATCCACTTTGTTTTTAAGGCAAATTTTTAAGAAATTTCTTATTACAAATTCAGTAATATTAGTTACTACCAGTTATACCTCGTGTGGACTCCTGTGGTTAGCATCATGCCCAGATAAAATATTTTTGTTTTGAAACTCACCTGCATGAAAACCTGTACGGCATTTTTGGTTTCGTCTACTCCCAATTGTTGTTGCAGCACTCCCATCACGTTGAGAAAAAAAGTTAAAACGTGATTACTGACTTCTTTATATCTAACTAGCGTTGGAAAGAGATAAAGTCCGTGTTGTATAGAAGGTTTTAAAGCTAATGTTAGTAGTTTTTTCGAAGCTATCGGAAAATGTCTACAACTTTCTATTATCACAGATAAACTCGGTAGAATCGATTCGACTATAATTTGCACTCGATCTTCTCTAGTGTCTAAAGCAAGTAATCTGGAAGAAAAAAAAACAGTAAAAGCACGTCAGAAGATGATTTTGAACGAAATTATAAATGAAAATAAATTCGAAACTTGGAAAATTGGAGAAAATATAAGATATATATTTTTACCTGAAATCCTTGGTTAAATTTTCGAAAAAAGCTCCAATGAAAAGATTCCTTTGCGCAGAATCTTCCTGATTCAGTTCCCCCCAAGGTTTCAGCAGCACGTTACTGACGGCGTTGTTCACTATGCAGTTGGTCTGTTTATCGGAAAATTTCAAATTTGGCGCCGCGTGCATAAATTGAACTATGGCCGGGATGATTATTAGATTTGGAGGGAACATAATGTCGGTGAAAGTTAGTAGAAGAAGAGCGGCCGAATGGCGTACTTTTGGATCGACGGCATCGCCGTTGTCTTTTAAAAGTGGTAAAGTTATGTCTAATATCATTTTGACGATGTGATTGTTTAAAGAATTTTTCTGCGTTGTCCATGCCATTAGAGTTTTCACTGCGGCTAAAAGTTGACTGTGTCTATAAGAAAATTGAAAAAATTAATACCCGAGAGGATTCCAATGAGTTCTTGCGTAATCAATTATAAAATGGTATTGGAATGACTAGAAAATATTAATTAACTAGACAAAAACAACATCGTAACCCTAATTTGAGTTCAAGAACTAGCAAAGAGAGGGGATCGGAACCGTTTTGCGGTATCCGCACCAATATAACACTGGAAGAATTAGATAAAACCGGAATCGGATCATTGAAAATATCTAGTACGGCTATGACCATCAAAAATACCCCTGGGAACTAGACTGCACTAATAATGCCGTCTGAATGTACACCTCAACTAGTGAAGAAGGAAGAATGTAGATTCTATGGATTGGAAGAAGAAACCTCCATTCAAATACTTATGGAAGACAAGGGACTACAGAATCCCATGAACACCTGGAGACTACTGGATTGACGAGAAAGACTTGCTTAAACTGAAGCCTGCTTTTATCCCAAAAATTCCTTCAAGCAATAGAACTACTAGTCTTTGGAAAAATCTTTTTCCAAAATAAAACATACTGTGTAGAAGATTATAGCAGTTAACAGCACTTGGTGCAGCTGCAAAAAGTTTTCGAGGCTTGTCGAGATCTATAAACATCTGAACTGCAAAAAGAGAATCAACCATGTGCCAAACTTCACCAGGGCAGATCTATTCTTAGGCTTTTTTTAGAATGTTGTCAAGCAACTGTTGTAGAACAAATATATCTACTTACAGGAATCTGTCTAAATATGATGAAACATCAGACCTATCGCGACTAAAATCGCAGGCACTCACAGAGTAAAGAGAAGAGTCAAACAGACCCACCCACTTACATGTTACTGACGTCTTGACTAATCGTATAACAAAACCTGGTCTACCGGAAAATCTGAGGTGCTGTCTTTGTCCGGAAGATGATGAAAAAACAGACCATTCGGGATCAAAAAGACTATCACACAGCCCAGCAAAGACCCAAACAGACCTGAATGATGATGAAACAGCAGACCAGTCGTAACCTGAGTCACAATAGATCATCACAGATTCCAGAGAAGAGCCAAACATATCTACTTACCTTCAACCTAACCTAGACCTATAGGCAAAAATTTAAAGAAAATATTAAATTGGGAACATTTTTGGTTCTGACGAACTTTGTGACAGTATTTTCTATTTAAATAATAAAAATCAAGAATTTACTAATGAAATTTGGTACTTACAGTTCAATAAAACTTCCTGTTAATTTAGAATCGTTTTCTCTTAATATTAGTTCGTAGAATTTGGGCTTATTAGTTAATGAGGCACTTTCTAAAATTTTTTCTAAAACACTGTTCATGACCGGTATCACCGATTGATTACTATTGTCGCTATCTTGGTCGACGTAAATTGACGATAACCTGAAAAAAAAATACCAAACCGGTCATTTGTCTTTTGTACAAGTCTTACAACAAGATAAACTGATCTCCAGGTGTTACTAGAAACAGAAGAAGCACACAAAAATATTTGAAAGTACAAATGACAGATGAGATGACTGAGAATATTGTAGGCTTTCCAGGAAAACAGTATAAACAACTGGTTACTGTTAACATCTCCATAGAATGAGAATGGGTTAAGCAGTTCCTCATCTGTAGATATTTTCAAGAGGTTCTGCAATGTAAACAAAAAGGAGGGAAATAAACCCAGAAGAAATATTTGGACAAGATATATTGCACCTAATTAGTGAATTTGTTGAATCAATATTAGACTACCAAGAAGCAGCTGGACTGACACATGCTACTAAGAACATAGAAAGAAGAAAATATAGACAGAAGAAGTCCAACATGTGATTGGACAAATTGGAAGAACCTGGACTGATCCCCAGCTGTTTCTAGATATGGAAAAAACAAAGAACAAAATGATTGTGAAGGGCAAACGACAGAGTGACAGAAAATATTGTAGGTAATTCTAGAGAATTACTATCTTGGAGAAGAGTTAAAAAATGTCAACTAATAATTGCCACTGGTTAATGTGAAGATCTCCATAGAGTGGGAATAATTTACAAGAAACGAGGCTTACTTCAACAAGTAGTATAAAAAAATTATGTAGATGTGTAGATAGTACTATAATCTCGCTTTTTGTTATTACTGGATGTGGTTAAGTCAAATTTATTCCAAAAGTTTTTATCAAGAACTGTTTTATTTATTTCGACTACTTTAATGTTAGTTTAAACAAGAAATCAACAATTAAAAATGTATAAGGTAATTAGAAGACGATAAAGAATAGGAGTACTTACCTAGTAAGAGCTTGAGTGAGAGAAGAAAAATCCTTAAACACGTAGCACAGTCTCTCGGTTTCCGATAATTCTAATTTTAAACAGTGATTTTGATAACTAAGCGATTGGTCTAAACTTCGAAATATATCAAAAGACACTTTCCAAGGAGACAACTGAAACAAAAGTATATTTGTTAATACATTTCGTCTGAGCCATTATATTCACCCGATTCAACTCCTAGTAATTTCTTATAGTTTTAGTGTACAAAAATTTGGAAAAAGTAAAAAATTATTTTCACGGTTTTTAAGAAAAATATTTGTTTAGATTCTTCAAGCTTTCTGTCAAATTGTTATGAGATTTCGGCTTTAACAATGGAGGAAGAACTTTTAATATAGATTAACTGACAAGTGACATATATATACGTCTATATCTCTTGTGAGCGGTTAAAGCATTAAAGCGTTGACAGATGTTTTACTTCCTACAAAAAACTGACACAATCAACCTCAACTTGCAAAGGTAATTATTCTAGAGCAAAACGTGAATAATTTTATAGGTCTACAGGGGTAAATTGGAAAATAATAAAAATATGGTGTGAATAAATTAATTTAAATATTTAACATTTCAAATAATTTCTGTTAAGACGTTATCTCCGTTTCCGTGGGAATTACCAACACTCTAAAACACTGTTGCTTGGATATTTGACTATGTTTATTGAAAAAAACAGTATAGTTATTCCATCGATATTTTATACCTAAATTTATACTGAGAATAGCGGGCTGTCAGTTCTACAATGGATTTCTATGACAGGTACAGTTATTCCAATCAACCAGTATTTTGACATTTGGCGCTTTGAAACTTTCATATCATTAACTCGAAATGCAAAAACACTGACACTTTTACTAATAGAGAAGAATAAGGCCTGCCATTTCTGCAGCCAAAAGCACATGAGAAATTTCAGTTCATCATATTCTTCAACTTATGCTATACTGTACCTAACTTTAAATATTTTAGGATCAGTATAATCTTATCTCTTAAATTTTCTCATCTTCTGACGCGAGACATGACAGTAATGTTGGTATTTTTACGCGAAACCAACCGATAGAAATGCAGTTTATTCATCGGTTATACCCTCAAACTGGAATAGATAACTTATACTCTAGTTTATACTTTGAATAAAGTTATACCTCTAATGTAGAACGCAATAGTGACTCGTTATCCTACGTAAAGCGAATACCAGGTTTATACTCAAATTGTAGAACCGGCCCTTAGAAGGGGAGTATAACTATAATAGAAAATTATCCAATTGAATTTTCCACTTTTGAATAAGATACCTTACATTTGGAGAATTTCAAATAAAGCTATTACCTTCATATATGCAGAACTATATTAGGGGGTCATCTTTTGCAAGTAGATACTGAGCTAAACATAAATAACCTAATAAGAGTCAAAAACATTTCAGTAAATATAATTAATAAATAGAAAAAAGGCGAGCGGTCGTCGGACCGCCGACAGAAGCTTGCTTCTTATGCACAATAGAATTACCATTTTTCGAAAATTTTGACAATTATTGACCATTTTTCAAAAATTTTGACAATTTTTAACAATTATTGACCATTTTTGACAATATTTGACAATTATTGACCATTTTTTCAAATTTTAACAATTATTGACCAATTTTGACAGTTTTGACAATTATTGATCATTTTTGACAATTTGTCAAAATTTTTGACCATTTTAGATCATTTTTCCAAATTTTAACAATTATTGACCATTTTTGACAGTTTTTTATAATTATTAACCATTTTTGACAATTTTTAACAATTATTGACCATTTTTGACGGTTTTTTATAATTATTGACCATTTTTCAAAAATTTTGACAATTTTCAACAATTATTGACCATTTTTGACAGTTTTTTATAATTATTGACCATTTTTTCAAAATTTTAACAATTTTTGACCATTTTTCAAAATTTTAACAATTATTGACCATTTTTGACAACTTTCCAAACTTTTGACAATTTTTGACAGATTCTGACAATTATTGACAATTTTTCAAAAAGTTTGACCATTTTTCAAAAATTTTGACAATTTTTAACAATTATTGACCATTTTTGACAGTCTTTTATAATTATTGACCATTTTTACAAAATTTTGACCATTTTTCAAAATTTTTACGCAGCGTTGGTTATATAGTATCGCGCGTTATTTCAATGCGTATCTCTCTCTCTATCTGTATCTCTGCACTGAACGTATACTATAGCCTGCGACTCCCTCTCTCTCTCTCTCTGCACTGAACGTACACTATGACCTAAGTCTCTCTCTCTCTCTTTCTAATGAGTCATCGCGTGACGAACGCTTTTTCGTAACATCACACTTTCACGAGTTCACTAGCCTTCCTAAAAGTCGTCCCAAAATGTCGTGCAATAAGAAGCAAGCTTCAATAATGATTGTAATGAAATAAGGTGGAATAATTCCTTCAATAATTTCGAGTGTAGTCAGTAGCAGACTCAGTCCTGTAGTGATCAGTTGTAGCGATGGCAGATGTTGTGGAGCTGAGAGAGATTAAACACTACAAGCAGCGTTTATCAACAGCTATTAGTGATTACAAAGAATTATACCGGTTTGAAGAGGAAAATGTGCAATTGCTTGGCAACAGATTTTTGGGAATAAATAATGCTGAAACTCGATGAGGTGCGTTATCATCCGTCCTAAAAATGCAGATATGTTATGCTTCATAATATTCTCTTTGAACTCTACTTGTTCGATACTGCTCTGAAAGAATTAGCTATTGAAGCTTTGTGGTTGTGAATCCTTTTGTTCTATTTGTTTCGTACTTTTCTGTTGCTTTTGTTGGCTGATTCAGTCTCTTTTTGCTCACTCTATGCTGAGTAGATCCATCTTCAAAACCAATTTGCAGTGCGCCTCCGATTCTTCCAATTGTAGGATTACTGTCGCCTTCCATAGCCTTCAATAACTTTTTCTCCCAGTTCTTTTCAAGTCAGTTTTTTTTCTTCAACCTTCCTTTCATATTGTTTATTTTCTTTAAAAAGCCTTTCGCATCCCGAGCTTTATCAAATGTCACCTCATACTTCCTGGTAACATTTCTAATAGCCTCATCCTTTCTAGCTTTTATTTTTGGTATTTGTGATTTTTCAAAAATCACGGGGGCATTGGCAATTTCATCTGCTATGAACTACAGTTAGGTTGTAGCATTATCTTTTTCTGTATTTTCACTATCGCTGCTTGACGAATACATCTTCTCTGATCGAAGTACTGTACTCAAATAACACCGATAAGAAAGAAATACCGTGAATAAACAAACCATCGAAAACAGGTTGGAACCTGCCATGGCACAGTCACAAGCCAACATGCCAACAACCTTTTACTTATTCTTGGAGGATATTCTTGCAAGTATAAGGTAATCATTATGAATACGAAAAAAAGGAAATGCTTATACTCAACCTTATACTTACAAGGATATCAGTTTTATGAATACGGCCCATATCTGCAGTTGCAGAGTAATCGTCCGCCATCGCCTTAACTACCTGGAAAAGGTCTATTTAGAGCCTGATCTGGTTACAGACTTAGCTCTAAAACGGAGAATAGGCTTTCTCAGAAGCCTAGATCTCTTAGACTAAAATATGGATGTACAGTATACGCAAAAGATCTTATAGGTCGCATCTTATCTTTAGTATATGTTTTATCGACATCTTTGATTTTTGGAAATATTTTGAATACGGCCCATGATATTTGAAATTTGTCAGTACTATATTAATGCTCTTTAAAAAAGGCAACTTTTATCCCATATCCCATTTAACTGGCTTTGAATCTCTTATACATTCCGAGATCCCAATACTGGGACTATTTGATATAGCCATCCTGTAGAAACAAAGAGATAGCTACACAACTTTTTCATCGGGTTTTCAACTTATTAAATGAAAGAAATACTATAAAAGGAAATAATTGGAAAAATTTCAAATACTCACTGCTAGTCCAAAAGTTTCTGCCGGAGCAAATTCCGCAACTATGGCAACAGCTTCTATTGTCGTTTTCAAAAACTTCTGCCATTCAGTCTCATTCTGGAAGTAAAAAATGAATAACAATTTTCCTAGAAAACAAAGTTTTATGAGAATTAATAGAAACTACTCACATCCTCGTCCATATCGACTTCATTTATAAGATTAAGTTGGGTGAAATTGTAGGTGAACTGTATTTTCTTCAACAGAGATGTCACTAAGGTCACAAAAACGTCGGAATACCTTTAAAAATAAATGTTTCAACATTACAAACTTATTCACAAAGGAGACTGGACTTATACATACTTTTTTGCATTTTCTGGTTTAAGTTGTTTAGCAAAACTAGCCCAAACCGTCAAACAGCACAAATAACACCTAGCTGTCGGCAATTGCATGGTAAGTTGAAATAAGGGCGATAAAAACCCTATTGCTGAAAAACCCGGCTCTGATTCCAATTTCCAAAGGTGATATTCTATCAATAATACCAACAATTCTGATAATTTTTCCATAAATCTACGAAAATTTAAGTTTAAAGCAGGAAAATTTAATAAAAATTCAAACTTACATAGGATCCAGCGAATCTATTCTATTCGAAGAGCTTGTTATTTCCTTTAAAAAATCTACAATTTGATGATAAAGTTGGAAATAAAAATCTTGCGTTTCCGGCGGTGTGCATTTCCTGTATAAAAGCTCGTTAATTGTCGACATAGCGAGGACACACATATCGTCGTCGTCCTACATAAAAAAAATAGTTAAAATTGATTTATTTTTGTTCCACCTTGTATTACTAAAAGCACAGGATTTATTAATTAAAACCGCTTCACTCTGTATAATATAACTGAAGTCTAGGCTGCAAATTAGACCTATTTCTTCAAAACTTATAACATTATGTGATGAAAACAATGTCCACCCATTACTTTCCATTCATTAGGTTTGTTCCAACTGGCATATAGGAACCGTTCTGGAATAGTATCGAGTACTGTATAGTGCGGAAACTCGAATTAGGGATGGATACATCAACTTTATCACCCCTTCCAGCAGGTAGTTTTTGTACCATCCCAAGAACGATACTATAATTAGTTGGAAAGCGAAAGAAATACAGCACTTGTGCGAACGATACCTAGAACGGTTCTATCCCAAGATGGAACGAACCTATTATTGTGCATATACTCTGTGGAGTATGAAGGCATGGGAAGCTAAGCCTTCCCCTGACATTTTCAGGAAATAATTTTCTCCAGCCCCTGCATAATGTTAATTGTAATTACGCCTATTTGCAGGCCTGACAGTCGCCCTGAGAATAAACAATTATTTGGATAGATTTTAGATTTGTAATTTGGTTGTTTTGTATTGATTTAATGATTCTTTTTATGATAAATAGCTTTTAAAATACCTAAGCAATTAAAATAATTGAAAAAAGCACTAAATCACATTATCGGATGGGATAAATTCCCATAATTTGTTTAAAAATTTTGTCGCAAACTCAACTTATCACAGAACCTACAAGATTCAGAATTAACAACCAACCTTCAACTTTAGATCTCGTCCTAACTAACGATGAACAGTTGATTTCTTTCCTTGAAGTGAACTCTCCGATTGGTAAATCAGACCATGCAGTTATTATAGCCCGTTTACAGTTTAATCAAATACTACCTAATAAAAAGAACTTCATAACATATGCGACCACTAACTTTTCTAAAGTTAATGATCAACTATCTCTATTAGATTGGGTCTCATTTTTCAATGACTTAACAAGTTCCTCGTCGATGTGGAACGCTCCACACCAAATAATTCTCGATATAGTTTCCATCCATACTACGAACCACGAGGCGTATAAAAACAACCTCAAACCCTGGATACATAATATGGCGATACGAAAAATAAAACATAAACGACATCTCTGGCATAAATACAAGCACACAGGTATCCTTATCGATTTTCAAAATCATCGAAAGTATTCTAATAATCTACAATCTTTTCTCAAAAATGTAAGAGAAAAATCTGAAGAAAATATTATTGCAAGTGGTAACAGCAAAAAAGTTTTCAAATACATACGATCCTCTTTGACATCAAAAGTATCCATACCCCTTCTTCAAAAACCTGACGGGTCTCTATGTTTTTCTGATGGGGAATCATCCGAAACGCTTTCGTTGACTTATTCAGATGTTTCTACTAAAGAACCCACTTCTGAAAACCATCCAGTAATTAACTGTCCTCGACTCATTCATCCTTAGAACATATAGTGTTCACCGTAGATCGGGTATGGGAACATTTACTAGAGCTACGCAGAAACGCTTCAAGCCATCCAAACCTATTAAACAGATGCGCAAATTCACTTGCAGCACCCTTGTCTTTAATTATGCAAGTCTCTTTCGTTCAGGGCTCCAAACCCCCTTATGGAAATTAGCATCCATCACTCCTATTTTCAAAAAAGGCAATAAACTTGATGCAAATAATTATCGTCAAATCAGTCTGCTACCAATAGTCAGTAAAGTCATGGAATCTATCATTTCAGAAGAAATAACCAAATTTCTTCGCGGATTTGTCGAAGGCCGCTCAACCTTAAGTAATCTGTTATATTGTGTCAATTATTATCGCTTAATAAACAACAGCCCGTCTATGTGGTATACTTAGATTTCTCCAAAGCCTTTGATCGGGTTCCTAAACGAAGACTTCTACATAAGCTTGAGCACTTTGAGATAAGAGGACACTTGCATCTGTGGATCGATAACTTTTTATCGCATAGGCGATTTAAAGTTAGAGTAGGAGAAGCATTCTCAGAAGAACAATTAGTGGAAAGTGCCTCAGGGTTCTGTTATGGGACCTTTGCTATTTATAGCTTACACCAGCGATCTTCCTTTTCACCTTTCAAGCAAAATATCTTTCTACGCAGATAACACTCAAATCCAATAACGAGCGAGTTATCTCTTCAGGACGATTTAAAGAATATCTCGCTATGATGTTCCCAATGGTTGCTCCCTCTCAATGCTGCCAAGTGCGTAGTGCTTCGAATCGGTAAAAACAACCCACTTGTGCCGTACTTCATAAACGGTCACACTTCTGTATTCTCTCAATATGACTCAGGAATTATTATTAACAGTAGTCTTACTTGGTCCGACCATATTTTATCAATAACCAAACGTTCTAACACCTGGCTGTATCTTATATGGAAGTGTTTTTCGAGAGTTACGTTTCAATCGTTTTGTAAACTTCACTCCATTTATGTAAGACCCATTCTTGAATATGCGGGGCCCGCCTGGTATCCTGACTTGATTTGTGATAGAAGTTTATTAGAAAATGTTCAAAGAAAAGCCACTTGACTTCCCTTGGGACTGAGAAGACCTTCTTATGAAGAGAGACTTGTTATGGCCAACTGAACTTCTTTTGAACTTCGACGTCACCGAGGAGATCTTATCACATTTAAAATACTAAAATTCAACTTCGGAAACCTTTCCATGATATTTCCATTCAACCAAGACAACCGGCTCAGAGGACACGAATTAAAACTTTAATAGAAAACTTTGTGACCAGATCAAGTCAAAATTTTCTGCTCCGCCTGGAATAATCTCGATGTTGACTTTATTTCTGCTTCTTCTACCAACACATTTAAAAATAGACTGGACCGCCTTATATATCAATAGCTTTGAATTTAATATTTATCTTAATACGAATTATTGTACTTTTGTTTTGTTATTGTAATTGATTTGAATATTATTTTCTGCTTTTGGGTAAAATAGGGACTTGTCCCCCTGTCCTTGTTTATATGTAATAATAATAAATCAAAATCAAACAACTATTCAGAACCAGTGTTCTGCTTGTTTATCTCAGGACAACTGTCAGATGACGTAACGTGGACTTGCCCTATACTGACGATGTTTATAGGACCTGCAAAGTGTTAAGTGTGCCTAAATGTACCATTATAGAATTTCATTACGAAAGTTTACTAAACCGTAGGAGGTCTTTTTGATAACGTTCGGAACATCTCACACTTTCACAGATGCTAATTGGTTTATATGTTAAATATGTTAACAGGATCTATATAACCTATCAGAACTTTACATTTTCGAAATAGTTACTTTATATATTACCTGTGAATACGATGATACGGTGGTAAAACTAAATATGGCTAGAACTATTTGAGGAGGAATTCTCTCAACGGGTGTCCAAGTGAAAAGATGTTGCACAGTTTCTAGAGCTTGTTTGGTTAATGTTTTCGTGTCCGGTCTGAAGGCGGAGGTTACCAGATGTTGAGATAACGCCGGAGATGATGATGGGTGTGCTGGTGAAGGCGGCGGAGTGGCAGTGGAAGTGTGTCTTGGTTTAGTACCTACAACACATAAATATTTGTCTGTAATCGTATAACGAAATATGAAAATTGGAATTATGTAATGTTTTAGAGAATGTGGTAAATTCGCCAGTTCTGGAAGATCTAACATTTCTAGAAGCTCTTCCACTGAGTCGAGCTAAATAACAGACAAAAAATATATGAATTTGTTGAAAAGGTTGTTGCTATCACATCCCGAGAAGGAAAAACTATTTAAAAGCTAAAAATACTTCAAATATGCCATACCATAAATGTCTAAACCTAGATGTAGTAGGTTACTGTTAAATATTAAAATAATATAAAAACCCATCAAACAAAATATGAATTTTCTACTTTATTCCTACACCGAACAGGGCCGGCCCTAGAGATTTCGGTGACCTGGGCAAAACTGAAATTCAGCGCCCCCCATCAAGATTGTATTGATTTCCATGGGGTTAGGTGGGCCATGAATAAAAAACAATTCATTAATTTCAGTTGTTTAAAAATAAAATTCTTCATAAGCTAAAATAGCATAAATTTTAACATTTCAGCAGTTTAACTCTCAGAAAATGATGAATATGGAATCCCGTCATTTTGTTTTCAAGAGGACACTTATTGTATCATAAAAATACCCCTGTTGCTTATTTCGTGCTCAATTTTCAACATTGCAAGTCCATTTAGACGATTTTGGGTGCAATTTGGAAACTAGTAATTCAAGAGGTACCTATTATCTTTTTGTCAGTAATGATGAAAAAATGCATATTTCATCAGCCAGTTCTGAGGCCGCTCTTTCTGAATAATTTATTATGACATTGGGTGTAAATTAAAGAAAGAGAATGAACGTAAATTGCGTACTCAACCAATTTTTGTGGCAAATAAATCAGTAACTTTGGCGTCAGGTTGCCCTGCACCGAACTTTTTCACCTACTTCTGCAGTAACACTCCATCTCTCGAGTCCCATCTATTTTTTTTCTAAATTCTCAAAGGGTGGCTATCGTATGGAATTAAAGTTTCAAAGTCGGGACACACATAACCGCACCGTTCCCGATCCGAGTGTTAATCATCACCGTATCACAACCGAGCACTTTAACATTGTGATTCTGATCCACAACACTTGACGGATACTCGGAGCGGGTGTGGTGCGGTTAAGTGTGTCTCGGCCTTTATGCTTACCTACCCGAGAAAATATGGTGCGGGAGATAACTGAGGTTTCAGTAAAAGATAAAATGAATATTCATATGTTTATTAACAATTGATAACATTTTAACAACGATTCTTATGATAAAATTAAAATTTCGCAATGCACTTTGTTAAAGAATTGCTAAAATTTGTATTAGTGAGCAGCTGTTTAGATAAAAACTTGATTATAAAATATGTTAAAAAATAACAATTAATTTTGTACTTACCCAGATTTTCTAGTATATTTGTTAGAAGCTGAAAAACTATGGGAATGTATTGTTGTAACAGTCTTGTCACTTCATCTTTTCTAATATTATTTGTATACGTCGCTTGGATTCCCATGAATTCTTCACTACATGTTTTTAGTAAAATTAATCCCATTAATTGACTAGGTTCTGATTTCAGTAACTAATAAAACAAAAATATTAAAGTTGATAAATAAATGTCTATTTAGCCCAGTAACTTTAGACAAAAAGAACTGTTATTTCAGTAGCTTTGTGGTATCACTTCAAAAAAATTAGGTCCAAGCTAAATTTTTACAAGCATCTTCATACTGATGTTATAAATAACATGTGAAAACCCCCATCGATATCGTCGCCGCTATCTTCAAGTTATTCCGGGTCCAAGGTCACTATAATAAGTTTTTTACTTTTATATTGTTTGCTATTGGCTGTACAAACATTTTCTATAAAAATGGAAACTTACACTTTTTACGTAGGACCTTCCATTTTCAAATTAGAGATCTCACAATGTGTCAACATCAAAAAATTACGCTGTAAATGATGGATGCATTCGTTTCTGCGCCAACTTTGAGGTACTTTTTTTTACATGATCTACCCATGGGCCCAATCCATATCTCTCTCAATATAAAAAAATCAAACTTCTTAAGTAGTGACTCATTATTAAAGTCATCATCAGCAATTAATGAATCCTATTGTAATCATCTTTTCTCATGATCAAGGTCTATGAATATATGTATATTGGGGTGAGTCCTAAAAGATCCCTTTTTTCTACTTAGTTCCTAAGGAAAGTCCCAGAGACTAGTTGTTCCTTTAGTCCTATTTCCTGGAAGAATTTTAGGATATCCACAAGCTTCAGTTCAGGTAAGTGTCCCTCTTCTAAACAGCTTCTTGAAGTGCCTGTCCAGGCAGCAGTGTTCTGTTAGGACTTAGACGAACTCCTGGAGGAATTGAACAGGAAGGGGATATACACTCATGGGTATGCAGATGATCTGACAATACTTGTACTGGGGAAATACCCTAATGTTATATCTGAGCTGATGCAACAAGCTCTGGAAATGGTGGAGATATGGAGGAGGAGGTCAAGTATCTAGGCATAATTCTGGATGCAAGACTAACCTGGAATTCACACCTACATGACAAAACCAATAAAAGGAAAATGGCTGCCAAACGGCCGATAGGAAACACATGGGGACTAAATCCACGGATTGTTCACTGGCTGAATGCAACTGTGGTGAGACCCATGGTTACGTATGGAGTCTTAATTTGGTGTCCAAAAACAGATCAGAGGAAAGCCGAACTGGAGCTATCAAAACTTCAGAGGCTTGCCTGTCTGTGCATAACGGGTGCGATGAGAAGCAGACCGACTGCAGCAATGGAAGCCATTCTCAATCTTCCGCCTCTTGCTCTGCATGTTAAGGTGGAAGTGAGAATGGCTGAATACAGGCTGGAATGCAATGGAAATTGGCACGAAGGGACCAACACCCATAGTCATTCCAGAATCACAGATGTTATCACAAACTCGTTTCTTGAAATGAGAAGTGATAACATGTTGGCTACAATTAACGACAACCAACCATACCATATCCAGCTAAACTGGGATGGGTTGGGAACATGCAGTCGGAAGGAACGTTGGTGTGGTACACAGACGGATCTAAAACTAACATGGGAACAGGAGCTGGAGTCCATGGTGCCAGACCCAGGTGCAATGTCCATAATTGGGTAAGTTTGCATCTGTATTCCAGGCAGAAATCTATTATATCGACATGTGTTTGCAAATGAACATTGAAAGGGGGTATAGAGGCCGAAAGATCCTCATACTATCAGATAGTCAGGCAGCACTGAAATCTTTAGCATGTCCCCAGATCACATCTTGACTGGTCTGGGACTGCCTACAAAAACTTTTGACCTAACTGTCGGTTGTGCATTGAAGAGGAGGAAACATTATGTTTGAATGAGAAGCACTGTCTCATTGGAGATATAGACTCCTAGGACTAGAGTATCCAAGGGAGGATTTCTCCAAGAAGAACCTAGTGAAAAGACGGTTGATCCAGATAAGGGCTACTGGTCTCTTCACATAAACGACATAACCAAGAGCACAAAAAGCCTAAAGGCTGAGGTGCTGACATCTTTAAGCCTCTGACTAGTGGTGCCGAACCAATCAAGCAATTAATAGGACAACTGTCAAATCTCTTAGTGTAGTCTTACTCTGCCTTAGGCATTCATTTATTCTCACATAGTTGTAGTTTCTGAGGGGTATATTTCCAATAGTCAGATCCTATCATTTTTATGGCATTTTGGTATTTCTTCTAATAATACATTGGTGCTAATACCACAAATGGTATTTGGCCCCCCCTGGTCCTGTTTCAGCCTCTCACTAAGCTAGTTCATCTGCTATTTCATTTCCATCTATTCCAGTGTTTTCTGGAAACCACAGATAGGTGCAAATGTTGTTCTTGCCTAGTACATTGAATTTTTTTAGGCATTGACATACCATTTTAGAACTGATTACACAAGAACTCAGTAATTTGATTATTGCTTGACTATCCTATCTAGTACTACTTTCTCTAGAAGAAGATGAGGAAGTTTGATTTTTTTATATTGAGACATGGATTGGGCCTAAGGAGACCATGTAAAAAAAAGGTGGTGCAGAAACGAATGCATCCACCATTTCCTGAAGTTGACACATTGTGAGCTGTCTAACTTGAAAACGGAAGGCCTATTTAAAAAAGTATAAGTTACCATTTTTCACTCTACATTTTAGAGTAAGCAAACATTTTTGTATAGCCAATAGCAAGTTCCTAATTTTTTTGAAATGAAACCCAGTCACTGGATTAATTCTGCTTACCTCTAAAATATTATTGAAAAAATTTGGATATCTAGATGGCCAATCATGTTTTGCTATGTCTACTAGTAATTTAGCATGTTTAGTCTTAAAAAAATGTGGAGAAGAATGCCCATTTTCTACTAAATAATTTTGCAATACATTTTTTATTTCTTCTTTAGAAGACCATTCAATATTAATCCATTGTTGATTTATCACAGACTGCAAAGGATTGTATTAATTACATTATACTCATTAAATTATTTTATTTTATTACCTCCAAAGTTGATAAGGCAAACATTTTAACATAATGGCTGGATGTGTTGGTGATGAAGTAAATGCAATATCTCCACAGATGAGGCAGTGATTTGAAGTTATTCAGCTGAATTTCTATATCATGTTTTCTACTATTGCTAGTGTGTGGATTAAAAAATTCTTCCATTAAATGTTCTAGGGCTATCAAGGATCCATTATCTCGAGGATCCTAAAAGTGTAATTATAATAAATTTAAAAGCAAATAATTAACAGTGGAGCTTAAAATCATGTCAAATTCAGATTATTTATATTTCTTGTTTTTATGTATAAAAATTAAACATTTGCGCTTACCATGATATATTAATATATATGCTATCGCAGTTTTTTGTATTATTTATAAAATGTATATTGAAAAAGAAAAAAGGGAAAGCTTTAAAAATTTTTACTCAACTTCCCTAATACCCATTATGATGACAGATGACATTTTTGACGTTTTGACTTTGACATGAAGTGTTCCCAACTCTCAAAAATTTTTCTCCCCAAAGCTTACATCAAAAATCCCTAAAGTCAAAACATTTACTTGAAAATACCCATAAAAAAATGATATTTATTAAAAAATCATAAATAATAAATTAATAATTATTATGAAACTGAAATAAGCAGACAACTGAAGCAAATTAATTGTTGTTAGGAAATTTTTGCTAGGTCAACAAATGAATGTGATTGTCTAGATGAAATTACTCCAAGCCAGGCCCTAATTTTTGTACCTTTATTTTTCTTGATAAAAAAATAAGAAAATAAAAAATGTAAGAAGTCAAGAAATCCCTAAAAATATAACACCCCTAAAAAAATTCCATCTCACTTATTTACATTCTAAATTTGGGGGGAAACCCCCTAAGTTTGGTACACTGATCAGCACCATCTAGTAACCATCAATGACAGTAGTATCATTTGATCAATTCAAATGTTTTTATAAACTTTTATTGAATACAAAAAATTCTTCCCCCTGAAAAACTCCCTAAATTTAGGGAGAAAATCCCCAAGCTGGCATCACCGTCGACATGAACATGACATGTGCGTCTTCCTTAGACAAGGAATTCTTTCCTTGTCTAAGGCGTCTTCTAATCTACACTTGCGTCTAGCGCCACCGTTTAATTTTCTAGCCCGCCGGCACGCATGCGTATTTCATGATCAGTTTGCCTTCTAATTTATCGAGAAGGGCAAGGAAAATCATTGAAAAAGCGTTACAGTGTTGAAAAAATGGCTTCTCCAAAGATTTTCCTTGTCCTTCTCGATAAATTAAAATTATGAAAAATTATAAACATAAACAAGTATTAGTTCCTAATTATTCTAACCTAAAAATTCAAAATGACAAGACAAGGCAAACTGATCATGAAATGCGCATGCGTGCCTGCGGGCTAGAAAATTAAACGGTGGCGCTAGACGCAAGTCTAATCTAATCTACTGACAAAATTGAAATTGACAGATTCCACAGAATTTTATATTTAATAAAAAATTTATAAATGTTCATTATCCATGAATTTGGTTGTGTGTTGTTTAACCAAGTTTTGGTTGCGTCAAAGAATATTTTTTGTATGCGCATGTCTGAAAATCGCCACTTTTATAATAAGATACTTGTCATATTTCACTTTGTCGACCAATTATATCGTCGATATTTGAAAATTTTATCATTTTCTCAGTGTATTTACTAAGTTATCTGTCAACGTCGGTCTCTCAAGGTCATAAATTTTGGTTACTAAAACATCAAAGAAAATGCGTCGGGCTTCGCTTCTTGTTAGCTGGTGTATTCTTTGGTTGCGTCATTATCTAAGATTCAACGGTTAAAACTATGAGGACATGTCAATAATATAATTTATAAATTCAAATTTCTACCATTTCCATTGTTAAAATAAAACTATGAAGATCTCTATGACTGAAGCAATCTTTCAAACCGGCTGTAGATGTATAAAAAAATCAGCTAATTTATTTGACGTTTAAGATGACATGACCTATATTATACCGCCATCTTTAGTTTTTTATTTATAATGAAAACGTGATGAAAATAAAAATCGAAACTACAATGGTTTCACTTTTCGAAAATTATGAACAGCAATATTCTGTATTAACAGCTGACATTACTGCTCAAGTTGGACTTCTAACTGCTTCTGCCACCAGTAAGTAAATTAGTTTTCATCATGTTAATTTTTTCGTTTTTAATGTAGGTTAACGTTCTGTTGTTTTTTCTGTAGAAGATCGTCGCCAGCTCATCTCAAATATAGAAAAACATGTTGAAGAAGCCCAAGAATTGGTAAGATATACTTATTACTGTGTTTAAATATGTAGCATTCAATTCAAAATATTTTGATGAATAAGCAGAAAAATTCCTTGAGTAATTTGGAGACAAATCTTCTATTTGTTGATCATTGCAGTGGTTTCTATAAATAATCTACTGTTTGTTCTTGTAAAAGTTTCCTTAATTAAATTTATGATGTGTCATATTTTGTGTTTAGATCCTTATCATCTTAAGTATTTATGGAAGTTTCTGTAATATAAAGATAAATAATAATTAATGAAAATAATAATTCAAAATGTCTCTACGATATATTTGTTTTAGTTGGAGCAAATGGAGTTGGAGGCTAGAGAAGTTGATCAATCAAAAAGACAGAGATGTAGAACAAAATTGGATTGTTATAGAGCCGAATTGAAAAGACTTACTTTGGATTATATAAAATCTAGATCAGTTAAACAAGGAATTCTATATGATAGTACAGAGGAATTAAATGATATTAGAATTTCTTCAGATCAAAAGCAAAGACTTTTAGACAATTCAGAAAGAATAGAAAGAACTGGTAAGAGACTTGAGGAAGGTTATAGAGTAGCAGTAGAAACACAAGAAATTGGTACTGAAGTTTTAAAGAATTTGGGTGAACAACGGGAAACTATACAGAGGAGTAGAACAAGGGTAAGATTGTTAAATTGAAAGTACAAAATTCCACCTAAATTCTGCAAAATTGATATTGTTTTAGTTAAGAGAAGCTGATGAAGAGCTAGGAAGATCAGGGAGATTGATGAACTCTATGATCATGAGATCTCTTCAACAAAAAGTCGTAATGTATACAGTTTGTGCCTGCTTCATAATTGCCATTTGTCTGGGAATTTATATAGGGGTTCGAAGAAGTTAAAAATACATTGATGGAAATTTTAATTGCAAGTTTAACATTTTAAGTGCAAATGTAAGATAAGTAATATTTTTATATAAGTTGATTTTCTGAGAGATTAACTAGTTTGTACCATAAAGCTGTTTGTTATATGCCTTTTCTGGCAGGTTATTTTGGTTTAAGAATAGGTAATTAACTATATACAAATCGGCCAGGTTTTATGTGCTTTAAGAAATAAAAAATATTTACGATTATTTTTATTTTGCACTTATCATGTTTTGAAAAAAAAAGTGAGGTTTAAACTTATAATATGGAGGGTAGAAGGAAGGAGCACCATCTGAATTTATTAAAAAGTGTCCATCGAAAGGAAGCAAATTAAGGTGGCGCCATAGTAGCAAGTGGAAAGATTTCAAAAATAGCGCCATGAATTATTACAGTAAGATACAAAATTAAAAAAGGAAATACTATGTAAATAATTGAGATTTTAAATACTGCATATTTCTCAATTACACAAGTCATGAAGAATACTAAATTTTTCAACCCAGCGCACTTCACTTGGTTTATAACCCTAAATTCACATCATTTCCATTAGCTACAGGAGCGCTATTTCGGTGAATCTTCGAATTATAATTTGCTGTTTACAAGTGGACACTTTTTCAACTTGTCACCCATACAAGATGGTGCTCCTTCCTTCTACCCTCCATAACTTATAATAAAGAAAATATTAAATTTAGCACATAATTACAAAATAATTACTATTTGTACATACAAAATTAGATATATTCGTACTAGTCTCTTAATTTTAAGCAAACTAAAGTAAGATTTGAAAATTTTTGAATTTAATGATCATAATTTAGTTCAATTATACTGTGTCGATCAGCAAAATTCATCAAAAGCATTAGAATATTTCGTTATCAAGTAAATAACTGTTTTAACTCCAAAGCTAGACCTTTTTGATATATGATGCCTTTTTAGAAAATATTTAGTAATATACGAAGAAATCCAGTAGTTTTATGGACAAGGTGGCCCAAATTGAATTCTTGAGATAAAAATATGATTTTTTTTAAACAGATGGTAGTCACTAGGTCATTTCTTGCTCAATATAAAGTGACATGGGTAAAATTTATTTAGTGGTCATTTTCAATTTGGGGGTTTTTTTTTTTTTTTTTTTTATTCGGTTATTTAACGTCGGTCTATTTCTGCAACTGAGGCTAATCACCGACGCCTGGAGCACTCTACCCCTAACCGGAAATTTTGCCGAATCCACTAGTGTTCCAACCAGTGGTAGGGATCTTTATCGAGCCCAACATCCATGGACTTTGGGGGTTGACCAGTCTCCATTATCCTATGGATCATTTTACAAATGTCCAGCCAGATCCGTAGATCTTTCGCACTCCAATTCTTTCAAGGTTGTCTTTTGCCTCTTGCCACCAAGTAGTACTTGATCTTCCTCTTCTTGAGCCACCGACCTTCCAGTCTAATATAGAATAAACTACAGCTTCATCTCCATACATGTACCAAGCAACTTGCTCTTTGTTGTTTTATTTTCTTAAGTTAATTCATAATTCATTCTTCTGTACGTATTGTATGCTAATTTCACTGGTCCTTATTTTTTGATCTTTGAACAGACTAGATACTCGTTCAGCACCCACTTTAGTTTGTTTCTTAATATACTTTATACTGGAGAGAAGATGTAGCAAATTTTGAACATTTGCAATAATTTTCAGAAATAAAGAAATTCAAGGGAAACTGTTCATTTATTTATTGGCTGTATTGTTAAAATGTCCATGATACAATAAATTATTGGATGTTTTGGTATCTTTAACAATATTTAAATTATTAAAAATATATATTTAGTCTATTGGTTATTACTGAAATCTCTAAAGTCTTATGGAAAATAGACACGTTAAAAGTCAAAATATATTCATGAAAAAATCATCCACTATTCAAATAAATCATTTTCGCGTTCCTTTCATGTATTCCAGTCTCTTTAACGTGAAGATTGGAAAGAAACAGATTGCATATTACCTGTTTCTTCTCTTTATCCTTTCCATCTTCGTTTATTCAAATTCGAGGGGCAACTGAGGGTGATTGGTTCAAATTAGTTGTTATTTGACATACCAAGAGTATGGGAAAGTCCACTGGATTAGGCTAGTATTTGAACAAATTTAAGATAAGATGAAGATTTTATTCAAATAATTTTACATTATTTTATGTTGACAGTTTATAAGGAAATTCGAAATAATTATTTAATTTATAAATAAGTAAAATTATGAGAAATTCCACTGGATTAAGACAGTATTTGAACAAAATTAACATGTTTGTATTTTAATCAAATAATTTTACATTATTTTATGTTGACGTTTTATAGGGAGAAGCGAAATAATTATTTAATTTGTAAATAGATGTATATAGGTACATTTTATGTTTATAGAGATTAAAAGACTTTGTGTACAACTGACCAGCTGCGTATTTTATATGAAGATACATTTTCATCGTGCTAGTCAGTTTGGCACCAAATCTATGTATATTTTACGTTTTACATTCCTGTATACATAATTTTGCAAATGTGATTGTTTTACTAATATAAATGATTTAAATAAAACAGTTTTATTTCTTACTCTATCTTGATATATCCTTTGACTGGGAGGAAGCTGTAGGACTTTGATGATGATCAAGAAAACTTTTATCTTATCTTCTCCTTCTACCTTTTCAGGTGTCGGACGAGGATTCCGGTTCCCCTTGTACCCAATGCTTCCACTCTTTCCTGTCTCTTGCTAATCTTTTCATTTCATCTAGAGTTTTTCCTTTCTTATTCTCTATCTCCTTTATTTGGTCTATCCACTTTCTTCTCGGTCTACCCCTTCTTCTGTGAATAGTATTTCCAGCTTAATTCGATCTGTTTTCATTCTGACAATATGTCCATACCAATTTAATTGTTTTCTCTTTATTTTTCTTATTATTGATTTTTGTTTTGTTATTTGTCTTATCTATTCATTTCTACATTTATCCCACTTTGTTTTCTCTGCTATTCTTCTTAGGTGCCGTAAAACGGGGCGACTTGATACCATTTTTGGAATATTCGATACCCTACCGCCGTTTATTTACCGATCACATTCAAATAAAAATTATTTTAGATTACTTTGAGGTGGTGGCTATTGGACACAACACTTAAAAAAGTTGTACCTCACTCCACTCCCTAGAAAAAAAATAGGAAAGGTCTTTTTTCAAGTCGCCCCATGATGGGGCGACTTGAAAATTGAAATTTGCCTTTATTTTACATTGTAGTAGCTAGTAGGAACGCAATTGGGGCGACATGGAAATCGCAACAACTGATTTTGTAGGTCCAACATAAAAGAAATTATTTTTTTTATATTACTTCATTATTTTACACAAAAAAAAACAATTTTTTCAAAATTTGCTTTATTGTCATCACATATTTATTATAAAAATAAAAAACAATATTCTACATTAACAAAATAACCTAAAATAAACCTTCTTTGGTATAGTAGAGACTACAAAAAAATAAATAAGCAAATTCGTTTGATAGTTTACAATCAAATTAATAATTAAGATCACATATTTTTAAATTTTAGCTGCCCTCGTAATGTTTCATATTCTAACAGCTTTTGCTCGACCAGTCCGATGTCTTCTGCCAGGGGAAAAACATATGCATCAGGTATTTTATCACATAACCTTAAGAATGAGCATAGATATAAGATCCATTTTTTCGCAATTTATTATTTTAGCCACATATTGCTTATTGGTACCAGCTTCAGTTTTCATGTCATCGTGAATAAAATCACGTTGTTTAAAATCTGTCGAGACAGAAGAATCTTGTATAGGTGACATGTATTCATCAATTTCATCGGTGTATGTGTCGGAAAAGGGTTCTGGGTCCAGATCTTTGTCGCTGTCGACGGTTAAATCTTCTTCATCCACGTCACTTTTGGAAGAAGATGATAACCTTGGGCGTAATTTTTATTTGTGTTTTTATTTTTATTTGGCTTCAATGGCGCTGATGTTGATGGTAGCTGTAGGTCTTCCTGTGAAATGCTTTTACCTGCATCAACAAACAATTTTTTCTTCCTACCAACAGAGGTTGGTGCTACAAACCTAGATTTTTCAAACACTTCTTTTAGTGAATCGACAATTGCATCTTGTTCTTGCGTTCTTTGCTTGTCTGTTTTTGGTAGCTTGCATAAAATTTTATCTCTATTCAGTGGTAATAGACCGGTCGCTTCAAAGCCTGATTGAATATTTTTTTCCATCTCTCTGAAAGTCTGTTTAATGCCTGTGTTAATAAGCGTGGTAAAACTTCTTTTCTTACGTTTCCTTTATTATGTTTTTTCCATTCTTGAAGTATATCTTCCTCCAAGCGATCTTAATTGGACGAAAAACGCTAACATCTAATGGCTGCGTAAGGTGCGTATGTTAGGAGGCAAAAGTACAAAACGAATGTCATTCTCCGTACATTTCGAAATAACATTGGCCGAAATGTGGCTTGCCAAATTATCACCAATAAGAACTTTAGGATCCGGTGGCAAAGATCGAAAATATGGCAATACTATATGTTGTTAAACCAATCTTCAAAAATAATTGTATTAAACTATCCAGAACGAGAGCGATTATATCTCGCTCCGGTTGGTCCAAGTTCCGTCCAAGTGCTCCATAAGTGGTCTGCCTTATAGACTATGTAGACTGGAAGCATAAATCCTGAAGCTGCACAAGCAAACATGACGGAAGTAGCTGTTTTAGATGTATCCATTACCTTCTCCGCTTTTTTAGAAGTCTTACGAACGATGACTTTCACTCGGCCAGGATCGTCCGTAAAATTAGTCTAATCGTAATTGACTATTGCGTTGGGTGGAACATCTTTTAGACTTTCTGATAAGTGGTCGAAATATGTATTA
The DNA here is from genome assembly GCA_947563755.1 of Lochmaea crataegi. Classification (NCBI taxonomy): domain Eukaryota; kingdom Metazoa; phylum Arthropoda; class Insecta; order Coleoptera; family Chrysomelidae; genus Lochmaea; species Lochmaea crataegi. The sequence continues at coordinate 17,527,639 of OX387430.1, forward strand.
AAATACTATCAGGGCAAACTTTGGCTCCTCGCCTTATGTCGCTTTAGAATTTTTTGCATCCAGGTTTCACCAGGCTGCAATTGTTTTCCACTTCTGTCCAAGTAGGATTTTACCTATCTCTTGTATATCGTTTGAATCATAGGGATAACCCCAGTCCGCTGCGATAGATATAGATCGAACTAGATAGTTTTCCTCTTCGATGGACATTGCAGTTTGACCTCCAATTGATTTTGTGTAGTCCTTTAGCTTTTCTATATGAAGTTATAAAAGCAATTTCATATTCTTTTAATTTTCTACCTTGTTTGTGTGGCTGTAGTACTCGCTGGAGCGTGTCTTCGCTATAATCCCGATATTTCCGACTTCCCGGTTTTCTTTTGTATATAGAAAGTTTGCAGGTTAAAAAAAATCAAACTTCTTACCTTTTTTTTTGGAGATGCACAACATAATAACAGTGAGTAAATAACCCGTACCGCAACATAAACTCAACTAAGAACAGAGATAATATACACAGGACTAAGAAGCATGGTAGGCTAGGCATATATACAGAGTTGTCTCTGATACAGACTAATTTTGAGATTAAAATTTCGACCGCCAGAGCGCAGCATCGGTTTTAACTAGAAAAAGCAAAATTTTTCAAGTCACCCTGGTGTTTTCAAGTAACCCCATTTTACGGCGCTTAATCTCAATTGTGTTCATCTTGGCTTCATCCTTCTTTCTCAGTGTCCAATTTTCACTTGCATATGTTATTATTGGTATCGTTATTGTATTGTGGATCTTCATTTTCACTTCCATATCAATATCTCTATGACCCAGTATTATTTAGTGTGTAGTACAGTCTCGTTGATTTATTCTCCCTATTTGTTATTTCTACGTCTATCTTCCCATCTTTTGTCAATATAGTTCCCAGATATGCATACGTCGTTGCTCTTTCCAGTGTCTCGTCTTTACATTTTATTTCATTAGTAATTTGATCCTGTTGTTTACAATTCATGATCATCATTTTAGTTTTATTTGTATTCACTTCCATTTTCATGTTTTCTATTTCTTCACTAGCTTCTGCATCTTATTTCTGGTATTTGCTATCAATATGAATTCACTTTTACTGGTTTCAAATTTGTGTAGCCAATTATCTTGTTCAACTGCTCAGTTTTGTTTTTTATTCGCTTCGTTATTTGATCCATTATTAATATAAATTAAAGCGGACTTAAGCTATCTCCCTGTTTTATCCCTTTCTTCACTAAAATCTCTTCTGATCTCATTCCTACTATTTGTACTTTAGCCCTTACGTTCTCGTATGTGCTTCTGATAGCCCCTTTTAGTCCACTAGGTATTTCCATCTCATCCAAGCATCTCCAGATTTCTGTTCGATCTACTGTGTGGAAGGCTGCTCTTAGGTCAATAAATATTTCTTCTAGTTTTCTTTCTATTAGGTTTCTTATTATAAGTACCATATATTATCATTAGTTTTTATGTCTAATCTGAATGCTGCCTGTTCCTCTTCCATATTCTCTTAGTCTCTTTTCCAGAATTCTGGTGTATAGCTTATAGCCCATTTGTGCTAGGCATATTTGGCTCTATAATTATCACATTGCATCTGGCCCCCCTTTTTATGTATTGATATTATCAAGTTATTTTCCCAGAGGTATTATTTTTTCTTTCCATGCCTCTTTGCATACTTCCCAAATCCATTGTTTTCCTTTCTGTCCCAGCCATTCTATCATTTCTGGAGCAATGCCATCTTCTCTCCATTTGCTTTTCCTGTCCTTATTTTATGTGTAGCTTCATATCTATTTCTTCTATGCTTATTTCATGATCTTCTTGATATTCTCTATTTATCCTTTCTTCCTGTGTTAATGTATTAAACTTATCTTCGTAATATTTAGCCCACGTTTCCATTATCTCTGTCTTTCCTGTTTTTAACTGATTATTCATATTTCTCACTGCTTTAAATTCTTTTCCTTTATCTCCTCTCATTCTTATTATCTGGGTCCAAAATTTTCGGTTATCTACTTTATATGTGTCTCTGTCAACTGCTCACCAATTTTTTTTCATGATTCCTTTTTCTCTTGTCTTATAGTATTTTTTACTATAGTAAAATCGCAATCAGTGCGGAGTAATAAATCAAAATTTTATGGGACTTGCTCAGCACAAGTGGACCAAACAAAATATGTAATTTTACACTACCTGCTGTAATGAATGTTGTGAAAACAAGAAATTTATTTGTGCCGACGGATATTGTAGAAAGATAACAATGACCGAGCCTTATCTTAATACTTTCTAGGGGTATAATAGGCGTAGGTTTAGGAACAGTATTAGGGGTTCGTAGGTATATATTGTTAATATTTGTGGTATTGCTTAAGGTTTAAATTATGAAAATACGTAGATATCCTATTAAATAAGTGTGGTTTAAAATGTTGACCGTTAAATTATGGCTCGAATTCTAAATAATACAATGTTATGATAGGCACTAATTGTAATTTGCTTACCAAATTAATATGAACATGCCACTTGTAAATTGTTGTAAATAGTTCTTCCTTCATCTTAGTCTAAATTAGTAAGTGCAAATGTCTCTAAATCACTGTCGGAATCACAATCATCACTTGAGAAGTCATTATTTATTGAAATTGTTAATGGTGTCACTGTAATGTCTTCATCTAAGATTTTCTCCAGGTTCCACATGTTTTCTTCCTCTTTTAATACATGATGAATTGCTTTTTGCCAATTTTCTTTAGTAACTTGTAATAGGGACCTGTCTAATAATGCTTGCACATCTTTTAGTTTGAATGTAGTATTATGTCGACCTATAAAACTTTTCACTTATGTCCATATCAGTTCTATCGGATTTAATTGGCAGTGATATGGGGGAAGTCGCACTACGTCAATACCAAGTTTTTTTGCTAGTTCGTCCACTGCATATCGAGCAGGAGGCTTATTCAATTTTACAATTTGTAGAAGTTCTGGCTTGGTTCTGGAAAATTCAATGATCTCTTGTTTTTTCCATGATGTGTTTGGCACCTTCTCACAATGTGACGAGAATGGTGACTAGCGTTATCTAATACTATGACTGAACCTTTTGGTATTAGGTCGATCATCTGCTCAAAATATTCATCAAAAACGTCGGCGTTCATATCTTCATAGTAGTCTCCAGTTTTTTTAGATTGGAATATTAAAGAGCCACCATCTAAAAACCCATTATCACTGCCAATATGAGTTATGATTAGACGTCGTCCCTTACCGGATGGACTCTTCAATCCTGTAGATAATCCTTCCAAAGGTGAAGATTGAATGTGGGTATCCTGCCACATTTTACTGGCAGTGTAGCCTTCATTCACCTAGGTTTCATCCAAGTAAAATATTGATTTGCCTTCTGCACGTAATTTAGAAATTGTTCTTAGATATCGCTCCGTCTCCAACAAATAATTTCGTCAGTATCAATTAGAATCGCTTTTCTATCATGTTTTGCCCATTTAAATTTTAATTCCTGTAGCGTTTCCCGTAGTTTCGTTCGGCCCATTTTAGCTAGTGTTGGAATTTCTTTCCTAAAATAAAATTCGTGCACTTTTCTTCTTATTGCGTTTTTAATTTCTTCTGCGAATTCAACTTTCTTTTTACCGCCTGCATTTTTCTTTGCGGATTTAATAACTCCACTTTTCGCTTCACTTCTAATTTTGTATATTGTTGATTTGCTTACGCCTGTCATATTACTTGTCTTTGTAACAATGTCATCAACTGAACCTGAAGGATTTTCAGTTCTTAAGTAATTATAAACATTGTTTATTATAACTTTCTCGTTCACCGACAACGCCGACTTTTTCGTACGCTTTACAGGTGTAAACCCGGATCCGTACTGCAAATTTTCTGCCATTGTCACTATTAACCGAAACTAATAATCACAATAATTACTTTATAAAAGTTATCAAGCGAGCAAGTTCTTTCTAAATTTACTAAATGAATAATTGCTGACAATCAGACTGCAACTACCTTTGAAACAAAAATACACAAATTCCATAGTCAGGTAGGGGAATTATCTCTGAAATTATTATCCCACCCCGTCTGCCTAAGGTCTTTAAGACTCGCAATAGTTCTTGAAAATTGTTTCAACAATAATAATAAATGCAAGTCGTTTATATGTTCATAAAAAAAATTACAACCGAATACACCAAAATAATATAGGCGTTCAATAATATTCGTAATAAATATTTCAGTAATCCGAATGTCTCTATACCTTAAAATTAATAATATGTACCCACACCTGAAATGACCTGTTCCGACAGTTTTATTACTCCGCACCGATTGCGATTTTACTATAATTTTTGCTTTTTATTATAGTCATCTTTATCTTCTTGTGTTCTTATTTGGATATACTTCTTCCAGACTTTTTTATTTTCCCTTACCATCTTTTTTATCTCTTCATTCCACCAGCTCGTCCTTTTTAGGAGTTTTTTATATGTCTACATATCTTCTCTGCATTTGTTAATACTATTTCTTTAAATACCGCCCATCTTTCTTATAGCATTCTCTTATAATTATTCAAATTGATTTTTTCTTCCTTACTAAAAAAAATTTAAATTTTCAACAACTTTTATTATTTTAGTAATTTCTGATCAAATGGGCTAGTCCGACACTGGCAAATAACTAACTTTGAATTACCACCATCTATCGGTAACCGTTAACAGTTACTCAATGCCGTTAGTAGATTTCGCTATACTCAATCTCGTACATTGATGATATTTGATATTTTTATCCGTAAATAATTAAATATACTACGCACGTCAAGTTTAACTGCCTAATTTTCATTTTTTATATCATTTTAATAAGTTATGAGTAATTTTAATTCCTACCGGTACCATTATTATGTTTTTAACCAGTAGAGGGCGAGCGGTTTTCTTTGAAATATAATCACAGTATGCTGGCTCTTTTTCTCTTGTCTAAGATGCTGTGACTATTAATTGTCTTCGAATTTTTGACAGATGAGAAATTGTTAGTTTTTTGTGCTAATTTTTTGTTCGATTTCCTCGATAAATCTGTTTTAAAATGAATAATTCTCGTGTAATTAAAAGTAAAAGATTCATTAGTTTTTTAAATGCGTTTCGGGATTGTTTGCAGAAATCGGTATTATTTTCATATTCAATCGACAGATGGCGAACGCATCTACATTTTAATGTTCAGTTTACGTATTTTTGACAGACGGGAAAGGACTATTTGTGCTATTTCCTATGAATTTTCCCTGAAAAATCGGTTTTAAAATGGTGAGTTCGCGTGAACTAGGACTGAAAAGTGCTTCTTTCATACATTTTCCATCGGTAGCTAACATCGTACAAACATGTAAGTACATATTTAAAAAAATATTGTAGTGATTGTAGTCATATGTGACTTTTGACAGTTCTTGTAGGAGAAATATTTATATTTTTCTTTAAATTTCGTATCGATTGTTACAATTGTCAGGGATTTCCATAAAAGAACTACTAATTGATACATTTTATAACAAAGTTTGTTTATTCCAACTAAAATTAACACCGGTAAACAATTTAAAATATTTGCAAATGTTTATCAATATACAGATGTTTAGATCAACATTATCTAAACGCACGACACCGAATACTTAATTTAATAAATTGATTGTAATCTAGTTGACATTTTTATTGCTACATATTTGACAAGCAATCAATTATTATAAAAGTACTTCAATAACCATAAAATATTTATTATTTTCTTGGTTGTCTAACATTATTTTTAGTTACTATTGTTGTTCAATGATTATAGTCATATTTTACAAACTAAATAGTTTTTTAAACAACATTTTTTGCTATAGTTGTTTTGGACATATAAAAGAGTCAATCGAAAGTGTGTTAGAAGCAATGTTTCAATATACATTTGGTACTAACTTAAGTAATACCTAGCTTAGAAAATAATGAATTACTATAGTCAGATAGATGGTAGCTCTCTACTTTATCGAAAAATAATGTGCTTAGAAGATGTGTACTTGGGGGTGTATAACCTGGAAGGTAGTTTTTGTAGAGTAAATCTTTCAGAATTTAATTTGGATTAGAGAGGGTATAAAAATCGAAGACTATTGTTTTTTGTATTAGTTGTGTAATAATGTTAGTTCAACATACAGAGGCAAAATACGAACTACACTGTATAGGATATAAAAGAACTAGCTAGGAACGGAAATATATAGAATGATAAGAATTTTAAATCAGATACTTTAAAGATGATGCAGAAATATTTGAAGTGGTTCTGTGCTGCAATTTCAAAATTTCGGGTTTGAATTGCTAGATGAGTTTACTGTCTATTAATAATCTTAGTGGTTTGCCACTCAATAACAGTTTCCTTCATGATATTGTTACTTAATTTTCCTACCACTGATACACTTTTATATGAGTGCTTTGCTACCAATTGGAAACTGGGCCATACAAAAGTGTCCCGAGCGTAAACAGAAAAAACACATTTTTAGTTAATATAATATCAGTTTTTGTTCTTACACAAATCAACAAATTCTAAACAAATTAAACATATTATAAGAAATTTTACCAATTCTATAAAGCACTTCTCAGTTGACCTTTCCATAGTTATATTTGAAAATTAAAACTAGAATTGCACAAAAGGTTGTCGCCCATCATTAATTCAATCATTCGTTTGGGTTGTGCACAACCACAACAGTCCAGGCACGTGAACTAAACCTTTGTACCATTTCCCAAATTTTCTACTTCCATTCCAGAAGCTTCCTATCTTCTATAAAGGCCACTAGTTTCACTGAGGGGATTTTGAGTAGTTCTAATGGTTGTATTATTTCCTCTCCAAAGTACCTCCATCTGACTCCTTGGAAGTTCTTACAGAAACAGAGTATGTGAGTAGGTGTTTCATCACTTAGTTCGCACATAGGCTCACTGACTTTTCCCATTTTGTGTTGATGTTTCTTCAGGGACCAGATCGGTAGCTGTCTTCAAATGTCTCTTACCTAGGAAGTCTCCTTTAGAGCCTTCATTGGCTAACTGGTCCGACATTTTATGACCTGCAATCCCCTCTTGTCCCAGCAACCAAACTAGAGACACTGTGTTGTCTATTAAGTTCAGCCTATTAAGGAATTCTTTACAGTTTTTTACCAGTCTAGACTTAGTGGTTGGATTGCTGATAGCCCAATTAACTCTGCAACTGAAAGAAAAGTTCACACCGATTACATTCAATTTGTAACAGGGGACTTTTCAAAAAATGGAGGACATTTGATTACTGTCTTTTTCATTAAATTGTTATTTTAAAAATTTGAATTGTAGCACATGGAATTTAAGCCATTTAAGAAGTATTGTTATGTAGGCAAAAAGTATCTTTGATATCAAACATATCATCTTCAATTTCAAATATTTTAAAATAACTTGTAAGGTTTCAGACTAATAAAGACTTATTCAGTATTGTCTTTTCGCAATTATTATGCTTTTGATGTACTTAGCTGAATCATTTTCTTTCTGATCTTCCAGTTCTTTTTTCTAAGCATTGAGGTTGGTAATGTACAATTTGTATCTTGTATCCAAAATATAAATATCTCAAGTACAGTTTGTTGGTTGATACTGCCGGAAGTGCCACATTCAGGACAACATTATATTTGAATTCAACGTCATCCAAAAGCTACAGCTTCGTAATTTCAGATTTTTAACATAACTGTATCCGCCATTACTTTTAATCAAAACTTTTCGCGCCACACCCTGTATTTCAAGCAATTTTGCAATAACATTGACTAGATAATTTGAATTTTAGGAAGGAAAAAATATTCTTCATTTGATTGAAAAAATTTCCTCATAGTACTTATCTAACTTATTATTATTTGTTTGCTTATTATACAATTATTAATGATTTATTTTGTTTCGATGTTCATTGTGGGTACTGTAAAATAGGATCCAGGTTTTATGGGAATGTGTATGTTTATTTTTGGAAATAGAAATAAGTTTGTTGCTCGCTTACCCTTGACAGGAAGTGCTTTTTTGTCCCGTTTTGTGTACCGGATACGTGTTATTTATACCCAATGGGCAATTTAGATTTTAAAGCTTAAGCGCTGGTAAACGTAAAATTTAAAATTGAGACATACGCGAATATAAATTGAAAAAAAAATAAATAAAAACGAATATAAGATGATTTTGAGTAAAGAAAAAAGTTTCTTTGGAATATATTGATGGTCTTGTGTGTCTTTTAATAATTTTTGCATTTTTCTTTGAATAGATATTTAAGATTTGGTTTAATAGGATTGTTAGGACACCTGTCAAAACTCTTGGTGCAGTCTTAATTTGACTTAGACATTCATTTGTTTCCCAGAAAAAGAAGCCAAGGAGAGGTCCTGGAGAGAATTCTGTGAGGACATGCAAGGTGTCCCTGACAGCGTCAGAAGCAACAGGATTATCAAAAGGGATACTTCTAACAAACTTGGTTCTATTCAAATACTGCGGCAGAGACTCTAGAGCACCTCCTCAGTGTACACTTGCCAGGCTCGGTGTAAAGATAGAGTCAAGCTATGACAACTGGCCGGTTGCCAAAACAAAGGCCAAAGAGGATTGGGAATGAGATCTTCAGACCCCATCTTATCTCATTTGACCCCTACAAAACTCCAGGACCAGATGGCATATTCCCTAAGCTCCTCCTACAAGAAGGATTAATAATAATAATGGATCCTTTAGTTCTTATATATCGAAGCAGCCATGCTCTAGGGTATATACCAATTGCATGGAGAGAGTCAAAGGAGGTGTTTATTCCTAAACCAGGAAAAGAAACGTACACCCAGGCTAAAGTTTCTGCACCATCAACTAACTCGTTTAAAAACAGACTTGATCGAACGCTCCTAGAGCACCTGCAGTTTTTTTTTTTTTGGTATATTTGTATATATTGTAGTTATTTTTCATTTCTTCACCTACTAGGTTACATATGTAATTATCTGTTTTTGGGCACAATAGGGACTTGTCCCTCTGCCCTTGTCTAAATATAATAATAATAATAAATCCTACCGACCAATCAGTCTGACATCATTCATGGTGAAAACTATGGAAAAAGTCTTACAAATGTACTTACAAGAAGGAGCGCTTAAGAACTTGATGAAACACCTTCTCACATACTCTGCTTCTGCGAGAACTTACAAGTACTTAGACGGAAGCCCTTTGGAGAGGAATTAATACAACCATTACAACTACTGAAAATCCCTCCAGTCAAACTAGTGGCCTTTATAGAAGACACGAAGCTTCTGGAATGGAAGTAGATAACATGTGAAATGGTACAAAGATTCAGTTCAAGTGCCTGGGCTGTTGAGCACAAACCAAACGAACGAATGAATGTTTTCCAGGAGTACCTGTATTTGATTGTATTAGCCCTACTAGATCTATCCAATGGTCAGGTCTTCTCTGCTTTTCAGAGTTATTTCTATTTAGAACATGTGTTTTATTTGCTACAAGATATCCAGATAGACCACGAGCCACAAGTGATACCGGGAAAATAATACTTCCTGAACACAATTTGGTTGTTTTCAATTAAAAGTTGAGAAACTGAAGCATATTGTTGATAATAGTGATGACTTATCACTGTAAGTTTACGTCGTAGACAGTAACAGTGATATAATAGATACATATAAAGATGTTATCGATGGTCCTTCATCGGCAAACCTCGAATAAAATTCATCGATGTACGTTGAAAAAGAATTCGAGTATCTCAGAAAATGTAATGAAATAAGGTCAACATTAGTCGTATGCGGAACCGATATATTATAAAAAAAAGTGTTTTTATCGGTCAAATCTCGCATATTGTGTCTGTCGGTACTTAAATTAGTTACCGAGAAAGGTAAGAGACCACACATTCGATATATCAATATAGTGATTATAATAAAATAACGATAAAAATTACACAACAAACATTGTAATTTTTTTCTTTCGAGTTTACGGTCTGCCGAAGTGATAATGACTATGTTAACAACGAATTTTATTTATAAGTACAGGTATCGATTTCAAGATTTTCCTGTAATAATGTCGCAAGACGATTGGTTACATTTTATGAGGGGGCGTTATGGTGTACTTACTAGCGTTGATCTATTTTGCTTTTGATTATATTTATTTTAGTCATTTTTTAAGACTCGAAAATTACTACACAAAAATTTCGATACATGAAGATTTCGGCAAATATTTTTAAAATATGTATCGGGTGAGCAAATAAGAACAGTCGTCGGATAATTTTGGAAATTATTTATAGACTTGTAGGTCAGCCGCTAGAAGGCATAATTGAATTTAAATTTTTTAAAAAAATCAACTTTACAAAATTTACCCAATTAATGATCATCATAAAAATAATTCAATCGTATTCTCCGAAAAATTCTGCTTATATTTGATAGTAAATGTTTTGGTCTATCTAGATCAGGGTTTCTCAAAGTAGGTACGCGAATAGGGGTTCGCCATTCGACGGCAGGGGGTTCGCGACAAGATTTACATAATGGTGTCTTGATGACTGGCAGGCACGTGCGGCACACATGGTGGCTCTCCGACGAACTGAAAAGGTATTTTCCGGATGTTGATAATGCTAAAGATGGCTGGACTCGTAACCCATTTGCGGTCACGAACGAGAGCATAAATTATAGTTTGAGTATCAAACAATAGGAGTTATTAAATACAGAAATCGACTTGATACCGAGTCAGAATTTAGGTTAAAACTGTCCAAATTTACTCCTAAAATTGACTCCATTTGCGACAAGAAACGAGCACACTCGTCACATTGTTATTAAAAAGATATTACTTTTGGCACATTATTTCTTAACTTTTATTGAAATAAAAAAAAGGGTTCGCTCACCTGGAAACTTTAACAGAGATTCGTGGAGCCGAAAGTTTGAGAAATCCTGATCTAGACAAATAAGAGGTGAGGGATAGTGGGAACCTTATATTGGATACCAACTCAGAATAATTATAAACTAGTTTAATGCTTAAACGAGCTCAAGTGTAAAAGGTGCATAGGGCCATTAATGTCAATTTACTCATAGAATATTCATTTGTCAGGAAGTTCTTGGTGGCCATTTTCAACATCTTCTTTTCTAAATTTGTTTGAGCTATTACGTTTAATTTAAATTATTTCATAATTTTTTAGGTTAGGGTTGGTTCAATATTATTTGTTTACTTTGTTTTGTTTTGAACCATAAATAATTTACAATAATTATGTAATAGTATGTAGATAAACAAAGAAATAGCAATTACTGGTTTTTATTTTGAAACTATTGAATCTCATGTTCTCAAATCTGGGGAATGTATTGAGCATAAAAAGACCCTCAAAATGAGGTATTACTTGGAAATTTATTCACAACAATCACACCTGAATTATCTTCTAGGTAAATAGGTTTAATCAACGAGAATGATTGCTATTTGGTCGTTAAGAAGATTACCTGAATATTTAGTCTCATTTTAGAGTAATAGCTGTGCATATCGCCTCTTGGGTTAGAGGCAGCAAGGTGCAGTAGTGTATAAAAAAAGGAGCAAATGAGCGTTCAGCATAGCTATGAGCTAAACAAATTATGTGTAATTTTGTTGTGAATGCCAGGAAATGTCTCTTGATGACTTTAGATTTAAACAATATCAAACTTTGACAGCCAAGAACACTTTTAAATTGGAAAACTTAGTACCAACAGTTAGAGCCACAACGCAACACTCTTTCCAATTACAGAAATGGCTCGGTAATAAGAAAAATGCAACCTAATGGGGTTGGAAACAAGTTACCGTTAATAATAATGCAATTCTCATGCCTTGTACGACGGAAGTTCCGGTTACTAAAAATTATTTCTTGCAAGTGCAAAGCAATAGGTGTGGGTGTCGCAAGCATGGCCTGCGATGCACACATTTATGTATTCATTGTCACGATTTATGTGCAAACATCGATATTAATTCGCAAGATATGAGTGATTATGAAGAAGATGTAACTGAAAATGATCAGGCTACTCGCGTTGATTCAGAAAGAGAATTAACCGAAGAAAGTTTTTGTGAAGAATCGTTTCTAGAAGATCAGGGAGAAACTGATGATAATACATCAAACGATGAATGTGCTGCAACTGTGTCAAAAAGACGTAGATTAATGAAATATAAAAAGATGAAATAAAATAATATAATTTGTTTAGAAATTCATTATATTTCAAACTAACGTTCAATTTAAACTTGTGATGCGTTTCGCTAACACAGTAGCTTTATCAAACGAGTCATCAAGTAAAAGCCTCATCTATTCAATTTTTGGAGAACTTACGTTTGAAAAAAGTGTTTTTTACCGAAAAAACGTCATAACTCTATAAAAATTTTCATTATTTTAATTTGAAATTTTTTTTCATAGTTTGTGACTATAAAAGCTACCTTCTACCAAATTTTCATCAAAATCGAACAATTTTTACCGAAACTAAAAATAAAAATCGAAAAATGCAGTTTTTTTTGCGTTTTTCGAGATAATTTTGAGGTTATGTGAAAAAGTCATCAATGAAAAAGTTGTAGTTTTTTCCAAGATCTACAATTCTCATTTTCAACTTGTTTTTCTAGGACCTCAACTTTGGCCGGAAATCACAATGATGTCTTTTTCCACCCCCCAAATCTTCCCTCCCAATTTTCAGCTGTTGCATTTATTTTTCCCTTGTTTGTAATAACCCCCCTCTTCAACTTCCATCTACCAAACGTCAAAATTCGAAAAATTTCCAATATTTTTATTTGAAAATTTTTTTCACGGTTGAAGCTACCTTTTACCAAATTTTCATCGAAATCGAACAATTTTTGACGAAACTAAAAATAGAATACGAAAAATGAAGGTTTTGGCGTTTTTCGAGCTAATTTTGAGATTATGTGAAAAAGTCACCAATGAAAAAGTTGTAGATTTTTCCAAGATCTACAACTCTTATTTTCAACTCGTTTTTCTAGGACCTCAACTTTGGCCGGAAATCACAATAATGTCTTTTTCCACCCCCAAAAAAAAATGTTTTTTACCGAAAAAACGTCAAAATTCGAAAAATTTCAAATATTTTTATTTGAAAATTTTTTCACGGTTTGTGACTATGAAACCTACCTTTTACCAAATTTTCATCGAAATCGAACAATTTTTGACGAAACTAAAAATAGAATACGAAAAATTAAGTTTTTGGCGTTTTTCGAGCTAATTTTGAGATTATGTGAAAAAGTCACTGATGAAAAAGTTGTAGATTTTTCCAAAATCTACAACTCTTATTTTCAACTTGTTTTTCTAGGACCTCAACTTTGGCCGGAAATCACAATAATGTCTTTGTCCACCCCCCAAATCTTTCCTCCGAATTTTCAGCTGTTGCATTTATTTTTCCCTTGTTTGTAATAACCCCCTCTACAACTTCCATCTACCAAACTTTTTTTTTCACCATTTTTCACCAAAAAAATGAGCTAATTCGCCTGGTCTATCTGTTCATACATTTCAGCCATCCTTTACCTTCATACCTACCAAATAAGTTTAGTTGCTTATCGCTGATAACGTTTACTAGGAAGCATTTATAGTGCACCAATTTTCGTAAAATATTCATATTTTTCGTTCCAACTTGGCAAGTCGCAATTTATGGGAAAATAAAAGATAGAGCTAGATGCAGAATTTTACGCTGAATTCGATAGTAAACAAAAATACATTTTTTCTACTCCTGTTTTATAATATACTTAATAAAAGACTAAAATCTGTATCATAATGATATTCATTATGATACAAATTTTCATTATGATACAGATTTTTAAGCCAATAGGAATGCGACATTCGCACAATATTTAATATAGCCATGGATACCTGGTTGACATTTCTGAAATTAATTATATTAGGTGACACTTAATTTGACAGCTGTCAAATAATTTTGATTTTCAAAAGTAACTATATATGATAATTATTAATTAAATAATTCTTATTAATCGGAGTAGAAAAAATATTGTATGCAACTTTCATGTAATGGCCATTAATACACTCGCATATTATATACGAAACTCGCCTGCGGCCCGTTTCGTATCCTACAACATGCTCGTGTCTTAATGGCTATCATTACATGATCGTTGCATAAAATACTATTATGTGAAATGTAAAAGAACTTCTTTCTGTACATCTTTACAACATTTCCTTGTACTTTTGCTATAGCTGTGTGTCATTTCTAATTTATACGAGACTAGCGAGCCATCCCGACCACCGTACAGTAACTAACGTTAGTTGTAGGGATGTTAAAAAATAATCGATTTTTATATAAATCGATTATTATTTTCTTGTAATCAATTTTTAGTTATCGATTTTTATAGTAATATTAATCGATTTTTAGTTATCGATTTTTATAGTAATACTAATCGATTTTTAGTAACTTGATTTCATAAATTACGTGTTTAAATCGATTTACGGAAACGGCTCGTATTATTTATTGACCATTTCTCAAAATGTTGCCAATTATTGACCATTTCTCAAAATGTTAACAACTATTGACCATTTTTCAAAATTTTAACAATATTGACCATTTTTGACAATTATTGACCATTTTGACTGTTTTTCAAAATTAGTGACAATTTTTCCAAATGATGACAATTTTTAACCATTTTTGACAGTTTTTGACCATAATTGTCCATTTTTAACAGTTTTTAACAATAATTGACAATTTTTGATAGTTTTGACCATTTTTGGCAATTTTTTAAATTTTAGACCATTTTTCAAAATTATTGACCATATTTCAAAATTTTTGACAATTATCAACTATTTTTCAAAATTTTGACAATTGTTAAAAATAATTGTCCATTTTTGACAGTTTTTGACAATTTTTGACCATCTTTGATAGTTTTTGACAATCATTGGCCATTTTTGAGAATTTTTCAAAAATTTTAACAATTTTTCAAATTTTTTGATTATTTTTACAAAATTATTGGCCATTTTTGATAGTTTTTGACAATTATCGACCATTTTCCAAAATTTTAACAATTTTTGACAATTATTGACCAATTTTGACAAAATTGTCCATTTTTGACAGTTTTTGACAATTTTTGACCATTTTTGATAGTTTTTGACAATTATTGACCATTTTTGATAGTTTTTGACAATTATTGACCATTTTTGATAGTTTTTGACAATTATTGACCATTTTTGACCATTTTTAATTTTTTTTTTAATTTTTGAAAAAAATTGACCATTATCCAAAATTTTAACAATTTTTGACAATTATTTACCAATTTTGACAAAATTGTCCATTTTTGACAGTTTTCGACAATTTTTGACCATTTTTGATAGTTTTTGACAATTATTGACCATTTTTGATAGTTTTTGACAATTATTGACCATTTTTGAAAATTTTTGACCATTTTTGAAAATTTTTGACCATTTTTAATTTTTTTTTTAATTTTTGAAAAAAATTGACCATTTTCCAAAATTTTTTAAAAGTTTTTGACAATTATCGTCCATTTTTGACAATTATTGACCATTTTTGACCATTTTTCAAGTTTTTTAAAAAAAATTGACAATTATCGACCATTTTTGACAGTTTTTGACAATTTTGGATAATTATTGACCATTTTTGACAAACATTGTCCATTTTTAACAGTTTTTGACAATTATTCACCATTTTTGACCAAATTTCAAAATTTTTGACAATTTTCATATAATTTAGGTTTATTATCGGAATATGAAAAGCATGTACTTTTTAAAATAATATAAAAAAAATCGATGTTTTCTCAGAAATCGATTTATTTTTATTAAAATCGTTTTTTGACAAATCGATTTTTATTTAATCGATTCTTTTCCATTAATCTCGCATCCCTAGTTAGTTGGTGTACGGTGATCCCAACTCTATAAAAATTAATATGGCCGATATATAAGCGAAATTTTTATCGGACTACGTGTCGTTGGATCATAAATGAATACTTTGGCATAAGATGAAGATAAGACGTGGAATTAAATTCAAAAAGCTGTAAATAGAGAGTTTACCATAAACGATCAATTCGTTGATTCATTGTGAGAGATGAATCCGACTAAGTGAAATAATACCGCGGTCAGAAGGTCAGATTTGTTGAACTCTATCATTAAAACGATCTATATAAGTATCTTTATAATTAAAAAAAAATGGATAACAGCTGGGTCAGACAATATAGCAATAGGCAAATCGTGACATACGATGAGAAGATCTCTAAAAATAATAACTACACTGATGAAGATTAGGAGAAAAAATTATGTAGATATATATGTATGAATGTATCTAATAATGTTTGGCCTTATTTGTTGTTGGAAGATTAATGAATTATCAGTTCATACTAATCATTAACAATATCTTTTAGAGATGGATTAGATATAAATAAACTATTTGTTTTTTTTCTAAATAAATCATTAATATGTCGTAGGTGGGATGATATAAATTAGAAATTTCTAATTATTGAAAAAGTGTATGGAAAGTTAAGGAGTGTTGGTTATAATAGTGTATATAAATGAATTTTTTTTATATTGTTTGGAAAAAAATGCTTTAAAAAGTTGGCCAAGTACTTTTCTCACTCGTGTGTTTGCGGCACTTCCACTTCCACACTTGTGAGAAAAGTTGAATTTTCCCCACTTGTTGCACAATATACTATATTCCTACAACCACCATGTAAAACACGCTTTTCTACACAAATTTTTATACGCAAAGCAGGCCTTTTCTTAATTTCTTTGATAACCGTTGGAAAAGTAATGCGAATACACCTGTAGCTACGTCCGCCAGGTGCCAAGAATTACCTTATATTACAAGTCAAGTTGAAAGCTGCCCGTAGAATGTCGTATGGGACCAACTACAGTTCTCACCCCTGAAGAAGAATATTTGCTCGAACAATGGATACCATCTTTGGCTAACTAACTATCAGTTATTAGATAGTGTACAACTTTTACTGCAAGAAAAGAAACGTCCGAATCCTTTCAGAAATTCTCGCCCAGGTAGAAAATGGTTCAGTTCATTTCTGAAAAGGCACCCGAATTTAAGTCAAAGAGCTGCACAAAATTTAACTCCGGCACGAGAAAAGGTATCAGAAGAGAAAATTAGACAATGGTTTGGGGAAATAAGAGCTTATCTGGAGTCTAAGGATTGAAAAGTGATAAGGTACTGAAAAAGAAGGGCGACATAAACATCTATATTGCTGGAACCAACGATGATAAGGAAAACCTTAGAGGAAAACCCCAGCCTCAACAAAAGCTGGGGAATGGGTCGTTCCGAAAGTGGCTGAATGTGTGGCCAAACATTCTTCGAATTATATTATAAATATTTTTCTTCCTTGGTTGATAGGCAATAGAAAATTAAGAGACCCATGTTGATGTTTATTGATGGTCATGTGTCACATATGACATTTCAATTGTCCCGTTTTTGTTCAGAGATCGGTATTGAATTTCTTGCGTTATACCCAAATTCGACACACTTAGTCCAGCCCATGGATGTTTCAGTTGGCACAATGAAAATCATGGAGAGAAGCTCCGAAAAGAACTTTTTGGACATATATTCGAAAAGGCCTCAAGTTCTGTTACAACTGAGACAATCCAAAATGGTTTCAAGGCATGTGGCTTATCACCTTTCAATGTGGAAAATGTGAAGTTTTCAGACATTTCAAACTATTCCAAGGAAAATTTGTATCCCATAACACGTCAAAAGATAAGTATTGGATTGGAAGTTCTAGAAAAGTACGTACCAAAAGATACATTAACTGCTGTTAAAGAAAGCAAATCAGGCTGGAACGGAAATGTCGAGAATACATCACTTTTTACTGTTTGGATAGCACTGAAAAATAGAACAGAATTGTTAGAAGAAGAGAAACATATTGAAAGGGCAGAAAGCAAAGAAAAGACGGAAAAGGAAGAAAATGATGTAGCCCAGCCTGACTGTTCTGGACTTAATGTAAGAACTAACTCAGTCAAGGAGGCCACACCTTCAAAAATAATTGTATACTCTGTTCAAACTTTTTCGCCTTCATATGAAATAATTAAATATCCGTTTGGATCTCCCACGACTTTGTCAGTTCTCAAACAAAATGTACCAACACCATTTAAAAAGGCTCACACTGTTTTGGCCAGAAGAAATCAAATGTGAAAATAAGAAACGAAACAAAGAAAAAATTCCATCTGCTATTACATCAGAGAGTTGGCAGGAATACCATAAAAAGAAAGAATTAGAAAAGAAGAAAAAGAAAAAAGAGCTGAAGAAAGGAAACGCAGGCAAGAGGAAAACAACACCAAAATCAGTTAAAAGAAAAAAAACTACGTTGGTCTCTAAAAGCTCATCTGATAGCGATGAATGGGAAGAGAGTGGTGATAGCATGGATGATGTTCAATCAGAAAAGGAGGAATCCGAAGATGAGGCTGAATGTGAAAATGAACAAGAAGTTAATTTAAAATCAAAAGAAAGGAATTTAAAATTTGATGAGATTAAAGTGGGAGATTTTGTATTGGCAAAGTTTTTGGTAGGTAAAAGGCAAACATTCTTGTACAGCTATATCTGTGTGGTTCAAAAAATTTAGAACGAGAATGATATTGAAGTTGTTTCCCTAAAATCAACACGTGACACATCCACATCTTTTAGACTGATGGAAATCGATATTTCTACAATAAAAATGGAAGATATTATTAAGAAACTGGAACAACCAGAATTGCAAAATATTGGTGATAGAATAAAATATACTTTTTCAAAGGAGATAGATATATTTGAAGCCTAAAGCCTATTATTGTACCCAATTTGATTTTCTTTTTTTTATTATTACTCATATTTTATGCCTACTTTTGTTATTACTAAGTCATTCATAATTTTATATACTCATGTAATACGGAAAAAAAAAGTTTTTGTCAATAATTGGTGTGTCAATCATTGGTACTTGTCAATTACTGGGGTGTCAACAACTGAATAATAGGTGTCAATTACTGGATCTCCAAATATACATTTAAATGCCATAAGAGATTCTAATTGTGTCAATTATTGGTGCCTTTACCTTAGATCTTTTAGGTCTCAGTGATTGTCACCCCAATATACTGTAACGGATTGAAAATACAACAGCATTCAAAATAAAGTTTAAATCTACTAAAAAAACTTAGCAGCAACGGAATTTGATAAAAAGTATTGATGATTATAAGCATTAAGGATTGTTATCATGAAATAATATAATAGTAAAATACATATGTATGATTTATTATAAAGTAACTGATAATACTTAAAGTTTATACTAGGTACAATTGTCAAAATTATCTTTTCATATTTTTTAAAAATATTTATTGATGAGAATAGTAAGAAAAAAGGGTGGAAACACATTATTTGGAGTCTTCTCATAAATTACTGAAACAATTCAAAGTCTGAGAAGTCCTACCTCCAACACTAGAATCGAAAATTCTTATCCACCAAAACTCCAGTTGTGAACCTAAAAAAATAAACTATAGTAACACTTGTTAATTGTAAATAAAAAAGAAACACATAAACTGCAACTAAAGGGTGCAAAGACATGTTACAAAAGGTTTTGAATAACTAAAATGCCTTAATTTTCGAAAATTTAAAAGAAATCATTTTGACAATGAGAAATTTTTAAAGTGTGATTTCTATGTCTAGAAGAGGTTTTAAGATGTGAGATTTGTACATTTAATATTATGTTTTATGTAGATTATAATTATATGTGTAAAAAAGGTGTGTGTAAGAAAATCAAAAATACCAAAATAACTTTTGACCATCCTCGTATATCAATTTTGACACAAATTTTATTAAAAAATTTAACATAGTGACCTGTGACTTGTGTGTTTAATGAAAGTAAAAACTCCAAGAGGATGGCTCATTCCAGTTTTTTCACTTGCACAATAAAGTCTAAGAAAAAGTAGTTCCAGTATCGATAAAGTAGGGAGTCAACTTACCTTGACTTTTGACAGGAGGACACTTTGAAGTTTAAAAGTGTGGTAAATTTAAATTTCTTCACGTGCTGAGAAATCAACAAGATTTCTTTTAAAAATCTCACCAGTTTGTTTATGGACGACAAATTTTTCTTCCTGAAGTGAGAAGGAAAGAAAATAGATTGGAATCCGATGCTATTTCCCAGAGCATCTAAAGAAGAAGGACTAACAAAAAAAATAAGGTACCTAATTCTTTCTTCCTACAATATAAAATAAAAAGAAAGTTAATTATTAAATAATATTCTAAAAAGATTTGCTATAGCTAAAAAATAACTCTAGATAGAGACTTAAGGCCATAAAAATAATAAAAAAAGACAAACAAAAACAATAAATGCATGTAAACTAAAAAAAGCAATTACAGAAGATTTGACATATTCATTATTTACTGTAGTATTTATATTTTTATGTATTACTATTAGATTTTAAACATCTATCTATTTTTTTTGCTTATACACTAAACAAGTTTCAAGTTTTCCTTTCTTTTTATGAATAAATACTTTACTAAAATTAATTTCCACTTACCTTGTTGGACGATAAGCAATTTTCATCATTGATTTTGTACTTATATGATAACCATTGTTTTTGTAAACACTTCTCATTTGCAAACTGATTTCTTGAATTTAGCAATTGTTTGTACTATTCTTCAAGTGAGGAAGGGATGATAATACATCATACATAATTTGTCACTGTGTTAGATTTTGTTTCTCAATAAAAAATATGATATTTCTTCGTTTAATTCAACAACTTGTCTATTATTGAACAGCCATTTTGGAGATAATTAATAAGAGTGCGTAGAGCGTCGACTCCAAACACAACTAACGAATCCGACTGAGATAGGTAGTTTCGTGCTTTATCAGAGTAAGTTACAGGGTTGTACTGAGAAAGAAAGGTCAGGTAAATTTAATAAAATTTTAATAGGTGGAATTATATAAAAAAAATAAAAAGATCATTAACTGTATTCAATACTTCATATTTATTTTATTTCAAAATAAATATTGGCGCCCAACATTACAATTCAATAATCAATTTAATAAATAAAAATAAAAAATTTACCCCAATTACACACATTACAATACATACATACATACAAATTAGAATCATTTATTGGAATAACTTTGACTACGTTACATAAATAAAATTTTTGTAATTCGTCAAAAATGTACCTATACCTATTAACGATTAGTTAATAACAAATATATATAAATAGAATAAAACAAATCCACATGTTTACCTACCTTACAACATAAAAATTAAAAATCCTTAAAAATTATACCAGATTATCGCAATAACATACTTCAGAATTCGTTTTACATACAAGGTGGCCCATAAATGTGTAGAAGTGCAAATTGTTGTATTTGCGCCTATCCATATGTGTCTAAAATATTTTGATTTATACTGGGTGTTCAGCCTAAGCAAGACAACATGAAGTTTACTTTTTTTCAGTAGTTTTAGTAGGTACAACAAAATTTCATTTTTTCACCAAAAATTACTAAATCTTTAGCCTATTTGAAAATGACAATTAAAAAAGGATTTTTTGTAGGTTGGCTTATGACAATTCGCTTATTCGAAACAATAGTGACACATTTAAATATATCCCCGTTTCGAGGAATTGAGTCAATTTGGTTTAAAATATATTGAAGAATATTGTTGAACTCCGACACATTTGTACCTTTTTGGGTGAAAAGCTAATCATTAACAGGTTAGGTGATAAAAACGCAAATAAACATTTTAAAATGCGTTTCCTGAAAAACTATGTTTTTGAGTTGTGTCATTGTTGTTAGCTCTTTAAAATTGGAACTATCAATGATTTTCTAGTAAAATATTGTTTTCTATCATACTTTACGTTGAAATCGTATCATGTCAACATCCCAATTCGGTTAGCAAAAGAGAGAGATTAGATATAGACCCACCCACGATCTACAACAAACTATTACGTTACACATATTCATCCATCCGTCCAAACGACCTACATTCCCTTGCACCATGTTGTATTATTTATATTATACCAACTCGAATTACAATCTAACTAACAAATGTACTTACGTTAAAATCGATTCGATATGCAGATGTGTGTATTTCTAATCGACACTGATTTAGATTAATGTACGCAGTACCGGCACAAGGAAACTGCGACGAATTTTATTTACGATTTAAAACCAATGGCGTTTGTAAGATATTGTGATGTTTTTGTTATTTATTTAAATAATTTTTACTTGTGGGATAAAATTTACACACTACTATGGCTAATTACTATCTAATTATTTAAAGAAACACACACTGTATTAAACTTTATTTATATACACACTATACTTAATGTCTACTAATTTAGTTACACTCGGTATATTAGTTCTAATTTATTTTCACCGCTTGAATATTACACTATTTATCTTCACTATTTCATTCACTGTCCGATTACTAAGAACCCTCTGTAAACTGTCTGTGAACTAACTCTTTACTGTCCGTTTCACTAATTCTGAACTAACTGTTTCAATAATAATCATTCCCGCACTCAAAAACCCGCGTATATATAATCCTTATCGGTTCTGGAAAGTTCTAGTATTTTACGACGCTCCTCATATGCGTAAATACTGCAAAGACCAGAAAGTTCTAGAAAGCGCATTCACCAAAATTTATAATCGAGAGACAGGGCCGGCTTTGAGTTGGTTACAACAGTATAAAACGTGTCCCACGTTATCGTTTATAGTGAATATTTCGCTAATTTGAAAAGATAATCAAAAAATTGAAAAACTCTTGTAAACGACATCAAAATACCGTTCCTATTGCATATCAAGAACAACCCCCCTGTATATTTTCATTGTAATTTGCTTGTCTATTTATTTGGAATACAACGATATTACATACATACCAGAAGCATGGAGACGAGCAATAGATTTTTTTTCGGGTTGAGATGGGAAATTCATGTTCGAATGGGTCCAGGACCCGAACAGTGTTGGACTCATTAAAAAAACTAGAAAAAGGAACACACCAAACCCAAAACCCTTCAGACCAATTAGCATAACATCGTTTGTGCTCAAAACGATTGACAATTATATTAGAACGGATAGAAAGAGACTACCTCTCCATCCATAACAGCATGCTTACCGAGCAGGAAGATCTACGGAGACTGCAGTGGAACAACTGACGGAGGATAACCAAGAAACTGTGGTAGGTGTATTTTTGGAAATAGAAGGAGTTATTGATAATACTCTACATGAGGCTGTCAAAGGAGTATTGAATAGAAGAGGTGTAGACAGCACAACATCCAAATGGATGTCGGAACTGCTCACCACTAGAGTAGCAGAGACGAACTTCTGTGTGGTTTGACTAATCTCGAAATATTCTGTCATTTTCATAGCATCCAGGGGAAAATTTGATGAAACCCTGTAACATCGTGACAAATCACTTAGAAATCAGAAAACGTGGGACATGCCACAAGATGGTATGATGAAAAAGTATAACTTTTCAGAGAAATTCGATACGGAATTAAGCAACAAGAAGGAAAGGGATCCAACCACCATTGCCAGACTGGGAAAGAATGCTTTTCAATGTTATACAGATGACTCTAAGGGACTGGGATAGCATTGTACGGGCCAGGAACAAACACACTAAAAGCTTGGGAAAAACCTTAACCCGTAACCACAGACGTGACGTCTCCTAGATGGCAATTTTATTTTATCAAAAATTGATATAATATGTCTTTTTCAGGTGTGGAATTTTTATCGAAACCGAACAATATTAGATGAAACTAAAAGTAAAAAACGAAAAATGCAGTCTTTTGCGTTTTTCTAGCTAATTTTGAGATTATGTGAAAAAGTCACTAATGAAAAGTTGTAGATTTACAACTCTTATTTCCAACTTGTTTTTCTAGGACCTCAACTTTGGCCGGAAATCACAATAATGGCTTTTTCCACCCCCCAAAAAGTGTTTTTCTCCGAAAAAACGTCAAAATTCGAAAAATTTCCAATTTTTTTCACGGTTTGTGACTATCAAAACTACCTTTTATCAAATTTTCATGGAAATCGAACAATTTTTGACGAAACTAAAATAGAATACGACAAATGAAGTTTTTGGCGATTTTCGAGCTAATTTTGAGATTATGTGAAAAAGTCACCAATGAAAAAGCTGTAGATTTTTCCAAGATCTATAACTCTTATTTTTAACTTGTTTTTCTATGACCTCAACTTTGGCCGGAAATCACAATAATGTCTTTTTCCACCCCCCCCCCCCCCCACCCTCCAAAAAAGTGTTTTTTACCGAAAAACGTCAAAATTCGAAAAATTTCCAATATTTTTATTTGAAATTTTTTTTCACGGTTTGTGACTATCAAAACTACCTTTTACCAAATTTTCATCGAAATCGAACAATTTTTGACGAAACTAAAATAGAATACGACAAATGAAGTTTTTGGCGATTTTCGAGCTAATTTTGAGATTATGTGAAAAAGTCACCAATGAAAAAGCTGTAGATTTTTCCAAGATCTATAACTCTTATTTTTAACTTGTTTTTCTATGACCTCAACTTTGGCCGGAAATCACAATAATGTCTTTTTCCACCCCCCCCCCCCCAAAACTGTTTTTTACCGAAAAAACGTCAAAATTCGAAAAATTTCCAATACTTTTATTTGAAATTTTTTTTCACAGTTTGTGACAATCAAAACTACCTTTACCAAATTTTCATCAAAATCGAACAATTTTTGACGAAACTAAAAATGGAATACGAAAAATGAAGTTTTTGGCGTTTTTCGAGCTAATTTTGAGATTATGTGAAAAAGTCACCAATGAAAAAGCTGTAGATTTTTCCAAGATCTATAACTCTTATTTTTAACTTGTTTTTCTATGACCTCAACTTTGGCCGGAAATCACAATAATGTCTTTTTCCACCCCCCCCCAAAAAACTGTTTTTTACCGAAAAAACGTCAAAATTCGAAAAATTTCCAATACTTTTATTTGAAATTTTTTTTCACAGTTTGTGACAATCAAAACTACCTTTACCAAATTTTCATCAAAATCGAACAATGTTTGACGAAACTAAAAATGGAATACGAAAAATGAAGTTTTTGGCGTTTTTCGAGCTAATTTTGAGATTATGTGAAAAAGTCACCAATGAAAAAGTTGTAGATTTTTCCAAGATCTACAACTCTCATTTTCAACTTGTTTTTCTAGGACCTCAACTTTGGCCGGAAATCACAATAATGTCTTTTTCCACCCCCCAAAAAAAGTGTTTTTTTACCGAAAAAACGTCAATTTCCAATATTTTAATGATATCTAACATATATTAATAATATTATTAAAAAGGTATTATATCAATTTTTGATAAAATAAAATTGCCGTCTAAGAGACGTCACATCTGTGGTTACGGGTATCTTCCAAATGGAAATTCGCGCCAATATTAATAAAAGACATTAAAGGCAAAGGATGATCATCATATTCGATAGTCAAGCAGCTATTAAATGTGTAATCAGTTCTAAAATGGTATGGGTTCATAGGGCACAACATTAAGGAGACTTCTGGATAGAAGAGGAAAACTTTCCTAAACTGAAATCTGTGGATATCCTAAAATTCCTCCACGAAATAGGTAGAGGAAAGGGCACAATAGATCTTTTAGGTCTCAGTGAATGTCACCCCCGTATACATAATTGATATAAAGATTAACAAGTGAAAAGTTTCATGAAACCATCCTCGTAGGTACAGCATCATCTGAGTAATTATCCAACTTTCGCTTTTTTTTGTCTTGATTATTATTATAATTGCACCATATGGTATCGTTTCGAGTCAATCATGATTTTTATTATGACCGATTTAACGTGGATTCACATATCGACGATGATTAAGAAAGAAAAAAACTACTGGCTTTTATGGTATATGGGTTAAAGTAAAAAAAATTACTATTGAATCATTTTTAGGCAAGTACAACTTTCGTTTTAATATACTAGATGTTTAATTTTGTTTTTGAATGCCACGTTACATAACAGATCTAATTAAAAGCCAGATTTTTCACAATATCAACAAATTATGATAATTATTATTATGGCGTGTTCACATATTGTGACATCTACAGTCAAAAATACACACAAAAAAGCAAATAAGCCAGAGGGGTAGGTAAGTCAAATTTCTTGACGCGATTAAGAAAATAATGGCCAGCAAATGTAAACACAGAGGTATTACCACCGTACATACAGAATGTATAGTACGACCAGAAATATAAGAAGGTCATAAATCACCAAGTACTTGAGTTATCACGGTTGATTCTACGCAGAGTTGTACCTGCCCTAGCCATTAAATTTTCTTTTATGATGAAGATATTGGATTAAGATAATTATTAAGAAAAATCGATTGATTATAATTGAGAATTGCTTATGTATTAATAATATAAGATAATTTAAGAAGAAATATTTGCCTAAAAGGATTTTTTGTGGGGATGTGACAATAATACTAGAGTGTACTCTTTTAAGAATTTATTTCCGAGCTTTCGAATAACTGCATTCATTTTCAAGGAATATCTATGTGAAATATATATATATATATATATATATATTTCAAATTCTATATTGTTTTTGGACTGGTACAATTTTAAAAAGACTAACTACATCAAAACTGACTAAATAATGGTTTTTGTTGAAGTTTAAATCTGATAGCTTTTCTTTGAAATCTTGGCTATTTGATGTCAATGAGTACAAATTAACTATAGTTTGGCAAACTTAACTGAAGCTGTGAAATGAATGCGGTCGAAAACATTCGTTATTGCCACGTTTAACTATGAAAAAGCTAAACTGCTAAGTATGTAGTGATAATAATTAGAAAATGGACCTTATTACGTTAGTTCTTTAATGTGCTTGTTTCATCGGATTTTGTCTATTAACATTATTTTTTCAATTTCTGAATATTAAAAGATGAACTAACTCAATTGGTGAATATTTATCGAACCACCGTTGTTAAGTAACCACCTGACTTCCTATTGGCAAGCGCGTGCGTGTGTTCTTTCCTCTCACTTCGATAATTGACTGATACTGATTATCCAGTGGCGTTTATACTGTCAGTATTTACCTTCGTATTTTCAGTTTTACTTGGTATCTTATTATTTCGTATCCATATATAACACCTGTTATAAAGGATGGTAAAGCAGTGAAAAGGTAGAAATAAAGATATTAAACACCCTTTGAATATCTCAGGGTTAAGGAAGGAGTTCTTAAGGGGGACAAATAAAACTATCGCGTTATGTAGAATTATGATTATTAAATACTATTTATTGACCTAACAGGTGGTAGGCCATACAGATAACAAGTATGTATATGAATGGTACTCACAAAAAGGGGCTCTTACAACAATGTGAAATGAAGCTAGAGAAAACGTGGTTTATCTATGGTGAGAACCACCGATATAATTAAACTTCAAATATCAAATTTGGCGTTGACTTATGTCTAAAATTATAACCACGTGCAAATTTGAGAAAAGTTTAGACGAATATAATTATAATGTATATGAATTTATTGAAAATCACTCAAAGTATGCATACCTAGGACTCACAGTATTTATGATTTACTTAGAATTAATATATCGTATATACAAAGATTACTGAAGGTGAATATTTAAAAAGGTATGAATGTACAATTAAAATCCTGTTAAATTCATTCTTGGTAGAATACGAAGTTGTCGGAGAGAAGTCCTAGGGATTTACTTAAACCTATGTTACCTGGGATAACCACTTGCGAAAGGTTAGAACGTGTAGGGGTTGAATACCAAAAGTATAGTCCTCGCACGTGTAGATCGGGGTAACAATTGTCCTATGTTGATCCAGAGGTCCACACAGGTTCTTAGAAGGTTCCGATCACCCTCAAGCCGATATGGGGTGGCCAAATGAGAAGGTGGATCTTGAATATACTTCAACGATGTGAGAACCAGTCGAATCCCAAAATAAGAATTAAAGTCAGAAGAGTAAATTGCAGTGAATATGAAAGTCTGGAAGATGAACTTCTGAAGATGTAGTATATGTAAGATTTAAAAGAGGAAATGTAGGTAAATTACGAATGCTAAGTAAAAGTAGTATTATTAAAATACAAAATAAACACAAATATGAAGAGTAAGTCCTAATATTTATTTATTTTCACTATAATTTGAAAAAAATATTTCAAAGCGTTTTTGATTTATGGCATAATTTGAATTTAGATTTCAAACTTTTAACCCCCTGTATTTCGGCAACTAAGCCATTTAGGGGTTAATGTTCCTATATCAAAATTTATCAAATAACGAGAGCTCTCTGGGGTAGAGCGTTGTCGATCGAATATAGTAACACCCTGTATAAGTCTGATCAATTTCTAATTTTGATTTGATAAGTTCCATTGTTTTTTGGACTGGTACATTTTTTGTAAAAAGACTAACTACATCAAAACTGACTAAATAAAGTTTAAATCCAATAGCTTTTCTTAAAAGTGATGGCTATTTTATGTCATTGTTTATGTACGGTGATAGCAGTGTAACATTTCACCAAAATATGAGGCAAATCAAACTTTTTATTATCCAAAAAAAAAATTTCACTCTACATTCACATTTCGCCCCGTATATTAGTAAACAATGAGAGCAGACACTTTTAAATGTTCATTAGGTATTTCCCATTGAACACTTAATATTATACTAGATTTTCCATTGCATAGGAGCACAAGAAAGGGTCGATAGCTCTAAAGCGGCAATAAACCATTGGCGTTACATTTTTCGGAAATGATCCGAATGGTTTCATTTGTCGGGTTTATTTAGTAGTGCAAAAGTTAGGCAAGTATCATATTATGAGTAAGTAATTGTTGCGGTAGTAAGAGCCGATTTTATGGAGACCATTCAATTGGGCCAAATTATTTAATATAATAAAAAAAACTCTAAGACCCATCCCTACTTGGCAAAATGCCGAATTTTACGACCCTATTGTATTTGAGGCGATACAGGACGTGTCGATTTAATTTTATAGGTAGGAATATGTACAATTCCTCACCCTGTATAAAAATGTTTATCCAAAACAAAATTGTATGGATTACATTGTAAAAGTGAACCAAAAAAGAGGTTATTTCAATAGACACACGACCTAACAATATTTATACAAATCTAATTATGACTTCCAATCAAATAGATAATAGAACATCTGACCAATAAATACTTTCTCTATAATTACATTTTTCCGGTCAGTAAACAATTTAAAAATAAGAAAATTAAAATGAGATAATAATTTATTCAAAATCTATTATGTCACGTCGTAATATCAATACTGTATCTCAAGGTTATCTGGGAGGAGGAGAAGCAGGTTTGGATGTTTTGAGCCTCTATTATACCATTAGGATCATCACGCAAAAGATAGGCGGGTATATTATTGGTGGGCCTCCCCATAGCGAGAGATGTCAGGTAAGCGCCACTCCGAGGTGTTACATTAATAATAAAAAGTGACGGGTTATGGCTCCAGACAACATTTCGTGGTTGATTTTTTTTTAATACTTTGTATACGACTTTTTGTTATTTTTAACTCTTCTTTTTCTTCGGCGTTTATTAGAAAATATATACAGAGGGAGTCTATAATTTGGAATAAATTCAATAGTTTAAATAATATATATATACAGTTGATCCGGTGAATCTTTTCCCATGCGTCATCATTCATATACAAACGCAATAAATCAATACATTAAGTAACACGTAGGTCGTAGATTGATGGTTTAATTAGGATGTGGCTAAAATGACGGTGAACGTTATTTATTATTGTATTGAAGCTGGTGTAATAGATATTTGTAAATATTTTACAGCCATTTAGCAATATGCTACCTAATCATTTAGTTTGAAAAAACTGTTAGTATTCCAGAGTTTTATGGGGCTATTCTGCAAACTTGCTTTTAAGCAAATTTACTTGCATAAGAGTTAGTATTAATAACATCTTCCTCAGTAGAAACTTTGCAAATCAGTATTGCCCAGTTAGGGTTATGGCTGGCAACCATTACTATTGGGCCATCCCACCCATACAGTTCAACAATGAAAAATAAAAATCTTTTGGGTTGTAAAAATAAATAATTAATATTTTAAATATGTATATTTAAGACTCATATATATACAATAGATTTTATTTAATTTTCCTCATAGTCAGAATAAGAGCTATCACCAGTATTTATATCTATTGTAATTGGTTGAATGCTAATATCAACTATATTATGCTCTCGGGCATACCACTTTTGAATAATTTCATGGGTATGCCTCACACATTTTTCCCAAATTTTTTGATTACATTGTCCCAGTGCCTCTTTCCACATATTTATAACAGAACTATCTGAATACCCATCTTTACCAATATATTTATTATGATATGACTTGCAATTTGCCCAAATTAATTCAATAGCGTTGAATTCACAATGATATGGCGGTAGTCTCAGCACTTCATGACCATGTTCTCGTAGTAACTCATCAATTATATACACGTTTTCTTTTCTATTCATTTTTGCAATTTGTAGCAATTCAGGTTTCGTAAGTTTTGTATCAAACTTAATGTTGTTTGTTATCAACCATGTAACAATCTCATTCTTTGTTGAATTAGTAGAAGATTGCTTTTCTAAAAGAACACTATGATATGGAGCATTATCCCAATAATAAACTTGCTTCAGAGACAAATCCTCTGGTAGAACCAGCATGGACAATTATAAAACGTTTACCATCATAACCATCTGGTTTACGCACACTTTTAGTGCTGTTGTCTTGCCAAGATTTTGTTTTATTTCCCTTCGAATAGATCCATGTTTCATCCAAAAATACGAGTTCTCTTGGGTGAGTACTTGAAAGGTTTTCCATATATTTACGCAGAAAATTGGCTCTCAAGGCTGCAATACTGGTCCGCTCCATTAAAGCTCTCCGATTGTCATCTTTGTTATATTTGAATCCCAATGTTTTTAACAAAGTGCTCAGAGATGTTTTAGATACAATTTCGCTTTCCCTCAATTTACAATTTAAGGTAGTCAAAGTAACATACTTCTCTAAAACAAAAACAAAAATTATAGTACAGATTCAATTTGAACAAATACTATATTTATGATATTATGTTTGTTCATTTCATTAATGTTTTAACCTTGACTGTTCAAAAATAAGGTAAATTCAATAGTTGAATTAAATTGTAATGTAGTCACAAAACTACTAAAATCTATATAAATACCTTCCTAAATTTTTCTTGAATATACCATGATTTGAATACTCATTACAAAATACCTACACCTACATTTTACCAAAAATAGTTTGATATTTACTCTGTTGGTACATATCATATAATGTGTTCCGTACTGCCATCTTAGCTCCCTCAGGTAGATCAGTTGTTTTAGTTTTAGAACGAGTTCTGCTTTTGCCTGGGCTTGAAAGAATTGGATTATTTTCTTTTCTTTTTTATTAGAGCATATACTGTTCGTCGAGATATTCTCAAAGCAGCAGCTACTCTCTAACATTGATTAATAATAAGTATATTGCTAAACAAGCATGCACTTAAATTTACTTAATTACAGTTAACTGTAAATAATTGTCATATTAGTAAAGCGTGATATATATAGACGTCAAAAAATAATAGTTCAATACCAACCCCGTTTACTTTAGAAGTGTAATTCAATGTCTGTTGGGGCATATAGCTCGAGAAGTAGTTGTTGCTTCTTAGTGGACGGTCTGCTCTTTGGAAATTAATTTTTCTAATTTTGTAAAGCGTTTAATAGTATTGAACTATTATTTTTTGACGTCTATGCACTTAAATATTTAAGTTACCTCTTGAACACATGAAAGTGGTTCCAAAGGTCCTCCATTTCTTTTTTCTAACCCAAAATACTCCAACATATTCAGGACCAGCTCCTGTGCTTGCGAATTCAACGTTCTTCCAGGCATATTCTAAAAATAAAAACCATTCATAAATAATAGTTCTGGTCTTTCGGAAAATTAGGTCAATATTTTCTACATTGGTGGAAGCAAAATATGTTTCATATAATTCAGTTTGATGTAGTTCTAACCAGAATCATAATGAAATGTGAATTTAAGGTTAGTTTTCATTACGACGTAAATAAATAAAAAGTAGATAAATAATATTTACTTACCACAATAATTCGAACACTCAGGTATAAGTTAGTCGTTATAACAAGTGTTTTGAAATAAATGTATATGCAAGGGGCAAAAAATGGATAAAAATGTAAAATAAAAATGTAAACAAAGTCTTTGGTCTGTCAATATACAAATTCGCGGTTAAACCACAGAACTTCTGTTGAGTGGGTTACACCTAATCACCCACATTCATCATATGGCTATCTCTGTCTGTTATATTATGTTGTAATGGAACAAACGGTTTCATTTCGGGGGTTTAGATTCTGTGAGTAGAAAAGAGACGTACTACAAAAAGTAGTATGTGAATAATTTCATACATGGAAAAAGATTCACTGAACCAACTGTATATTGAGATGATATGTATTTTATGAAAATAAATAAATAAGAAATAAATGATAATATGCTTATAAAGAATCTAAGAATAACAATAAGTAGAAATGAGAAGTCAAATTTGCATTTAAATTACTTAATCTATGAGAAATAAATAGGAAGTTTTAGATAGCATGTCAATACAGACATACCAAATATTAAACTATCTTCATAGGCTCAGACTACCTCAAATACTGGGTCTGGAGTCACAAACTCTGTTGTAAAGTTTGGTATGAACCTTTAAACATACGATATAAGGACATATCACAACTCTAACAATAGAATTAATAATGAAAAATTTCAAATATAAAAATGGTGTTTATGACTGCATGAGAAAACAAGGGAAGCTATGTTGACAATTTCTAATTTGCAACAAATTACATAAAATAGGAGTAAGAAACTTGACACATCAACAATAAGGTTATACATAATATAAATCAGAAATAAATAGTTTTAATAAGTTTTTAAATCAATTAAAAAGGTGACATTTCTAAATATCACAATGCAAACATTAAAATTGAAATAAATATTTAAAACATGATCATTTACTGAGTAAATAATGATTAATAGAAAATGTTTGTAATAAAATCATTGTATTTAAACTTTTGTAAAATAGAATAAGAAGTGAATAGTGATTTTAGTGTAGGGAGAATTTAAAAACATGAATTTCTCTGAAACGGTGAGAGATAAATTACTCAGATTTGGACTGAATACACAATAAATTATGGACAACAAGTTTATGTAAACATTTTAATCAGATAAGAACATTTTTGAAATTCAAGTAAAAAATATATACTTTTGAGTCGACTCGTATACTGAGAAAAGTCAGATTTTGAGGTAAAAATCCAGAATCTAGAGAGTGCTTTTATTTAGATTCTATAAAAGCACTTGCAAGATTTTGACAGGGGAGTCATACATTTGAATTTGAGCGAAGCACACGTCTCTCCGTGTCTTAAAAACAGATAAAAAAAAATTAGTTGGCTTTGAAATTATGACAGAAAAGTTTTGACGTACCTGAAAATGTGAGGTTAGAGATCTAGAAGTCTGGAGAAAGAACTCAAACTCAACTTTAAATTTTTTTTTCTATTTTGAACTTTAATCCTTTTTCATGATGTGCTACATGAATCCAATAGTTGAAATCAGCTTTAAAAAAAGGAAAATTTGTATAAATTAGAATAGTTGCTTATAAATTTTTATCGTACCATTTCAATTTATATTTCTAAACTTAGTAACCGTTCTAAAAGAAATATTTCTTCCATTAGAAAGATTTTTCTGTGTAGTTTAAGAATTAAACTAAATAAAACATGATTTGTCATTTTAAATAAAAAAAAATTAAATAATAATTGTAACTTAAAGTATTATTGATAAATTTTTATTCAGACTGGAGTCATAGAAATGATGACACATGACTTTGAATTTGACATTGCGAACACAGTCCAATAGAACACAGAAATATTTTTCACCGCAAATTCATGTTTATTTTTGCTTTGAGACATTAATTACTAGTAAATAAATGATCTTGATTTTGTTTGTTTTAAATAATCTTTTCTTTTAAATAAAAAGAAAACAACTTAGAGAAGTTAATTAACAAAATAATAACTTTTAAAATAAAAATAAAATATACTTATTATTAGGCAACCAACTCTACATAAAACATTACTCTCGTTTTGAAACTAATCCCCTGAGATTAAGACCTCATGTGCGACATAATCAACATTTTAAAAGTAGGAAAAGGCGACCAAAGAACTAGAAGGTAAGAAATAAAACCAGTTTATCTATTTTCTTATCCATTTTTATCTCAACAACATAAAATTTCAAGAATCAAATGAGCTAAGCTAGGGAATTTTAATAAAAAAAAAGATAACTTAAAAATAAATAACCATAAAAAAAAGGGGCAATTCAATACTTAGAGAAATAAAGACAATAAATAATTTACAATTTAAATAAAACTTCTTTTATAATTGACCCACAACGTGGGACCTACTACATAACAATTGGCGCCCAACGTGGGGCCTACTACATAACAATATATATATTTTTAAATGCTCGTACCCATTTCCAATCGCGTTTTTTTACATACAAGAATTAGAATTGATGGCTATTTTTATAGGGTATATAAAGTTGTACATAACTGTCAAATATAAAATTTTTATTCCTTACCAATTATAAGATAACAAAAAGTAACAAAGTTATGAAAAATAAGTAATTAATACATGAATTTAACTATTTCAATTAACCTTCCAGTGTTCGCGCCTTTAATTATAACAAAATTAGTCGCGCCGGGTCTTGTAGACCCAATGTAAAAAAACTACTGTTCCCATAAAAAAACACTATAATCTTGCTGAGAGTTTTATCAAAAATAGATGGTTATGTATAATCTTAGACAAAAAAAAATAACTAATACTATAAGTGCTTTTATTTCTTGCTAAGTTGGTGTGTTTGGCATCCCGTTCGCGCTTATATTTACCGGAAATGGTATCGATATATTTGTTTGTATTTTTCACTATCGAAGATAACATTTCGCCTGTAGAAAAAAGCTGCCAGCATTGCAGAGGCGATTTAGCATTTTTTGCATCCTTTTACTCCAGGCAAATGGATAATCAAATTGTTTTTCCGTGTTCTTACTCGCTGAGATGGTCGCTACTGACCAATGCTAAACGAACAACTGAACACACATTCAACAACGATGCGGAATTCTAGGAAGTTACTGGGAGTGGGAGATTTCGCAGAGTTGCCAAAGTTTTTATATTACTAGAAATCTATCACACTAGGTCTGACAGACCCGTCGCGACCACTGAAAGGTTAAGCAAATGCTCATAATGTTGTCCATTGACTATTTGACAATATCCTAAACGCGATCGAAATTCGTATTGAACATTTTTAATGCCTTGGGGCGAAATTAATTTACACTCATTTCTTATGCGTGCTTTTAGCTTATCAACATTTGCCGGTTTGGTCTTAAAAACTTTGCTTTACAAGTACCCCCATTAATGAAGGAGCTTCTGACAATACTCCTCATCAGGCTGTAAAAAGAGCATTAAATAGAAGAGGTGTAGACATCACAACATCCAAAAGGATGTCGGAACGGCTCACCACTAGAGTAGCAGAGGGATGACATTGTCTCCATCTGTACAATCAGAGGATGTCCACAGGGAGGAGTAGCATCCCCATTAATGTGGAGCCTAACAGTCGACGAACTGCAGTGTGGTTTGACACATCGGAATATCCTACCAAGGATATGCCGATGATATTGTTATAACAGCTAGGGGAAAATTCGAAAACACCCTTTGTGACATCGTACAAAAGAGTCTGAACTATACAAATAGCTGGTGTAGGCAAGTCAACCCCACCAAAACCATCTTAATAGCCTTCACTGAGAAAAGAAAACTCAAACCTCAAAACCATTCAACTTGATGGGAGCGAGGTTAAATGGAGACAAGAAGTCAAATATCTAGGTTTGACTCTAGAGTGTAAACTCCTGTGGAACAACCACGAAAAGGAGATTATATACAAAGCAAAAAATGGCTCTAGTGGTGTGCAGGAATCTGGCAGGGAGAAGTTGGGGTTACAACCCAAAAATCCTGAGCAGGATGTATAGCCATAGTGAGACCAATGATCGCTTATGGAGCCATTGCGTGGAGTAGTAGAACTAGTCTATTGACGACGAGAGAAAACCTCTCCAAAATTCAAAGACAAGCCCAACAGCAGCCATGGAAGTGATTCTCAACCTCACACCACTACATATGGTAGTGGAAAGTGTTGCAGAAAGTACAAGAAACAAACTAAGTAGAGAGGGAATCATTAAAAAACTACCTTCTTCTTAGAAATGAGAAAACCTGGGACATGCCACAAGATGGTTTGATGAAAAAGTATAACTTTTCAAAGAAATTCGTTACGGAATTCCAAGATAGGAAGGAGTGGGATCCAAATACCACTTGGAAAGAATACCATTCAATGGAACTCAGACGGCACAAAAGCAATAAGAAGAACTGGGATAGGAGTGTACGGGCCAGGAACCAAACACTCTGAAAGCTTGTGAAAAACCCCAAGTATCTTCCAAGCGGAAATTCACGCCATAAGAAAGTGTACCCAGTTCAATATTGATAAAGGATATAGAAAGCAAAGGATCACCATAATGTCGGATAGTCAAGTAGCCATTAAAGCACTGAGCTCTTGTGTAATCAGTTCCAAAATGGTGTGGGAATGCCTAGACAATCTCAATGAACAAGGCGAGAACAATATAGTCACCTTACTGTGGATTCCAGGACAAATTGGAATAGAAGGAAATGAAATAGTAAATGAACTAGCAAAAAGGGGACTGAAACACCCTTTTGGGGGCCGGAGCTTTTTTGAGGTATCAGCTCCAATGTAATATTGGAAGAAATAGGCAAAGCCGAAAAAAGAGAAGATCTGATCATTGGTAGGACTTAGACAATCAAATATTCTTCTGGCTGACTACAACCTGTTGAGATCAAATGAATGCATAAGTCAAAGTAAAACTGCACTGAGAGTTTTAACAGGCATCCTTACGGGACATTGTCGCCTGAATGGGCACCAGAAAAAGCTCAAAATAGTGGAGGAAGAAGAATGTAGATTCTGTGGCATGGAAGAAGAAGCCTCCATCCACATACTTGCGTATTGCACAGCAACTCAGAATCCTAGGGCACACCACCTTGGAGATTACTGGATAGAAGAGGGACATTTACCTAAGTTAAAGCCTGCAGATATCCTAAAATTCCTCCGGTAAATAGTACTAAAGAAGCTACTAGTCTCTCAGACTTTCCTCAGGAACTAAGTTGAAGTAAAGAGGCACAATAGTAATAGATCTTTTAGGTTTCAGTTAATGTCACCCCAATATATACATACATACAAGTACCCCCATAAAAAGAAGTCCAAAGGATTGAGATCTGGGTATCTCGGTGGCTATTCAATAGGTCCCCTTCTACATATCCATCTGCCTGGAAATACAGCATCGAGATAATCACGAACGGATCTTGCAAAATGGGGATACGCACCATCTTGTTGAAACCAGATGTATCTATTCGGGACATTAGCATGTACAGGGTTAGGAAACCAATTAGTCAATTGCGGCACTAATTATTTTAGCAAGAATTCCAAATATCATATTACGTTGAGAGTTTCGTCAAAGAATATTGGTCCTGTAACTTGATTTCTTACAATCCCTGCCTAAACATTCACTTTTTCTCTGCGTTGACTATGGCTTTCCCTCATCCACCGAGGATTCTCATCCGCCCAATAAGAACTTTTCGTCTTAAAATTGAATGTCAAATCGCCCAATTTCATATTTGGAAACGCCCTGTATTTTCTCAATATTGAAATGGGCGTGAATTTTCGCTTGAGGCATTTATTTTCTGGTTTTCAAAATATTCTTTATGAAACTCAATTTGCACTAATTTGGAAGAATTTTTCCACATCAAAAGAGGTTTCTACAAAACGTGCGGTCTGATTGCCCTCGAAGTTTATTTTATGTTGCTTCGTCGTCAATTGTCAAATAAAGCTCTTTGGACTATTATTAAGATAATAATAATAAGTATATAAAAGTATACTTTTCCAAACGCAAGGTATTTTATTCATATTTTTTCGGTTTTATTAAGTTTTCTTGAATATTGCGTTAATAACTATTAACGATTAGATCAATAACCAGAAGGTATATTACGACCAGAAGTTTAAGTAGGTCATAAATCACCAACCACTTGAGTTATCAGCTGGCGAACGATTCTACGCAGAGTTGTACCTGCCCTAGCCATTAAATTTTGTTTTATAGGTGGGTATAATGATATTGTATGTTATGTATATATGATAAATAACACAAAAACATTTATAGACATTACGATAATGAATGCGATTATAAGTAATTCAGGAAGTTTATAATATTCAAGTTGTATAGAATTAAATTTAATATACTCACATCCGTTTTGTAAAAGAGACTTCCTTAAAGTCTCTTCGCAACACTGGATATCGATATCAGTTTCATTATTTTTAAGCCGTTGCATTAAGGGCCAAACTATTTC
Organism: Lochmaea crataegi; assembly: GCA_947563755.1. NCBI lineage: Eukaryota > Metazoa > Arthropoda > Insecta > Coleoptera > Chrysomelidae > Lochmaea > Lochmaea crataegi. The sequence continues at coordinate 17,565,989 of OX387430.1, forward strand.
ATGAGATATTTTAATCCGGACCTGGGAATATTTTAAGGGACACTCACTTTTATTGCTAATCTATATTTCGAACAATAGATAATAATGAGGGTCGTCGGCTTATATTGATTTAAGACCTTCTTAGATCTCTGGTCGTACTGTAACTAGTAATCTTGTTAGTTTGTATCTAGTTATTCTGCGGAAATAACCCTACATTCTGCAACAATACGTTGTTTTAAAACGTCAATATTGTCAGGTTCAGTGGCGTAAATCTTCGATTTAAGATACTTCCACAAAAAAGATTCCAAAGGGAGGCAGGTTTGACCCATTTGATCTGAAAATATCGGTTTAATACCGGTAAAGGTCTTAGCTGGGAAACCGATCGGGTTAGAAACTCAACATCGACTCTTACTAGCTGAGCTAGCCTCGTGAAAACCCAGGGAGATAATGCATTTAGGCGTTTGGTCACGCCTACTTCAACTGCCGAAGAATAATAGTAAATATTGCAAGGCGCCGGTCAGACGCCAGGGATTTTGAACTAAGGTAGAAGTACTTTGGAGGCAGTTGCGCACCGGTAAGAATTTCGAATGAAAATAAAAGGGCTAAAATATAACTGTACATGAATATACAAAGGAAATAAAATATAAATATACAAATTGTTGAACGTGTGGTTTCAACAAATTTTATTGTATTTATATTCACTGATTTTATTATTGAACAATGCGGGTGAATTATGGTAATCTCCAATGAATGTTGTGGTTCTTTCATTATTCCAGTCCATGTCGCCGATCCTGTCGACCGATCCGTTTGCTGTTGGATAGAGACGACACTGTTCGACACGTTTAATCCTGTCGAGATGTGACGCATGCGTGCCGTCAACAACATTCGACACAAATAGACATGTTTCTTGTGGCATGCAGATGCGGAGCTTGAATTTTAAAGCTTTGCTTTTTGAAGCTTGCTTCTTATTGCACGACAGGACTTTTGGGAAGGCTAGTGAACTCGAGAAAAGTATAATGTTACGAAAAAGCGTTCGTCTCGCAACAGTGTTGCCAGATTTCTGAATAATCCACTAATCCAATGAAATTTAAATTGAAGCTTGCTTCTTATTGCACGACATAGGATTTTTTGGAAGGCTAGTGAACTCGTGAAACGTGTGATGTTACGAAAAAGCGTTCGTCACGCGATGACTCATTCTTCGTCTCTATCGGCCGCCCGCTGCGCTAACTCTCTCCCCTCTCTTCCTCAGCCGCCTTCTTCTCTCTTTCGTAGACTACACAGCGGCACGCCTGTCTCTCGCTCTCTCTCTCTCTCTCTCATACACGCCGGCACGAGGGATTCCCAAACGATCGGAAGAGATACAGAGAGAGAGAGAGAGAGTATCGCGTCTCTCTCTCTCTCTCTCTCTAATTGCCAAATATGTTAAAATTTTGGAAAAATTGTCAAAAATTTAAAAAAATGGTCAATAATTATCAAAAATTGTCAAAAACTGTCAAAATTTTGAAAAAATGGTTAATAATTGCCAAATATTTTCAAAAATTGTCAAAAATATGGAAAAATGGTCAAATTGTCAAACATTGTCAAAAATGGTCAATATTTGTAAAACTTTTGAAAAAATGGTCAATAATTGTCGAAAATTTTGAAAAATGGTTAAAATTTTTGAAAAATTATTTAAAATGGTCAATAATTATCAAAACCAATCAAAAATCGTAAAAAACTGTCAAAAATGGTCATTAATTGTGAAAATTTTGAAAAATGATCAAAAATTGTTAAATATTTTGAAAAATTCACAATAATTGTCAAAATTTTTGAAAGTTGTCAAAAATGGTCAATAATTGTCAGAAACTATCAAAAATGGTCAATAATTGTTAAAATTTGAAAAAATGGTCAAAAATTTTGAAAAAATGGTCTATAATTATAAAAAACTGTTAAAAATGGTCAATAATTGTTAAAAATTTTCAAAAACTTTGAAAAATTGTCAAAAATGGTCAATAATTGTCAGAACCTGTCAAAAATGGTCAATAAATGTTAAATTTTGAAAAAGTGGTCAATAATTGTCAAAATTTTTGAAAAAATGGTCAATAATTGTTAAAATTTGAAAAAACGGTCAAAAATTGTCAGAAATTTTGAAAAAATGGTCAATAATATTGTCAAAAATTGTCAAAATTTTGAAAAATGGGACAAAAATTGTCACAATTTTTGAAAAAATTGTCAATAAAATATAAAATAAAACTTAGTAGAACGTACTGGACCTAATGTAATTCCCAACATCGCATTCTAGTGCGCGTATTTTTATTGATGGTTTTCCCTAGTTTATGTATAATCGTTCCAAAGATAAGAGGAGGGGAGGGGACTTTTGAATAGCACTGTATAACTATTATAAATTATTAACAAAGAAACATTGTTCAAGGGAATTTAAGTGAACTTTTCTTATTCTCATCGGAATCAAATTTATGCCGATGTGCCTATTTGAAAATATCTCGCGGATTACATCGGTACTTGTCAATTTCCCTGTCATAAACGTCACTATCATAAACGTATCTAAAAATATCGATGTTCACAATTGATGATGTGTAGAATTTAATAGGATTTGTCGGTTTTACTTTCGTCCGATCGAACGAACAGGTGAGTGTCTGTCACTTTTAAAAATTTGATTGACACTTTTCGGTACAAACCGAAGTAATGAAAAATCTTTCGACTGATTGTGTATTGTTGTCCGAATCAAAGTAGACGTATAATAATTTAACTTTTTTTTAGTAACGAAAATGTCTTTATATACAGAATGGTTCAATAAAAATTATTGCTTTCGAGGAACAACTAATTCTGAAGTGTCAAAATTTAGAAACTATGTCAAAAATCTGTATAAACTGTCACAGATTATTCGTTCTGTGCTTAAAATATATTTTGCGCAGTTGCCGTTTTAACTGAAATATCCAATATTTAAAGATTTTTAATGAGTTGAGGAAACAATACCAAACCGTTTTTATTAGATTAAATACAGTCAAAATACTTCCATTTTTACATAAAAATGTTACATTTGTACAATACATCTGTCATATATCAAACCCCCCCCCTTTTATTTCCTTAAACTCTTATTTTACCAAGTACAGTTCAGAAATGAGGAAAAATAAAAGCGCATGTCCGAAATCTGTAAAACTGTCACAGATTGTTCGTTCTGTGCTTAGAAAGCTTATTGCGCAGTTGCCGATTTAACTCAAAAATCCGGTTTTTAAAGATTTTCAATGAGCTAAGAAAAAAGTTCAAAATATACAGAGTGAAAACAAAACCGTTTTAATTAGGTTAAATACAGTCAAAATACGTCGATTTTTACACAAAAATTGTCACATTTGTATAAAATATGTGTCATATGTCAACCCCCACCCTTCACCCTTTCATTCCATTAAACTCTTAATTAAATTAAATCGGTTAAATTGTTACAGAATATTCGTTCTGTGCTTTGAACGCCTGATGTGCAGTTGCCGCTTTGACTGAAAATTCCAGTTTTCAAAGATTTTTAATGAGCTTAGAAAACCGTTCAGAATGTACAGTTAAAGAGTGAAAACAAATGCTCCGATATTTAACAGTTTTTATTAGGTTAAATGCTGTCAAAATACGTCGATTTTCACACAAAAAGTACAATTTGAACTATACATCTGTCAGTTTGGAATACCGTAACAATCAATACAATTGAAAAATTTACAGGGTGTCCCATTAAAAAAACGGAGTTATAAACAACCTCCGGTATAACTGGAAGTAGAATATTTTCATCAAATAGTTCACCCTTAGGGCGCCCGCACATTGAGCCACTAGTGGCTCCACTAGTCGCCGCCACTTAGCCGCTTAATTCCGTTAATTTCAATCAAGAGATGGCAGGTGTCGAACGCGTTTGTTTAATAGAAACACTCGTGCGGGCGAGGAGAAATCGACTACTGTGGCGGAGTGTGCGCGCGATGCAAGCGCGGGCAACTAGTAGCGAGCTCAAGAGACTCCCGCGGCTTGTTGCTCAAACGCGGACACTGGAACGCTCTGTTTGCGCCGATACTATATAAAATGTATGAAAGAACTAGTTTGTGGTCGCCTCTAGTGGCCGCGACTAGTGGCTCAATGTGCACCGGCTCTTAGAAACCTCACGATACAAAATTTTTGACTTTTCAGACATTTTCGTTTCTCCAGATCTTTCGCTTAATTCCTTTAGGCGATCCCACAAAATCCCAGAGCTGATTACGTGTGATTTTAGTAACGTTTAACTGTTTGGTTCGGTAATAACCACCTTTCTAATGTAGTTCACCCTGTATTTTTAATAACGAACTGTTTGTTGCGAGATAAAATTTTTCTCTCGCCTTTTTTTTTTTATAGTTGTTGCTGTTCCAACGATTAGTTGTTATATCAACATTCTTGTTTTCCGAAACGATCCAAACGTCGTCAGTGACATACTACATCGGCTTCAAAAATTGTTTCGAAAAAAAAAGTCTTTCCAAATTCGTGTCTGACATTCTGTAAAAACTGGTCCGCGACATCGTTCCACGGATATTCGTTATTGTCGCTAGATTTTTCGATGAGATAATGCCGCCTTTCGGTGAGAAGTGTCTTCGGTCTTTTCCTTTTTTCTTTTTCGACTTTTTCCGTTTTTAGCCTCGCATAAGGACGTCGAAAAAGGAACTTTTTTAAATGTGACGCGGCCGTTGGCAGTGTCGACGATTTAAATTTAATGGCATTCTCCGTGGCTTCGAATATTTTGTCACGTCTTATACTCGTTGCGTGACCAAATCAGGTACGGACTTGGCATAAAAACATCTTCTAAAATTTAACACTTTTAATTATTTTTATTTAAATTATTTCGAGTGGGTTAGGTTTGTGATTCGGTCCGAAAAATGCGACTCACGAAAGTCATCTATTCATGTCTCTCCCAAACAAATTCAGGGCGAGAGAGCGATTCTGCCATATATTTATGTTCTGTTGTTTCATCGTTTTCTTGACAAAAACGGCACATTGCAGGTTCTGATGCGATATAACTACCTACGACATCCTGCCTTTTCATATGGCCAGGGATCCAAACTAGACACTTTTTTAAGTATATCTATTGAGTCTTTTCTTGGCAGTACCAACTTCAACATTACACGGATAAAGCTTAGTGCTTTTAAAGCCGCTTTTTTCCCGATAAAAACTTTATTGTTTTATGTGTAAGATTCGTTTGCTCTAGGGCTTCACACGAAACGAAAGTAGGCGAGAGTTTAAAAATCTCGTCTCGATCTCGTGAATTCCAAAGAAATTGAGTCTCGTTCTAGTCTCGGTATCGTCTCGTTACCGGTTGTCTCGTCTCTTCATCGCCATCACAACACCATCACATTATTGTGTATCACCCTATATAATTAATTTTTTAAGTAAAATGTAGAAAATTAAAAATCGACATGTTTCAGATTAAAAAAAATGCTTTTCGTTTAGTAAATATCGAATTTATTCCATACTTCATGGACTTCATTAGACTGGGCCAAAAAAATTGAATATTTTTTTTGAATAACAAAAAAAGGATATGGTGAAAGTTAGAGCCATTAATATTAATATTAAGATATACAGGGTGGTCCTTAAGTAATTGTACATAAAAATACAGTACAATCTTAACTTTAAAATATTGCGATTTAAACCAACTAGCTTTAATAAAATGTTGACATTAAGAGAGATACAGGGTGTTAAACATGAAATTTTAATTTTTTTTTACAATAACTTTAACTCTTTTTGACGTGTATGCTCAAAAATTTGACGGTGGTTTTTTTTTGGATATGAGAAATCATAATTTTGCACCTATTTCGATGTATTTTGTATAGGGCTCCACATAGGTTACGTATGCGTATCCTACTAGATCTTTCCAATGGTCAGATCTTCTCTTTCTTCGGCTTTGTGTTACGTAACGATAAGGTAATGCCACTTTGCAACGCCTCCAACAAGGTTGGGCGACAATTTGCAACGGCTACTCAGTTTAGAGAGCACCTCAGGTGTAGATTCTGAGACCAAACTAGTACAAATTCAGAGAGTAGTCTTACCGGTTCTCGGGTAATTCTACTTGAAATTTATTAAGGTGAAATAAAGATAAATTATGAAAATTAGGAAAGGTAAGTGGGCGCCACTCTGAATAATACTAGCCTATTTGTTATTCACATCTGCATTATAGCGACAAATCCTGGAAGATTGGAAGGGGAAAAAAACTATATGAACAACGTTATTAAATTTACAAGTTGTATATTTTCAAAAAAAATATGAAATAAAAAAAATAAAAAAATTGACTAGTTATTGGATGACGACATATGTTGTGTTGGAGAGCAAGTACTATTGTACTTTCCTGTTCTTGTTGTAGTTGTAGATACACAGAAGTTGTCGGAAAACTTGAAGTCCCGGATAAAGTAATCCAGGTAAAGTATTCCAGGTAAAGTGTCCCAGGTAAAGTGCTCCAGGTAAAGTGCTCCAGGTAAAGTATCCCGGATAAAGTATCCCAGGTAAAGTGCTCCAGGTAAAGTGCTCCAGGTAAAGTATCCCAGGTAAAGTGCTCCAGGTAAAGTGTCCCATGTAAAGTGCTGGGGAACAAATATAGTATCAGGAACAATTTTCCAATTTAACTAAAATCCAGGATGTCTGAAGTATTGAAGTATGATATTACAGTACAGATAATATTTAATGTTGAAGAAAATTATTAGTTCATACATCCTGTATTTTCAGATGAAAAGAAAGCAAATAAAAAAAACGATAAAATAGAATAACCGATTCTGCACCGGTAAATACATACATTTGTTTAAATACGTATATATTTTTAAATAGATATTTTTAAAAAGATAATATAAAAAAAAAACCTGAAAGAAAAAAAACAAATTCATATCGATATATATTATTCCTGGCACTGGAATGACATTGCTACATAATAAAGATAGGAAGGTAGAAGCTATTAAGAAAGGAGAGTTAGTTATACATTTAAGCGAAATGACTTACCACCCAAATGAATGCACTTCTAAGATAAGATAAGATAAGCCAGAAAGGCTTCAATAGCACATGTTCGCCGGAAAAGAAGAACGAAACCCCTTTGTCACTTGTTTAAATACACGAAATCATGTGAACGACAACCGACTTACGTCTCATGTTCGTGTCACGCTCATACGCTTTGACCAGGAAAGGAATTTACCTTTCAGTAGTGAATTCTTGATTCATATTTGATTTATAATTGGTAGAAGAAGAGACACGAGATCGAAGTGGGAATTTCAAGATAGAAGTGACTATTTTCCCGACAGACGGTCCTCGATCAGCGCGCATAGAAACGTTGATTTCGACTCTCGTCGACAGTAAATATATTCAGCCTTGGAACATTTCTCGGTGTTGGGTATGAGAAAGGACTGACTATTCGCCGCCCATACGATAATTTATTAATTCAATCGAGGGAAGTAAAGTGAACGAAATTAACGTTACAATACCTGGGTGTCCATCATGTAGCATAGCTAAGATTTTTTATTGTAAAGATGTAGGTATACAAACGCGACCTTTCCATAAAAGCATGTCTTCCTCAATCGATAACTAATCTCGTTTTTCATAAAAAGTGTGGAAACTACTGTCTAGGCTTTTCTTATCCGGCCAATATGATTTTACAAAGAACATAACTTTTGAAATGATGTCATCCTCAACCATCTCTGATTTTGATATTTCCTTCCTTATTGGTAATTTTTGTACTCTTAGCCGCAGTAATTTAGCATGATTGGGAGACTGAACACAGCTGGAGCAATCCAATGGAAGTCTTGAAAGTGAATCGGCAGGAGAATTTTCTTTCCCAGGTTGGTATTCTATGTTATAGTTGTCTCTCCAAACATTCTTTACAAGGGTTTATGGTACGTTAAGAGGGTGAAACGTCTTCCATAGAGATACTGATGAAATTTGATGACAGCGTATACTAAGCCTAACGCCTCCTTGTCTATTGTTGCGTAGTCTTTTTCTGAATCCTTAAATGATCTTGAAGCAAACGCGATCGGTTTTAGACTTCCATCCTTATATTTATGGGAGAGAACCGCTCCTGTACCCACGTTACTTGCGTCACTGGTCACCACCAAAAGTTTATCTGGATCATAATGTATCAACGTGTCTTGAGATGTTAAGGTTTCTTTAAGTTCATTAACTATGACGGTATCTTCGGATGTCCAATGCCACTTTGTATTTTTTTTAAGATGTCGGTGTAAAGTTACACATTTCACATGAAGATTTTCGATATATCGACCATAATATGTTATGGCTCCTAAAAAGGATCTCAATTGGCTAATATTTTGCGGTAGTGGCATGTTCTTAATGACTTCAATTCGTAAATGGACTGTTCTAATATTACCCAGGAGCATGTTCAGAAATACCACAATTATAATAATGTATAATTATAACTATCACTCTATTTTAATCCAGCAAACTACTCTTTCTATAGTTTGTAGATTGGAATGCCCCCACTTTGGGAGAGATTTGTGGACTTGGGGACTTTTTAAAATCTATCATTACAAGTTTACAATACAACCTTAAGTTGTCCACCCTGTATTTGGGTCCTATCATTCGAAATTCTCGTTATATTACCCAGCTTCCAGTATATACGAAGATGTTTTACGTAGGTAGAGCATACAAGCAAATGTTCAGAATCATCTGTCCAATAGAAACGACAAATTGTGAAGGAGGTATAAAAAGGTAAAATTGGCATCAATTTTCAGTTTCTTTTAGTGTAGCGCATTGTACTCGATCCGATCCTGTTCTTGGAATTTAATTCTTTACCTCGGCAGTAACATCAAATCGAATAAATAACATCACAAAAGAAATGAATATAAAGTAACCGCCAAGTCGAGAGGGAAGATTTCATCTTATTTATTCGGATACTTTATATAACTCTTAAAGACTCGAGTCCAGACGGTTCGTTTGTTTTTTTCTTTCTTTTTTCTTTAAAAACTTTATATTTTTATTCTTTAGATGTTCACAAACTGATTACCGAAAAATACAAAAATATATAATGTGGATCTGTTGATCTCACAGAATTTATTGATAATAATTACTATGGAATTGTCTTTTGCACACTTTACAGTGTCCCACCAACGAACATAAACAAGGTGTAACTAGCGCCCTCTATTATAAACTCTAAATTAGAATTAAAATTCGTTAAGTTTTGCATATAACAACATAGTTGGCGCATGTCAACAAATGTCAAAATTAACTGTCATGTTTAGTTAAATTAACACCAAGGTTTCAGACCGCTTCCTAAACTTTAAAGTTTTTTACTTTCCCAAAAATTAAGAATGAACTGCGTGATGAAAGGTTCCAGTTTCCAGAAGATGAAGTCAACGACTTCAAAAACTCCTATGTTAAATGTACCAACAAGCGAGTGGAATAACTGCTTCCAGAATTGGTTCCAAGGGATGTAAAAATGCAGGGGTACAGGTCAGTGGGTGGACTGGCAGCAGCGGTGCTGTCAAGGTCCTACCCATTGGACGTGAAGAACAAACACTTGAAGGGTGCGACCAGAGAGGAAATACAGGAATGGATGGAGGAGGAAATGGAGAGATGGACCGAAAATTCGGAGAGGTGAACTACTTCTTGACACAGGTGTTCACTGGACATGTGTCGAGAGTAGGGTACCTGCACAAGATCGGGAAAAGAGAGGATGAAGTGTACGAGAGGTGTGAAGTGGAGCATGTGTTTAGATGCTGGAGGAACGAGGAAGTGCTGAAGAAGTTGCAGAGGAAACTAGGGGAGGCGGTGTATTGGGAGAACATGGTGGAGATAATGTTGAGGGGGGAGGAGGAGGAATAGATGGAGTTGAGTGGCGTAGTGGAGAGCTAGATTAGGGGGAGAGAAGGCTTCGATATGGCATGAAAGGTAGGAGTGATAGATAGAGAGAAGACGACGGTGTGAGCGGAGAGTGTGCGAGGGACCGCCGCCCGTTTCGAAGTATGCAAGAGTAGTGATTCCGATACGGGGGAACCGGCGAGTTTGAGGTGGGTTTGGTTGGTAGGCATCCCCTTGGGGATGAGTCGAACACTGGACAGGACCCATTGGAACATGAGTTTCCCTTGACCCAAAAAAAAAAAAATAAATAAATGAGCTGGGCAAATCTCCCCTGCAAAAAATTTAAATGTTTAACCATTAAGATAATAGTCCATATCTATTTCCACTTTTAAATTAAACCCACACAAACCTTCTAGGCATTCTTACAATTAACAGTATTAAAATTGTTTATAAATAACGAATGTAAAATTCTAACTTTGGAGGCCTAGAACTCGGAAACGGTGGCCCAAATTAAAGAAGTTTGTATGAAGTGCTCTAACAATATTTTGAAGTAACCTACATGCTCCCGATATTTTTCCCACCCTGTAGTTATATGACCACCCACTCGTTTCTCAATCTTTAATTTTATGATCTACCGTGTTTATTTAGCCTTCACCGATGTATTATTATATCCATTGGCAGTGTCGGAAAAAATAAAGTTATTGCTGTTGAACGACGGTGACTCATTTGACCTGGTTCTCGATTTCGTTATTCTGATTTGAATATATATGGCGAATCGCGACCGATTTCATTAACTACGATTAATTAAACCCTTTAACTGATTGGTTGGTTTTTTTTTTCATTTAATTGATCGTCGAGTCTGATAAATCTGATGTATTCTAATATTTTTGAAACTAACCGGAAGGATTAGATTTTGTTTTTTTTTTCAATCAATTTCGTTAATTATGGTCGCAGGAAATATAAAAAAGTATGTGCTAATTTAGATACTAAATATCTCCGAATATACGAGATATAGTTGGTTAGGAGATATTTCTTTTCTGCTTAATAACTGTTGTTAGAGTAAGCCTTTAAAAATGGACAAACCCAATACTTATGACTTCCAGACGAATAATATTTCATTGAAGAATAGCGAATGTTTGTTTGATAACGCATCAGTGGCGGTTCCTCTATCAGGTCATTGGGTCAATACCTCCCATTAAAAAATAATAGTATAGTATTCCTCTTAAATAAAATTTACCTAAAACGTTTCAAGACCCCCTGTGTAAACGTTTTTCAAGACCCCCGTGTAAACGTTATTCCGCATCAAGCATCAAGTACTCGGCGAAAACCAAAATTGGAAAGCGGGCTGGTGCCCACCGTTTAATATCGACGATGAATCGACTTACGTCGGCTGATTATTACACGCTTAGAAAAGAGATGAGTAGAGGGGTTGGCAGGCCGCGCTATATTTTGCTTTAAAGGAGAGCATTTTAAGCGAAATAATGAGAATAATGAGCTGTGTTTTGAAGTAATAAGTTGTTGCAAATGCAAAAGATCGAAGGCTTCTCTTAAATTTTAAAAATATTTAGACTAATTATCATTTAATTTAAGTTTGTCATATTTAATATGTATAGAAATGAATAAAATATGGTTGTTTTTTAAGAGAGCATTATTTTTATATAAAACAAGCGTAGCCCAAAATTTTTGTCTCTGGGGCTTTGGAAAGAAACTCCACAAATTTTGCTTTTTTAACGATTTTAACGACGACAATTGGTCAATAATTGTCAGAAACTGTCAAAAATGGTCAATAATTCTTAAAATTTTGAAAAACGTCAATAATTATAAAAAACTGTCATAATGGTCAATAATTGTTAAAATTTGGAAAAATGGTCAAAAATGATCAATAATTGTCAAAATTGGTCAATAAGTGTTAAAATTTGAAAAAATGGTCAAAAATTTTGAAAAAATGGTCAATAATTGTCAAAAATTGTCGATATTTTCGAAATTTTCGAAATTTTCGAAAAATTGTCCAAATTTTGAAAAAAATGGTCAATAATTTTGAAAAACTGTCAAAAATGGTCAATAATTGTTAAAAATTGTCAAAAATGGTCAATATTCGACAGAACCTGTCAAAAATTGTCAATAATTGTAAACATTTGGAAAAATGGTCTAAAATGGTCAAAATTTTTGAAAAATTGTCAAAAACGATCAATAATTGTCAAAACTGTCAAAATTGGTCAATAATTGACAAAAATGGTCAATAATTGTTAAAATTTGAAAAAATAGTCAAAAATTTTGAAAAAATGTTCAATAATTATAAAAAAACTGTCAAAAATGGTCAATAATTGTTGCAAAATGGTGAAATTTTTGAAAAATTGTCAGAAACTGTCAAAAATGGTCAATAATTGTTAACATTTTGAAAAACAAAAATTGTGAAAATTTTGAAAAAACGGTCAATAATTATAAAAAACTGTCAAAAATGGTCAATAATTGTTAAAAATTGTCAAAAATTTTAAAAAATTGTCAAAAACGGTCAATAATTGTCAGAATCTGTCAAAAATTATCAAAAATGGTCAATAATTGTTAAAATATGGAAAAATGGTCAAAATTTGGAAAAATTGTCAAAAATGATCAATAATTGCCAAAACTGTCAAAATTGGTCAATAATTGTCAAAAATGGTCAATAATTGTCAAAATTTGAAAAAATGGTCAAAAATTTTGAAAAAATGAGTCAAAAACTCTATGTTTTTTATAATTATTTCCGTAACGGTAAAAGTTCCGAATAAAAGTTGTAGAGCGACCAATTTTACGTCGAAATATATCCTCATAAGCTTATTTTTAATTTACGTAGCAAACGTAATCATACATATCAGTGCACGTGAAATACTAGTGAAATATGTAATATAACAATTATACTAGTGAAATATGTAATATAACAATTTTCTTTTATTTTTTGTCTTGGGATTGTCTGCATTTTGATCTAAAACTTCTTTATAGTACCATCTATAGCCGGGATCAATAAATTTGAGCTGGTCTCGTAAATTGGACATTTTATCAGTTGTTAGACCTTCACATTTGGGTAACTGTCCTAATGTAACCATTCTTACTTCAACCTCTCTTGTGTCTTTCTCATCTTGCAAATATGGAATGTTAGTATAACTCGCCCAGTATAAGTTGGCACTTGAGATATGCGCGAACAAAAAGTAACAGACACTGCTTGAATAAAGATATATAAATTGAGCGAACTACTCTCGTACGACCCTCGCATTTTGCTTCAACATAGTCGTAGGTACATGCCGGCTACTGAGAAATATTTATAATCCACTAATCCAATGAAATTTAAATTGAAGCTTACTTCTTATTGCACGGCATAGGGACTTTTGGGAAGGCTAGTGAACTCGTAAAACGTGTAATGTTACGAAAAAGCGTTCGTCACGCTATAACTCATTCAAGCGCAATCTCTCTTGCCGCACTGAGCTCGCACACCCATAGGTGTGAAAAATTGTCAAAATTTTGAAAAAATGGTTAATAATTGCGATAATTGTTAAAATTTTTGAAAAATTGTCGAAATTTTTTAAATATGGTCAAAAATTGTCAAAAATTTGGAAAAATGATCAAAAACTGTCAAAATTTCGAAAAAATGGTTAATAATTGCCAAATATTTTGAAAAATTGTCAAAAATGGGCAATCATTGTCAAAAATTTTGAAAAATGGTTAAAAATTTTGAAAAATTGTCATAAATGGTCAATAATTGTCAAAATTCGTCAAAAATTGTCAAAAATGATCAATAATTGTTAAAATTTTGAAAAATGGTCAAAAATTGTCAAAATTTTGAAAAAATGGTCAATAATTGCCAAATATGTTAAAATTTTTGAAAAATTGTCAAAAATGGCCAATAATTGTCAAAGGCGGTCAATAATTGTCAAAATTCGTCAATAATTGTCAAAAATGGTCAATAATTGTTAAAATTTTTGAAAAATTGTTAAAATTTTCAAATATGGTTAAAAATTATCAAGAATTTGGAAAAATCGGCAAAAACTGTCAACATTTTGAAAAAATGGTTAATAATTGCCAAAATTTTTGAAAAATGGTGAAATATTTCGAAAAATGGTGAAATATTTCGAAAAATGGTGAAATTTTTCGAAAAATTGTCAAAATTTTGAAAAAATGGTCAATAATTATAAAAAACTGTTAAAAGTGGTCAATAATTATTAAAAATTGTCAAAAATGGTCAATAATTGTCAGAACTTGTCAAAAATGGTAAATAATTGTTAAAATTTGGAAAAATGGTCTAAAATGGTCAAAATTTTTGAAAAATTGTCAAAAATGATTAATAATTATCAAAACTGTCAAAATTGGTCAATAATTGTTAAAATTTGAAAAAATGGTCAAAACTTTGAAGAAATGGTCAATAATTGCCAAATATGTTAGAATTTTTGAAAAATTGTCATTAATTGTCAAAGACGGTCAATAATTGTCAAAATATTTGAAAAATGGTGAAAAATTCACGAAAAATGGTCTTTCGATGCAGAGTATATCAGTAAAATTTTTATACTGATGTAATAAAAGTTTTTTGAAAATTGAATGCAAGAAATCTCGCCTTTTATATTGTTAGGTTTTAATAAGTACCTACACTTTGTCTCACTATAAAGTATGTATTTTAACTGCCTAATAGTCATTTTCACTGAACATTTCCGCAAAAGAATATGTGCGCTGTTGCCTACTTTCATTATTTCTCCGATATTCTAGTGAAAAAGTGCTATTGGCTTCAAATTCAACCTGAATTAGGTCCTGTGCTAAATTTTTGCCTTCTATGCCGACACTTTCAGGCCAAAGTCGTAAATGCATCGAAAATCGGTACAACTTACATAACCCAAATATTTTAAACTCGCGCATATAAACACAATGAAGAATCTTGTTTCCGAACAAAAAAAAATATAAAAATAAAAATCTCGGTATTCTTGGTTGTGATTGTTTACACAGACGATGAAAATCTTGACATGTTTATTTTTCAGATATGCAGATAACAGTCCGAACGTAAAATGTTTTGAGTGCACGAGTCAAAATTTTTAACGCGAAATATTTTTCTTACTCCCTTGTACCACCACACGTCTCTGTCACAATGCTCGAATTTATCAAGGAATTTTTCTAATTCGAGATGTTGTTTGTACGTACGTATGTACTCCTTAGTCACACGTGCGCGACGACTTATCAAAAAGATTAACGGCCGTAATTTTCGAAAATGATAATTTTTATCACCTTACTACACATCCACCTACCCATCCTAGCAACGCAAGTTCATTAGTTTCGGGTAGAAGAACAAATAGGCCAGTCTTTGATTTATTTTTTATAAAATTCGAGAAAATGCTACTCTAAAAATTGAACACACACGCTATTTACGTGTTACGTTTTTTGTTGGGCCAAGAAGGGAAACCCATGTTCGAATGGATTCATCTCCGAGGGATGCCTACCAACCAAACCCACCTCAAACTCGCCATTACCCCCGCCTCGGAATCACTACACTAACATACTTCGAGACGGGCGGCGGTCCCTCGCACACTCTCCACTCATACCGTCGTCTTCTCCCTATATATCACTCCTACCTCTCATGTCATATCGAGTCTTTCTCTCCTCCTAATCATGCTCTCCACTATGCCACTTACCTCCATCCATTCCTTCTCCCCCTTCAACGTTATCTCCACCATGTTCTCCCAATACTCCCAATTCTCCCCTAGTTTCCTCTCCAACTTCTTCAGCACTTCCTCGTTCCTCCACACCTCTCGCACACTCCAGTCTCTCTTTTCCTAATCTTGTGTCTCTCGACCCATGTGCAGTGAGCTCCTGTCTCAAGAAGTAGTTCACCTCCCCGAAATTGCGGTCCATCCAATCTCTCCTACTCCCAATCGCTCCTCTTAGCACTCCCTCATACTCCTCCCACCTTCTCTCCATTTCCTCGTCCATTCATTCCTGTACTTCCTCTCTGGTCGCATCCTTCCAGCGTTTATTCTTGGCTCTAGCCATCACGTCCAATGGGTAGGACCTTGCCAGCACCGCTGCACCACTGTCCTGTACCCATGCACCACCCTTAGTAGTATCCCTCTTTGCACCCGCAGGAGTGGCCTAACCCTCGTACTCACCCCTGCTCTTTCACCCCACAGCTCCGTACCATACAGTATACTCTGCTCTACCGTGCTACCAATTACCCTCCTCTTACTCTCTCCCGTCCCTTTCACATTACACATCAATCTCCCCAGCTTTGCTGCCCTCAGTTTCCCCTTTTCTGCCGCCTTAAAAATGTGCGTTCTCAAGGATAATTGACTATCCAACCACATCCCTAGGTATTTCATAGACTCATCCATACAAATTTTCCGTCCCTTTACTAGCAATCCCACCGTCTTATCTTCCGCCACTTCCAGTCCGCACCGCTCTTCTCCACAATCTTCTTATACATCCTCTCCGTCTTTCTTTCTATCTTCGCCTCTCAGGCCATCTATCCCTGGGTCTTTCCTTACTTTAATGTTTCTCCCCCCTCCTCTACTTCCCACTTCTCTACCGGTCTCATCTTCCTCATTCTCCCTAGCCCCCTAGTATCCTGGACTTCCCGAATCCTGCCCCCACTCTTACGTGTGACGTGGAATAAATTGTAGCACCAAGGAAATGTTTGAAATTGGGGACTTCGTCAAATTTTCTCCGAACAAACATTTAAATATACTGGGTGATTCACGTAAGTCTAGCAAAGTCGGTACACTTTGATAAACTAAGTGAAATTGGAGTTAATACATATTTTACTAGGTCGCATTTTTTCGATCGAAACTCCTCTAAATTGGATCTATTTTTAGGATAAATTTCGTGGTTTTGACTTCAACCAATCGCAAAAAATTTAAAAATAAAAAGACAACGTAGTATGTGTTCGTTTAAAATTGTGTCGTTTAGAACTGAACTGGCCTAATAACACCAGCTTAAGAGATGAAAAGAGTTGGATGGAACTTGTATTATTTACAACTGTCAGCAGGTAACATGTGGTCGTATTAATTCGATGTTTTGTAAGGTTGTTATGGGGACAGTAATTGGTGTGTCTTTGAGGGGGTCGATTTGAAATAATTTTTCATATACCTGATATCGAAAAGACCGACAAAAGATCTTCGGTTGTTTTATTAACAGCACCGAGTTTCTGAAAAGCACCAAATCGTACGAGCTCGTGTAATATTTTGTGTGAAAAGTAGAGGGTTTAACTAACTAGAGCAAGGAATGGATTTTCATCAAGTGTGCAAAACGGTAGGGAGACAAAATTTAGAATTTCCGTAATTATAGTTTTCTGTAAAAATTGTCGTACAGTAAAGCGTGTTACCAATAGATATCAAAGTTTGTAACGATAGAATATCTATCGTTATGTTTCGTATTATTTTTCACAATTGAGTTCCAAATGATTTCTTTTTAAACCCTTCATCGACGCCCTTGTCGATAAACATAATATTTTGAAAACCCCTTTTCTACGCTTTGCGTCCATAAAAAAAAAGAAATTCTAAACAATTCTACCCTTCTCGCAGGAGTTCAAAACAAACAGTTTTGCAATTTTCGAGAACAAAATTTATCGTTAAAACATGTCGCCCCGCCTCTATTTTCAAAATCAACGAATGACAATCAGTCATTCTACCGGCAACATATCCCTCACGCTTTTTCGTCCTAATTTTAAGAGGTAGTTAATTGGTAGCCTCGGAGAGCGGGTAGGCTCCTAGCAATTCAGACATATTGTAAAGAAACATGTTAATAAAAAAGTGCAGTTTGATAATGTGAGTTATGAGTACGTTGAAAGGCTTTATAGGTGATCAGTGAATTCACTTGTCACCTGAAATATGTAAACACCTCTTTTTACTTGCTTAAGAGAATAATGTATGTATGTATGTATGTATGTAGATTCACTGAGACCTAAAAGATCTATTGTGCCCCCTTACTTCTACTTAGTTCCTGAGGAAAGTCTCAGAGACTAGTAGCTCCTTTAGTCCTATTTCCCGGAGGAATTTTAGGATATCTGCAGGCTTTAACTTAGGTAAATGTCCCTCTTCTATCCAGTAATCTCCGAGGTGTTGTGCCCTAGGATTCTGAATTGCTGTGCAGTTCGCAAGTATGTGGATGGAGGTTTCTTCTTCCATACCACAGAATCTACATTCTTCTTCCTCCATTATTTTGAGCTTTTTCAGGTGCCCATTCAGGCGACAATGTCCCGTAAGGATGCCTGTCAAAACTCTTAGTGCAGTTTTACTTTGACTTATGCATTCATTTGATCTCAACAGGTTGTAGTCACCCAGAAGAATCTTTGATTGCCTAAGTCCTACTAGATCTTTCCAATGGTCAGATCTTCTCTTCTCTTCGGCTTTGCCTAATTCTTCCAATATTACATTGGAGCTGATACCGCAAAAGGGTTCCGGCCCCCAAAAGGGTGTTTCAGTCCCCCTCTTTGCTAGTTCATCTGCTATTTCATTTCCTTCTATCCCTGTGTGTCCTGGAATCCACAGTAAGGTGACTATATTGTTCTCGCCTAGTTCATTTAGTTTGCCTAGGCATTCCCACACCATTTTGGAACTGATAACACAAGAGCTCAGTGCTCTAATGGCTGCTTGACTATCCGACATTATGATAATTAAGAGAATAAAAAACAAGTAGGCGTCCAGACTAACTTTTATTACTTTACCGGCCCTTTTTCCAATGATGAGAATCCAACACATCCTAATTTAGGCGAAGATCCACACCCTGAGATCAAGCAAAGAGTTTATTATCGACGTCCAGCCGATTTTCTACGGTGATTTGCAAGTCATTCCGTCGGAAACTATCTTTTTACCGTTTATTATCTTCCTCCGACGGATAATGTCGATTTCATCTTACCGTTGATTAAAAAAGAAGTTTCCTGCAGGCATAATAAATGCCTGTTAAACGTTAATATAATTAATGACACCTTACAAAGTTTTGAAAAATATATTTCTTAAAACAATGACCGTTTAACTAAAAAGCAACAACTACTTCTCGGGCTAAATGCCCCGACAGACATTGAATTACACTTCTAATCTAAACGGGGTTGGTATATGTGCGGGACGAAACAGAAACGAAGAAACGTTTTCAAATGGTCACAAATGTTTCCCAAATTTTTTAGAATAAATAATAACTTCCTTGCTATTTAAAATAATTTCAAACCATATACAAATTAACATTTCACTATGTTTCAAACGACCTTCAAAGCGCGCAAAACCGGCAGATGTCATGTTGTATGATTTTGCGCAGATTGTTGTTGCGGGACACATAGGTCGTATTTTGTGATGAGCGATATCGAGATTTTTTAATCACGTTGTGAAATGATATCGTGATTTTTTAATATCAGTTATTTTAAAACGTGACGTGATCACGACATTTTTGATATTCGGTTTTGAATATACGATGAGAAAAATTGCATGTATTTTCAATTCGTAAAATTATCTATTTGCTATTTCCACAGTCTTTTTATAATCCTTTGATAATAAATAAAACAAAATTCGATCTTGTTGACAAATTTTAGTCGAATGAGAGCGATGAAGGAAATCGCAATAATGTCTTTTTCCACCCCCCAAAAAAAGTGTTTTTTACCGAAAAAACGTTATAACTCGAAAAATTTCCAATATTTTAATTTGAAATTTTTTTTCATGGGTTGTTACTTGTGACTATGAAAACTACCTTCTACCAAATTTTCATCAAAATCGAACAATTTTTGACGAAACTAAAAATAAAAAACGAAAAATGCAGTTTTTTGCGTTTTTCGAGCTAATTTTGAGGTTATGTGAAAAAGTCACTGATGAAAAAGTTGTAGATTTTTCCAAGATCTACAACTTTTATATTCAACTTTTTTTTCCATGACTAACTTTGGCCGGAAATCACAATAATGTATTTTTTCACCCCCCCAAAAAAGTGTTTTTTACCGAAAAAACGTTATAACTCAAAAAATTTCCAATATTTTAATTTGAAATTTTTTTTCATGGTTTGTGACTATGAAAACTACCTTCTATCAAATTTTCATCAAAATCGAACATTTTTTAACGAAACTAAAAATAAAAAACGATAAATGCTGTTTTTTGCGATTTTAGGGCTAATTTTGAGGTTATGTGAAAGAGTCACTAATGAAAAAGTTGTAGATTTTCCCAAAATCTATAACTTTTATAATCAACTTTATTTTCTAGAACCTTAACTTTGGCCGGAAATCGCAATAATGTCTTTTTCCATCACCCAAAAAAGTGTTTTTTACCGAAAAAACGTTATAACTCGAAAAATTCCCAATATTTTAATTTGATTTTTTTTTCATGGTTTGTGACTATGAAAACTACCTTCAACCAAATTTTCATCAAAATCGAACAATTTTTGACAAAACTAAAAATAAAAAACGAAAAATGCAGTTTTTTGCGTTTTTCGAGCTAATTTTGAGGTTATGTGAAAAAGTCACTGATGAAAAAGTTGTAGCTTTTTCCAAGATCTACAACTTTTATATTCAACTTGTTTTTCTAGGACCTCAACTTTGACCGGAAATCACAATAATGTCTTTTTCCACCCCCCAAAAAAAGTGTTTTTTACCGAAAAAACGTCAAAATTCGAAAAATTTCCAATATTTTCGTTCGAAATTTTTTCCATAGTTTGTGACGAATTTTCGTCGAATGAGAGCGATGAAGAGGTCAATATTTTGTTCGATTTCGATTCACTGTCGTTTTCGCTGGCTGTGATCACGTCACGCTTTAGATTTGCTTATAAGAACTGTGACTGTGATTTGTTCGTATCAGTGAAAAAGTAATAGTTCGTGAAATATCTCTCATCACTAGTCGTATTGTTATAGTTCGTAAAATGTGTGTTCTACAGTGTTCTTGTTTTGTTGCTGTTAAGTCTTTTCGACATTTTGTAATTTCATTTACTGACATTTGAAGGAACAAATATATATTATTCAGATGTCTTGAAAACTTATAATAAGCAAGATTATTTAATATTAATTTAGGTATGTATGAATCTTAATAAATAATATCACACTTCCATGTATAATTGGTAAAATGGGGCTCTTTGGGACGAGAAATCGACTTAGTTTTTCGATAAAATCATTTTTTCACCTTCAAATAGTGTCATGAAATTTTCGAAAAGACACATTTTCAACTTAGAAAGTCATGTAAATACCACAAACTAAGAAAATTGAACTGAAATTTTAGGAGAATACAAACTCTCAAAAGACCAATCTACAGGGTGTTGAAAATAAAAAAAAACGGAAAAATGTATTTTTGCGCTTTAGTCCCAAATTTTCAGGTTATGTAAAAAATGTATGACATGACAATACGAATACAAGAGGCCATTCGCAGCCTGTCAAGAGCAGAAATTCAAGATGCTGTAGTGTCCACTCATGAGTAGGGTTGAGCGATACACTAGAAATTATCGATATTAGGTCTCGATATGGATCGGAACTTAAAGTATCGATAAAGTAGAATATCGCATATTAATTTATCGATACTCGAAGTATCGATACGTTAACGATCCGAGATTTTCCTAATTTTGACGTTTTTTCGGTAAAAAACACCTTTTTGGGGGGTGGAAAAAGACATTGCGATTTCCGTCCACAGTTGAGTTCCTAAAATAAAAAGTTGATCATAAAAGTTGTAGATCTTGAGAAAATCAACAACTTTTACATTAGTGACTTTTCCACATAACCTCAAAATTAGCTCGAAAAACGCAAAAAACTGCATTTTTCGTTTTTTATTTTTAGTTCGTTAAAAAAAGCACGATATCATTTCACAACGTGATTAAAAAATCACGATATCGCTAATCACTATAGATAACGCCTCTTGCTGCTACCACTAAAAATCCCGTATCGCAAGGTATCGATGCACTACAAATTTTTCGATACTTGGAATGTATCGAAAAGCATAGTATCGATACAAAATATCGAGTATCGGAAGTAAAAGTATCGATACATTGGAATATCGGATAGTATCGGGCATCCCTACTCATGAGCGGCTCCAACAATGCATTGAGTGTGATGGAAGACAGTTCGAGCATTTAAGGAGGCATTAGTTTAATATGAAAATCGGCTTATCATTCAAAAATTATAAAATCATAGAATTTTATCATTGATTCATGGAAAAAGCCAAATAAATAAGAATAAATAACGGTGTAATACTTAGCGTCATTTTAAAATTAAATGATAACAAAATTTTCTTTTTCCGATATTTTAGGATAGGAATAAAATATCGAGATACGGTTTTCACTAGCCTATTCAGGTATCATTTAACTACATTTTTATGGAAAAAAGTTTTTGCAATTTTCTGTTATTATATTGATAAACGCGCTCTAGCGGCATAACTAAAAACCAGACATATCACAGGTAAGCTGGGTTTGATGGAGCGAGCAATGAATGCTTTTTCCAAAGAGACCAAGTTTGTTAAAATCCGTTCTGTCGTTTAGGAGAGCTGTTTATTTGAAAAAACACCCTCCACCACTTCATTTTAATAGATACGTCAAAAAGTGTCAAACAAAAAATACTCAAATGAAGCTTAATTTTAAAAAGCATTTTTTTTCAGTGAAAAATCACTTTAAAAGTTTCAGATGGAGTTTACGCCCCCTGTCGGTCAACTTGGAAACCTGAAAATAATTTCCAGGATTTTCTTTTGTCCACTTTAGTTATTACGTTTTTTACCGCAAGTCTCTACGATGAATAGTGAATATTTTTGCTATTTAAAATGTTTATCAACTTGATTTTTGGTGAAAACGCACCTTTAGATAAGTGATTAATTTTGGAATTTTATCTCTGTAAATCCAACGATCCTTATAATGAAACCCGCATGGGAATCTCTTGAAATGTTTGCTCCATAGGTGGAAGTTATGAAACAAAATACTTATTAAACTGCTTTTACCAGTGGTATTCCAATAAAATAAATTTTATGCAAACATATTATCATCACTCTATATATCTACTATTCATACATTCATACCTACCGGGTTATGCAAGCATGAAATCTCTTTTATTTAAAATTAAAAAAACTTCTCTTCGTTCGTGCTGTTCTCGTGTATAAGAAGAAAATTGACTCTGTAAGACGCGACTTTCGTCGCTACCGGTCTTCGAAAATGATGACGGCTTGACACGTCCGACCGTTTAAAGACTTTTGAGATAATAAGGCTCTCTTGGTGTAGATTGCGTGCGGTTAATTATCCTACGTTTTTTTTTTCATCTCTCGTTGGTGTAATTGTTTCTTTGAGAATTTGGAAATCGCGTGATTTAAATGAAGTTTTTTTTGTTAATCTTTATTCGTGTGGTATTTAAAAAAATAATTTATTTGGTTTTTGTTCACATATTCACTTAATCTGATCATTAAACTGACTATAGTCTATTTGAGAATGATTGATGGCAGCAGTTGAAAAAAGTTTTTTTTAACACAATCATGATTATTTGACGTTCTTATTTATCAGTTAACATGAATTATAGTGGTACTTGGAGTATATATCCACTCCGAACGAACTATATAGCCCGTTCAGTACAAAAACCGTTCCACGTCATCAAAGTGTCGAAAAAGAGACGTTCGTTTATATCATGTCATTCGATTGCTGCTGTCAATCCTCTGTCAATCACTATGTTAAGCCTCTCTAAACTCAATAAATATTGAAATTTGTAGGTCGCACTGTATTAAAGAATATAAATATATGTTTAAAGAAAGGTTTCGTAATTAATTTCATATCAAATACAGCTCGTAGGTTAATTAAATATAAAATTCAAACTAACGTCAGTCTTAATAAAAACTTTTGATGTTGGCAAAAATGCGCGCTGTTGCCGCGATGAAAATGGTTTATTTCTGGTTCAGTTGACGTCTTGACATTTTTGGGGTTATGTTGTGACAAAAACTGTAAAGAACTGTGAGTAATTTTTCACAAGCAGTAATGAGTTACCAAAGTTGAAGTCACATCCAAAAAAACGTATAAATGAAACTTAATAATACTGCAATAGTTAGTGCATTTACTCCTGATACTATTTACAGCGTTTATGAAGCAAGTATGTATAAGTTCAATATTATACCCAATCAACTGTATTTATTATATTCTGTTACATTATTCTTAATACTTGGCAATTATATGTGAACATTTTTTTTAAAGATAATCATGTCACTTTAGGAATATTACTGCAGTAATTGGAGGAAGAACAATAATTATTAAATGTAGAATGTTCCTGAGTAGTTTACTAAAATATGATACATCCACAAAGAGGACTTATGGAACTTTCAACAAAAATGAACCACTGTATACATTTGTTTTTATTAATGAATCCTGAATTTTCCAAAATGGTGCTGTAGGCTGTTCATGTCAAAAGGTATGTTAGAATGATTATGTAAAATTTTAGAATGCAAAATTGTTTTTATTCTAGATATTTTGTATTACATGCTGAGAATGAAAATGGTTATATTGATGGAGCAGAAAGTATATTTTTATATGAATCTCAGTTGACTTATTATCATGGGAAAATGAATGAAGAACATGTTTTTAAATGGTTTGAGAACCAATTACTTACTATTGAATCTTTCTGAACCTTTAATAAATTATGGACAATGCTTTTCGATAATATTAGGTTAATGACACAATATAGAATTCAATCAATAAATGTTGAAGCTGAGCTTATTTATATTACAGCCTAGAAAGTAGATACAAACTGTATTTGAACAGTGATATAGCAAATTATATGTTAGAATTCAGAAGACTACACAACTAGTTTAATACATTCAAAATTCTTACTTCAAATTATACCTAATAGACAATAAATGCTCTTTTACTTTTATTTTTACAAAAATAATAATATAGGTATATTTGAAAAGAAAAGAATTGGTTATTTGAATACTGCCCTTTCAATAAATGTTTTTTTTCAGAAACAAACCCCCCAACAAAATACATTGTGGATATGATAGAACAGTATAGTCACAATAAAGTATTACCTACCATCTTTTTAAAAATCCTATTGAGTTAATACTGGCTACTGCCAAGCAAGCCGATAGATGCATTCCAGAAGTTGCGGATTAGAATTGGTTTGTCTGTGATCTTTAGAATTTTGAAAGATTTCTATTTGACAATTATTGTTCTACCTTATTTAAAAAAATAGTATTACAAACTTTTCGGTGTAGTAACTAATTTATAAATTTGCAATGTTTCTTTTTAATAAAACAATTCCATAAAAATTGGGGTGGCATTATTTATTATTTTATTTTAATCATGATATTCAAGAAAGTAATTCAGGCAGCATTTTCTAAAGGTACATGTGTATATCACAAAGTTTAATAAAAACTACAAATAATTAATTTAATAGTTTTTATTGAATTGAAAGGTCTCATTCGATCAATCATTTATTAGCAATACTTTCAGTTGCGGTAGATGCTGGAGAGCTAAAACAAAATGGTAAATATAAGTTTAGATTGATTAGAAGATGATGGAGCGATAAATAATTCACCAATATCCTGATAATTATAAAATGTATTGATTTCAGTGCTACGATTTAGTTAATCATTTGCATATACCTTCACTCGGAGAATAGAATGGATTTGCTCTCCTTTTCTGAGCTGTGGTGGTGCTTGCTGCACAATTTTCTTTTGCTATGATCAATGATCATATATCTCAGGATGATTTTCCTTGTTGAAAATGACCTACACACTAAAGCTTCACATCCCGGCTTTTCTAAAAAAATTTTAAGATTTATTTCACCAAAATATAAAATAAAATTGCCTACCTTTAAAAAGGGGGTAGATCCAGGTTATCAGAACTTTTTTATTTATAGGATGTCTGTAAACCTTACATCAATCTTTCATATTGTAGTGACAACATTCTAGAAGCCAACATGTACTTAGGTAATTGTAACCTAAAAATTATATTAGATAATATTTTTTCCTTGATACTATATATACATGCATTTTAAATACTAGAATAGTTCTATAACTTCTAACTAATTAAGTGTGTGGTATAAACATACAAATAAAAGTGTTAACTATTCCATACATACCTTTTTAGTGCTAAAAATAATTCCATACTTTTTAAAATAAGAATTTCTTAGTGCTGTACGGTTAACATACAAATTAAAGTTTTATATGTAACACTTCTGTATGTAACTGAAATAAGTCAAAGTTTCTTTGCACGCAATAACCATCAATAACTAAACCTAACCTAGAATATTTGATAAACTTCATTTGACATATACTAGATTCTCATATTATTTCAAGGGCTTGGCAACATAGTACAGTTATGACAGATATGACGTGCAACGGTTTTAATACTGAACGAGCTATAGTGGAGTTCACGTTTACGATTTTCCTCAAAATTTTTGTATATTCACCGAAAATTACGGTTATGGTGTCATTCGATTCTGATTGTTATGTAGATAGTTTAAGGAAAGGTTCCGAAAAAAATTGCAAAAGTTATAAACAATATAGTAACAAAAAGTGGGGGTTTAGTTTTTTTTGAATATCTCGAAAACTATTGAAGATTTTCGAAATTAAAAAAAAAGTTCTAAAAAGATCATTGAAATTACAAAAAAAAGTTCCGACTCCCGGAACTGTATCTCCAATATTTATAATTTTTACAGAGCCCTGAAAATAGAGCCAAAACCGAGTAGTCTTGCACGCACGGTCCGTCACTCGGATACAGTAATTTAAAAAATTATTTAAACATATTAAATATGAATATTGAGGAATAATAAAATTCAAGTACTATTGGGGATACATAAATAAACAATAATCCGCGGTTAAAAAAATTTTATCCCAATTTTTCCACTATTTATCCATTTGTTAATTATTAACTATTTTTTCTACATTAAATGTTAACAGAAAAACCGCGATAATTATTAAACTAAAACCTTAAGATTTTTTTTACTTTGTGGAGTTATTCTTAATAGGCTAATAAATAGATCATCGTTGGAAAAATTAAAAAATTTTGATTTTACACTTTTTTATTAACTATTGAAAATACGTAAAAATTAAAAATTTCAAAAAAGTAATTAATAATTTTTTTTTATATCTTGAATGTTTCGATTTTTAAATGTTAAAAATACACAATAGTTATTTATGATACAAGTGCGTGAAGTGATACTTTTGCGCACGAGTTGCGAAAATGAAAGGCACGAGCGTAGCTAGTGCCTTTTTTCGCAACGATTGCGCAAAAGTAATTCACGCATGAGTATCATACAATGTTTTATCTACTACCACTTTAAAAATAATTTCCCTTAATTATATATTACATAACCTCTCTTTTTAATAATTGTGTTTGAATTATTGCCTACCTTCATCATAAGAAATTCATTATCTGGTGCTCCATTTATAAAATCCAAAATCTGTTCCCCTGTGAAAATTTTAGATTTTTTTGGTTTATGGCTCTCTGATTGTCGTTTTATGAAGGTAATAAGTTTATGAAACTTACTTATATCAATGTTTAAATTTAAATGTATAGTAGTTTTCAACATTGAATAATGGGACCATAACGTTGATGATTTCCATTGACTTTTCCGAGAAATATGCAATGAGAACATTTTCCGTCTAATTTTTAATATTTTTAGTGTTACACCAATCCAAAAAAAGGTGAGCGGTCGTCGGACCGCCGACAGAAGCTTGCTTCTTATACGCAATAAAATGACCATTTTTCGAAAATTTTGACATTTTTTCAAAAATTTTGACCATTTTTGACTATTTTTTCAAATTTTAGCAATTATTGACAATTATTGACCATTTTTCAAAAATTTTGACCATTTTAGAACATTTTTCCAAATTTTAACAATTAATGACCATTTTTCCAAATTTTAACAATTATTGACCATTTTTGACAATTTTTTACAGGTTCTGACAATTATTGACCATTTTTGACAGTTTTTCAAAAATTTAGACAATTTTTAACAATGATTGACCATTTTGACAGTTTTTTATAATTATTGACTATTTTTGCAAAGTTTTGACAATTTTTCGAGAATTTTGACAATTTTTGACAATTTTTGACAATTTTTGACAATTTTTGACTATTTTTGACTATTTTTGACTATTTTTGACAATTATTGACCATTTTTTCAAAATTTGTGACAATTTTTGACTATTTTTTCAAATTTTAACAATTATTGATCAATTTTGACAGTTTTGACAATTATTGATCATTTTTGAAAATTTTTCAAAAATTTTTTTGCGTAATCTATTGGTTGATACAATAATTTATGATTTTTAGAGAAAAAACGGTTTCTTAAAAAAATTTATGTGTTGCTAAAAAATGCTTTTGTTAATTAACAGACTATTTTTGCGACTAAATATTAAAATTAAGAATCCATTTTTTCTCTAAAAATCATAAATTCTATTGTTCTTTCGGATTATAAAAAAAAATTCTTGATTAATTTTTTATTTGTTTATTTTAAACAATTTGTTATAAACAAATTATTTTTTTCCGTATATTTTTTTTAAATACTTAATTTTCTTATGAAAACAGCCATGTGCTGTTTTTTACGAAAACATTTTTTTCTATTTTTTAAATAACTTTGGAAATATGGCAGATACGGCAACAATACTTCAAGTCTTTTTTATTAACTATCAATTAAGTAACAATTTAAGCTTTTAATTGAAGCTCTAGCTCTATTTTTTATTTAATTATTGACTATTATTTATAAAAAAAGGAATAGAAAAGTATATGAAAAAAAAATAGATTACGCAAAAAAAATTTTTGATTAGCTCATAAGCAATGCATTGTTTATAACAATTTTTTAAACAATGGTGATAAAAAAAATTTGTATGTATCTTTTTAACATAATATATCAAAATCGAAACATTCAAGATATAAAAAAAATTATTAATTACTTTTTTGTAATTTTTAATTTTTACGTATTTTCAATAGTTAATAAAAAAGTGGAAAATCAAAATTTTCGAATTTTTCCAACGGTGATCTATTTATTAGCCTATTAAGAATAACTCCACAAAGTAAAAAAAAATCTTAAGGTTTTAGTTTAATAATTATCGCGGTTTTTCTGTTATCATTTAATGTAGAAAAAATTGTTAATCAACAAATGGATAAATAGTGGAAAAATTGGGATAAAAATTTTTTAACCGCGGATTATTGTTTATTTATGTATCCCAATAGTACTTGAATTTTATTATTCCTTAATATTCATATTTAATATATTTAAATAATTTTTTAAGTTACTGTGTCCGAGTGACGGACCGTGCGTGCAAGACTACTCGGTTTTGGCTCTATTTTCAGGGCTCTGTAAAAATTATAAATATTGGAGATACAGTTCCGGGAGTCGAAACTTTTTTTTAGTAAATTCAATGTTCTTTTTAGATCTTTTTTTTGAATTTCGAAAATCTTTAATCTTTAATTTTCGAGATATTAAAAAAAAATAAACCCCCACTTTTTTTTAATATATTGTTTACAACTTTGTTACGGGACAAAGAATTATTGGTACCTCTCTTTCAAACATCCCAAAAAAAACTCTGTACCCACCAACTGCTAGTTTATTAAAAACAGATCCTGATTGTTTTAAGTAGGATTAATACAATTAATGTCTCAGGAATCCTTTCAATTTTCTCAAGCGTCTCCATGAAGGGCACCTAAAAATAATAAATAAGTATTTACCACTTATTCTTTAGAACAGTATGAGATATAATAGGTCAAATATTTATATTCTAAATTTACAGAATACCTTATTTGAACATAGGATGATCACCAGATCAAAAAAGTTAGTAATTGGAAAATATAAAAGGTTTAAAGGTTATTTTGTTTACATGGTGTACAAAAGTAGATGACAATCTTGTCATATCTGTCAATCTTAAAAATAAATCTTCTCAAAGTGATTTCAATCTTTCATCATAATGTCACCCTTCTAATCATAGATCTACTGATTAAAGATCATTGACCTTCCTTATCAATTAATAGTTTCTTCTTTTAATTTCTGTTAACAGAGCTTACCTCTGGTGTTAAGTACTTTGGTAATAAAGAAGTAAATGAAAAGAACATACCTTTTTTTTCTAAGACCATCCATACGTAGATAGGAGATGGGTTTTCTTTTTTCTTCCATGTGAGGTTCGTGATAGACTACATGGCTTAGCAATTTTGCTGATTTTTGGAAAATATATTTAAGTGAGCTTAGATTTTATTAGAGTGATCCTGTTGGAGCTCTACCATTTTGTATAAGTGGATATTAATTTGGCTCAGCTTAAATTCCTGTCTCCACATCCGTAGGCGAAACCACTTTTAGGCCACACAACTTCTACGGTGAGTTTAATTTGCCAGTTTACTATACTCAACCCTCATAACATTTAATTATTATTACCAAATACTTACACAAGCTTCTTTTTAGGTCTCTTTCTTCTTTCTTCTCTTCTTTCTGCTTCGTATTTCTTTCTTTGGCTTTATTTTATTCATCGATATCTCCATTTCATTCCTGCATCGACATCATCTGCACCCCGTCATCACATCGGATATACCTGTATACACCTCTACCTCTAGGATATAGTCTGCCACCACCAGTTCTTTTGGAGGGACACACCACAGCACCCGATTGTAAACAGGTAACCTTCATACCTTACTTTTAACAAGGAATCCAGGGGTTTGAGTAGAAACCACATTTGTCTAGGAAACAAACATAGTTATAAAACTATTATACTAGAATATTTTGTCATACCTACTGAGGAACTTTAGTTTTTCGTGGTGTCTTTACCCTCTGTTGAGGACAACTTGTAGATTTATTTAATAACAACTAGCACAATCACTAGAGTTTGTAAACCAGCGTATGCATACAAAGGGTAGTTCTTTAATATAATCCTGTATCCAACCACCCCTAAGGTAAGATTGGATAGTGTAAAACTTTTCATTTTAGTTATAATTTTGTGCATGCCTTTTTGATAACCTAAAATACTTGTGGGAAGCTAACTTCACATAAATACTGTGGTACAGCGGAAATCCTTCAGGGAGTTTTTGGCGTACAATTAGTAGGCAAGGCATTGTTTTCTGTACATTCATATAATAACCAATTTTATTTTATTATATTAAACCAACATTACATCTGAATCGGTTTTTTTATTCCGAATCCCACCCTGAGATTAACAGGACCTTTTTAATAAGGTAACAACTTTTGCAATTTTTTTCGGCCCCTTTCGGAACCTTTCCTTAAACTATCTACATAACAATCCGAATCGAATGACACCTTGATCGTAATTTTCGGTGAATATACAAAAATTTTGAGGAAAATCGTACATGTGAACCAGACTATGGAACGTTGCCAATACTACTACCATTATAATAATTGTAATTCTAATTTATTATTTTTGTATTTGATTATATACTAGTAAACAGAGAATACAAAAAAGAAGTACTAGATACTAGAGTTAGGAGGGCACCAGAAATAAACGGTGATCATTATCTACCTATTGGGGACGCAAATTAAAATTAAGACAATAAACAGAGATGTTGAAAGAATTTGTAAGATAAGGCAATCTAATAAAGTAATGAAGGCTGAAAAAGAAATAGCTAAAAATTACACAAAACAAACAGGGCATTAGGCTCGAAAAGGTTGACCAACCATTAGAAGGGACAATGCTAATCCCGGACTGAATTGTGACACTAAAATCACAATCAATACTACATGTCTTCCAGTAACGGAAATGTTAAATCCCTAACTTTTCGACGTGTTTGTATTATGAATTAAATTATTATGATAACTTTTTTTTAATACTGTGTAGATCTGTAGAACCAACAAATCTGTACTTATGTGTAAAACATACGTTACGTAACAATTTTACGGAGAAAGTTCCATTAATAGTCATGTTTTATTTTTATATGTATTAATTTACGATCCTACTTTTTTTTATTTTTTTTTTATGGCTAATTTCCACCAACGCGTTTCGTTTTAATCAATTTTCTTATCTAAATTTATTATTTTTTCTTGGTACCGCTACCGCATTTTTTTAATATTAAATTTATATTAAAGTGAAATTAACATATTTCCGAATTACATTCCGGTAGCCAATGAAATAATCCTCAAAGGAAAAAATCCTTATCTTAAATCCGATCACGTTTTAAAATAAAAACCGAAATGAGTCCTTTATCTATTATGCGTTATTAAATAGTACCGACAAAGTACCAACAAAAATTATTAATATGATTTTTAATGTATTAGAATTAGAAATTCGTCCTACGCTTGTATGGATTGCTTACTATAAGAATAATAAATTCAAATTATCAATACTGAAAACACGTCAGGCAGTAGTGATGAATTTGTTTGGTTTCAAATTTTAAATGTTTTTTTTAGTGTTTCCAAAGTATATCAAATTTAATACGAGGGGTTTGTTTTTTGCAGGTTTTATTTGTTTTTATAAGTTTCAGTTAATTTTCATTAATATTAGTTAGTTTTTGGTTGTTTTCATTTTATTTTATGTTTATTTTGGTTGATTTTGGACATTTTTGGTTAGTTTTGGTAGATTTTTGTTTTATCTGCTTTAGACAGCTTTCAGTTAGCTTTGGTCAATTTTGGTGTTTTTAAGTCATTTTTAGTTGAATTTGTTTGTTTTCAGTTAATTTTGATTGGTTTTTGCTTTTTTTGTTATCATTAGTTTTCTGTTAATATTGATTGATTTTTTTTAGTTTTCGGTTGATTTAAATTTTTTTGTTGATTTTTGCAGGTTTTTTTTCATTAGTTTCAGTTAATTTTCAATAATATTAGTCATTTTATTTTATATTTATTTTGGTTGATTTTGGAAATTTTTAGTTAGTTTTGGTAGATTTTTGTTTTATTTCTTTTAGGCAGCTTTCAGTTAGCTTTGGTCAATTTTGGCGTTTTTAAGTCATTTGTTTGTTTTTGGTTGTTTTCAGTTAATGTTGATTGATTTTGAAGGACTTTTGTTAATTTTCGGTTGATTTCAATTTTTTGTTGTTGATTTTTGCAGATTTTTTTAAATTAGTTTCAGTTGAGTAATTTTTATTAATATTAATTATTTTTTGGTTGTTTTAATTTTATTTTATGTTTATTTTGGTTGATTTTGGTCATTTTTAGTTAGTTTTGGTAGATTTTTGTTTTATCTGCTTTAGGCAGCTTTCAGTTAGCTTTGGTCAATTTTGGTGTTTTTAAGTCATTTTTAGTTGAATTTGTTTGTTTTCAGTTAATTTTGATTGGTTTTTGCTGCTTTTTTTGTTATCATTAGTTTTCTGTCAATATTGATTGATGTTGATGGACTTTTGTTAGTTTTCGGTTGATTTCAATTTTTTTTTTGATTTTTCATTAGTTTGAGTTAATTTTCATTAATATTAGTTATTTTTTGGTTGTCTTCATTTTATTTTATGTTGATTTTGGATATTTTTAGTTAGTTTTGGTAGATTTTTGTAAGTTTTCAGTAGATTTCAAATGTTTTCGGTTAATTTTTATGTTTTTCGTTGATTTTTGAAGTTATCGATTGTTGGTTGTTTTCAATTGCTCTTTGTTAGTTATTGGTTTTATATGATTTTAGTTTATTCGATTGATTTTTGTTGGTTTTAGGCAGCTTTCAGTTAACTTTGGTCAATTTTGGCGTTTTTGGATCATTTTTAGTTAAATTTGTTTGTTATTGGTTGTTTTCAGTTAATTTTGATTGGTTTTTGCTTTTTTTTTGTTCTCATTAGTTTTCTGTTAATATTGATTGATTTTGATGGACTTTTGTTAGTTTTCGGTTGATTTAAATTTTTTTTGTTGATTTCTGCACTTTTTTTTTATAAATTTCAGTTCATTTTCATTAATATTAGTTATTTTTTGGTTGTTTTCATTTTATTTTATGTTTATTTTGGTTGATTTTGGACATTTATAGTTAGTTTTGGTAGATTTTTGTTTTATCCCTTTTAGGCAGCTTTCAGTTAGCTTTGGTCAATTTTGGCGTTTTTAAGACATTTTTAGTTGAATTTCTTTGTTTTTGGTTGTTTTCAGTTAATTTTGATTTGTTTTTGCTTTTTTTTATTCTCATTAGTTTTCTGTTAATATTGTTTGATTTTCGTCGTTTTCGATTACTTTATATTGTTTATTTTGGACGTTTTTAGTTACTTTTGGTGGACTTTTGTTAGTTTTCGGTTGATTTCATTTTTTTTGTTGATTTTTGCAGTTTTTTTTATTAGTTTCAGTTAATTTTCATTAATATTAATTATTTTTTGGATTGTTTTAATTTTATTTTATGTTGATTTTGGTTGATTTTGGACATTTTTAGTTAGTTTGGTAGATTTTTGTTTTATCCCTTTTAGGCAGCTTTCAGTTAGCTTTGGTCAATTTTGGCGTTTTAAAGTCATTTTTAATTGAATTTCTTTGTTTTTGGCTGATTTCAGTTAATTTTGATTTTTTTTGTTCTCATTAGTTTTCTGTTAATATTGATTAATTTTGGTGGACTTTTGTTTTAGTTTTCGGTTGATTTCAATTTTTTTTGTTGATTTTAGGTTTTTATAATTTTATTCTATGTTTTTGGTTAATTTTTGTTTTTTTAGTTTTTAGTTGTTTCCGATTGTTTCCTGTTATTTCTTCTAACCGAGGGGTCGCGGGTTCCTAATGCCCATTTGGAACAAACCTATATTATCTTTTTGAAATTTGGTATTTGAGGCTTTTAAGGATAATTTACTTACATAATCTTTTTATTTCTTGTTACTTTTGAGATTTAATAGTCGTTGTTCCAAAAAAAAATGGTATTCCATCTATCGTGTGTATAACCATAAAAATGGTTTCTATTATATGAAAAAATATGAACAGATGTTATACAACTTCAACAAACTACCTTGTAATCTATACGAAAAGGATTTTAAAAGCTGTCGTCGAAAGACATTAGGAGAGCCATAAAATTAAAATTTCAATTTCCCGGTTGATACCCAAATAAAGCGATCCTAAATTACCATCCATATCGTTCGTCTTATTCATCGTTTTTCTTAATGTCTGATGTTCGTTTTAAAGAAGGAGTGGACAAAGTTCCATAAATCCCGTTTGCTTACGTTTTTGAGATGCGTTATAATATGTTAAAACGTGAGGCGTAGGACGCGTTCTAATCATTTAGAAAGATGTTAAGTGATAGTGCCGGCTATTTATTTACAAAAATATTAAAAGGAAGGAAATAAAAATGCCACAAATTCACTCGGAGGAGTGTTTAATTAACATCGACTAATAAAAAATTTTACGAGGTAAAAGGTCCTAATTTTTTAATGTTTTTCAAAAAGTAAATTCATAATAACCATCAAACTAAAAGTTTGGGCTGCAATAATTAAATTCGGAAATTCCATTTGAACGCTATTCTCTCTAGCGGTAGAAAATTGAAAGGCACTCTACGGTATCCTCTTTCTGTTTACGTGTGTCGTTTAATCTGTTTTCATCCTTTTCTACATGATTTTAAATGTTTTTGATCCGTTACAATGATTGGTTTTAGTGTTTTATTAGTTTTCAGTTAATTTTGGTTGTTTTCGATTTTCATTTGATTTTTGGGTTTTTTCGGTTGATTCTGGCGATATTACTCAATTGTTTTAAGTCGTCCTCTGTTAATTTGAGGTATTTTTAGTCGTTTTCAGATCATTTGAAATTTTTTTTTTGGTGATTTTTGCACTTTAATCAATTATTTTGATTCTAGTTTTTTTTGTTATTTTTCTCTCGAAATATGTACTCTCATTATTATTATTATTTTGAACACCAATCAAAGTTTATAACACTTATTCAATCAGTTGATTTGTGATTTGTGATTTGGTAAATTTATTTGCCACACTTTAAAATCGGTACATTGGATGTTTTCCAAAAATTAATTCATTAAAAAAACCAGTTACATTCTCAAACCGGATAATATTAAAGAATGATAAGTTATTTTCTTTTACAAATGCTGCATCATCCACTTAAGACATATCCCGAGATTATATGGGCGTTCTAATGACTCGGCATGTAACCAATAATCAAACTTAAATACCTTTTAAGTGCGGGAGGATTAATTTTTTTTCCTTTCCTTACTTGTTTTTTGTATTCGACCATGCATCATCCCACACGTGGAAGCAGAATAGGACGACAAACGTTTTAACTAACGAACCTGTTATTTTATTTGGAAAATGATACACAATCAGTGGCGAATCAAATGTGTCAAGTTAAGAATCAATCATGATTTTATTTACTGATCTTCAGTTTCGTTTTCGAGATATAGGGCGATTTTTCAAAATAGACTCAAACTGCTATCTCAAATATATTCTTCATCTTATAGCAGTATACAATTTATTTTTAGAGGGTTCAGGTTAGTAGATATGACATAAACTTAGTTATTTTTAAATGGGACACCCTGTATATTTTAGGTTTTTTGGTTTACTTTTTAATTCTTTCACCTGATATGGCTTATTATATCTCTGTTTCTTATAGTTTCAGGTTTTCTACTGATTTATATCGATTTCAGTTAGTTTGACTTACATTTGGAATGTTTTCAGTTGATTTTAAGTTATTTTTGGTATTTTTTTTTATTGTTTTAAGTCGTTTCTGGCTAGTTTCGGTTGATGTCTATTAATTTTGTTTGATTTTATTTGGTTTTGGTAGATTTTTCAAACTTTAAACTAATTTATATAAATCTCAGTTAGTTTGAATGTTGGATTGTTTTCAGTCGATTTTAAATTATTTTTGTTGATTTTGGCGTTGTTTCAAGTTTTTTTTTAGTAAGCTTTTCGTTTCAGTTAGTTTTAATATAATTTTGATTGTTTTCTGTCGATTTTAGTTAATTTTGGTTATTTTTTATTAGTTTTGTTTGATTTTAGTTAGTTATGGAAGATTTTTCAAAATTTGAACCAATTTAAATCGATTTCAGTTAGTTTAAATAGAATTTGGATTGTTTTCAGTTGATTTTATTCTCTTTGTTGATTTTGGCGTTTTTGAGTTTATTCAAATCGTTTTTAGTTAGCTTTGGTTTATTTTGATTACTTTTCTTTGATTTTAGTTAGTTTTTGTAGTTTTTTCAGGTTTTATTCACTATTTTATATGGTTTTCAGTTAGTTTTAATATAATTTTGATTGTTTTCTGTCGATTTTAGTTAATTTGGTTATTTTTTATTAGTTTTGTTTGATTTTAGTTAGTTATGAAAGATTTTTGAAAATTTGAACCAATTTAAATCGATTTCAGTTAGTTTAAATAGAATTTGGATTGTTTTCAGTTGATTTTAAATTCTCTTTATTGATTTTGGGATTTTAGAGTTGTTTCAAGTCGTTTTTAGTTAACTTTGATCGATTTTCATTCGTTTTCTTTGATTTTAGTTGGGGTTATTAGATTTTACAGGTTTATTCACTATTTTATATTGTTTTCAGTTAGTTTGAATATAATTTTGATTGTTTTCAGTCGATTTTAGTTAGTTTTTGTTATTTTTTATTAGTTTTGTTTGATTTTTGTTAGTTATGAAAGATTTTTAAAAATTTGAACCAATTTAAATCGATTTCAGTTAGCTTAAATAGAATTTGGATTGTTTTCAGTTGATATTATCTCTTTGTTGATTTTGGCGTTTTTGAGTTATTTCAAGTCGTTTTTAGTTAGCTTTGGTTGATTTTTATCAGTTTTGTTTGATTTTAGTTAGTTTTAGTAGATTTTTCAGTTTTTTTCACTATTTAATATTGTTTTCAGTTAGTTTTAATATAATTTTGATTGTTTTCCGTCGATTTTGGTTACTTTTGGTTATTTTTTATTAGTTTTGTTTGATTTTAGTTAGTTATGGAAGATTTTTCAAAATTTGAACCAATTTAAATCGATTTCAGCTAGTTTAAATAGAATGTGGTTTGTTTTCAGTTGATTTTATTCTCTTTGTTGATTTTGGCGTTTTTTAGTTGTTTTTAGTTAGATTTGGTTGATTTTTATTAGTTTTGTTTGATTTTAGTTAGTTTTAGCAGATTTTTCGGTTTTTTCACTATTTTATATCGTTTTCAGTTAGTGTTAATATAATTTTGATTGTTTTCAGTTGATTTTATTCTCTTTGTTGATTTTGGCGTTTTTGAGTTGTTTCAAGTCGTTTTTAATTAGCTTTGGTTGATTTTTATCAGTTTTGTTTGATTTTTATCAGTTTTGTTTGATTTTAGTTAGTTTTAGTAGATTTTCCAGTTTTTTTTTACTATTTTATATTGTTTTCAGTTAGTTTTAATATAATTTTGATTGTTTTCAGTCGATTTTGGTTACTTTTGGTTATTTTTTATTAGTTTTGTTTGATTTTAGTTAGTTATGGAAGATTTTTCAAAATTTGAACCAATTTAAATAGATTTCAGCTAGTTTAAATAGAATGTGGTTTGTTTTCAGTTGATTTTATTCTCTTTGTTGATTTTGGCGTTTTTTAGTTGTTTCAAGTTGTTTTTAGTTAGATTTGGTTGATTTTTATTATTTTCGTTTGATTTTAGTTAGTTTTAGTAGATTTTCCAGTTTTTTTCACTATTTTATATTGTTTTCAGTTAGTTTTAATATAATTTTGATTGTTTTAAGTCGATTTTAGTTACTTTGGGTTGTTTTTTATTATTTTTTTTTATTTTAGTTAGTTATTTAAGAATTTTCAAAATTTGAACCAATTTAAATCGATTTCAGCTAGTTTTAATATAATTTTGATTGTTTTCAGTTGATTTTATTCTCTTTGTTGATTTGGGCGTCTTTGAGTTGTTTTAAGTCATTTTTAGTTAGCTTTGGTTGATTTTAGTTAGATTTAGTAGATTTTTCAGTTTTTTTCACCATTTTATATTGTTTTCAGTTAGTTTTAATATAATTTTGATTGTTTTCAGTCGATTTTAGTTATTTTTTATTAGTTTTGTTTGATTTTAGTTAGTTATGGAAGATTTTTCAAAATTTGAACCAATTTAAATCGATTTCAGCTAGTTTAAATAGAATGTGGATTGTTTTCAGTTGATTTTAAATTCTCGTTATTGATTTTGGGATTTTAGAGTTGTTTCAAGTCGTTTTTAGTTAACTTTGATTGATTTTCATTCGTTTTCTTTGATTTTAGTTGGTTTTATTAGATTTTTCAGTTAGTCTGAATATAATTTTGATTGTTTTCAGTCGATTTTAGTTAGTTTTTGTTATTTTTTATTAGTTTTGTTTGATTTTAGTTAGTTATGGAAGATTTTTCAAAATTTGAACCAATTTAGATCGATTTCAGTTAGTTTAAATAGAATTTGGATTGTTTTCAGTTGATTTTATTCTCTTTGTTGATTTTGGCGTTTTTAGTTCTTTCAAGTTGTTTTTAGTTGGTTGATTTTCATTAGTTTTCTTTGATTTTAGTTGGTTTTTGTAGATTTTTCAGGTTTTTCACTATTTTATATGGTTGTCAGTTAAGTAGATTGAATATATTTTTGATTGTTTTCAGTTAATTTTGAGTTTATTTTTGTTGATTTTGGCGTCTTTTATTTAGCATTGGAATATTTTTCAGGTTTTTGGGTAATTCAAATCGATTGCAGTTAGTTCTTGTTGTTTTCAGTTAAGTTGTTTTTTATTCTAACGTTTTCCATTAGGTTTGGTTGATTTTCATTAGTTTGTTTAATTTTGGTAATTTTTGGTAGATTTTTTAGTTATTTTACTATTTAAGTCGTTGTTAGTTAGTTTGAGGTGATTTTAATTTTATTTGATTTTGGTCTATGTCAGTGCTAGATTCAATATTTTTGGAGGATTTCTGCAGTTTTAGGCTGTTTCAGTTAATTTTTTTTTGTTTTGTTTTCGTTTTTGAACGTTTTTTTAAAATAGTTTCCAGTTAGTTTAAGTAGTTTTTAATTGTTCTCAAACTTAAGTTATTTTTGTAATGTTTGAATGTTTTTTATTGTCTTCATTTGATTTATTGTTTACATTTTCAGCTACTTTGAATAATTTTAGAAAGAAGTAGGTTGATTTTGTTGACTTAAGAGCTATTTTTAGCTATTCTAAACCGCTTTTAGTTGTGTTTGATTTCTGTTAGCTATTTTAACTCGGATTTTTTTCGACTTTTTTTTAAAACTCTTTATCTTATATAAGTGATGACATATTAGCTATTAATGAAATCCTCGAGTTTGCGGTACGCCTTGAACATAACACCAACACCCTCGGAGACAACAGAAAGAATAAAATAAAAAAAACAACATCCGGTCGTCAAGCGGCTTGAAAAAAAGAAGAAGACGACAACCGAACCGCAAGAACACATGTTTTTATAAAACGTCGATCTCGTATTCAAATCTCGAATAATCGAGAGGAGGCATGACGAAAACCGAAAAAGGAAAAGAAATAAGATACAAAAGAATATGGCCATCTCTCGGTCGCTTGGCTTTTACGTGCAAGCAAATTAGGTACGGAGAGTACCACGACATGCAAATTCGTGAAGGTAAAAGTCATTATTACGAGTTTTACTCGGGTCTGTGGTTAAATAAAATGAAATATTTAAAAAAAAAAGTTGTTTTAAACTATACGCTTTTTTGTTCCCAACATTTTTACTTTTTAACAAATTAATTCGAAAAAATCTAAATACAACCAAGTTGCTGGAGCTTCGCATGTTTTGAGTAAATTTTTACCCAGCTCATATTTTTCAGTAATATTTATTGCGTTTGGAATGATTTATGAAGTTTTTTATAAAAACTACTAAAATTTGGCATTTTTCTAAATTTTTGGTAGTTTGACTTCAACTTTATAGCGTCCTATCAAGTTTTATTGGTACAAAAAATTTCAAGGTAACCTTGAGGATAATCTTGGGGACATTTTCAGAAAATTTCTTCCAACCATCTTCGAGTAATCCAAAAAAGTTTAAAGAAAACTTTTCGTGCCGAAAAAATCTGTGAGACATCCTCTATATCTACTGTTCACAATAAATGTCGAACAAGCTTAAGCCACGCTGTTTTTATCTAAGATCACCTCATTTAATTTTGTCCCCTTTAAAGTGTGTCTGTGTGTGTATGTGCATAAGACCTTGTTAGTGGTTTGGTTTCTTATTTTCTTCCACCTACCTTTTAACCGACAAAATCAGGTGTCGACCGATCGGACTGGGAATCTTTTATTTATGAAGTGAATCTTGGAACACCGTACAGGGTGTTTTGTAAAAGATACTCATTATTTTGAAGATATATTTTAGTGGATTGTAGTTTTTTCTTTGGTTGATTTTGACGTTTTTAGTTCGTTTTGTCAGATTTCTCAGATATTAAACTATTTGATATCGCTCTCAGTTAGTTTGAATATAATTTTTGATTCATACAATGGAACAAAATTATTGTTTTATCATCTAAAATCACTCAATTCTTCATCAATGTACTTTTGTATTTGCAGTCTTCCCACACTGATAAGAGATATCTCCAAAATCTACATTCTATAAGAAATTTTTTTGTATTTTTTATTAGTGGGACACCCTGTAGGCACTAACAGTTCGTCTTTATCCTTATTAATGAAATACACAATGCCTATTAGTGCTTA
Organism: Lochmaea crataegi; assembly: GCA_947563755.1. Taxonomy (NCBI): domain Eukaryota; kingdom Metazoa; phylum Arthropoda; class Insecta; order Coleoptera; family Chrysomelidae; genus Lochmaea; species Lochmaea crataegi. The sequence goes on from OX387430.1 coordinate 17,607,087, forward strand.
ACCAAAATTGTTAATTTTTACAAAGAAAAAAAAAATAGCGATGTATTCAACTCTTGACACTACCCACGAACTTTTTGAAAAAAAAAATGAATAACGATTAAGATTGTATTGAATAAAATATCGATTTATTTTAATTGGTACTTAAAATCGTCTTAAAATATTACTCAATTAGATATTTAAGCAACATGTCACGTTTTTCCCTAGGTTTGTAGACACTTCTGTTTATATATATATATTTTTTTTTTGGAAATTTATTTTAAAGGTTTACACGACAGTTTGACAGAGTGTTTTGTTGAACTGTTTAGTTAAAAAAGATATACAGTATTAATATTTTACATTTTTTCGACTCTTACCAATTTCTCGACATCAGCACTAAATTTTCCGACAGCAGCTGTCTTTAAAGTCATAAAGCAGTCAATTTTCTGATATTATTTGTCGGTATAGTTGTCTTTATATACATTAAGAATGAAATTTTCAGACTACGAATGTTATAGGATTAAATCAGTCAATTTTCCGACTTCACCTATCAATTTGTCAATAGCATCTGTCTTTATAGGCATGAAATAGTCAATTTTTCGACATCCCCTTTTAATTTATCTATATCAGCTCCCTTTATAGGCTTAAAACAGTCGTTTTCCGACAGCAACTGCCTTTATAGGCATAATGCAGTAAATTTTTCGACATCCCCTTTTAATTTCTTGATATCAGCTCCCTTTATAGGCTTAAAACTGTCGTTTTCCGACATCAACAGTCTATATAGGCATCATGCAGTCAATTTCCCGACATTACTTGTCAATTTGACAATATCAGCTGACTAAACTTTATAGACTCAAAGCAGTAATTTTTTTTGACTGCAACTGTCTTAATAGGCATAATGAGACTCCCGACTTCACCTATCAATTTGTCAATATCAGCTGCCTTTATAGACTTAAAACAGTAAATTTTCCGACAATAAATGTCTTTATAGGCATGAAACAGTCAATTTTTCGACATCCCCTTTTAATTACTTGATATCAGCTCTCTTTCAAGGATTAAAACTGTCGTTTTCCGACATCAACAGTCTATATAGGCATCATGCAGTCAATTTAACAATATCGGCAGACTTTATACTTTATAGACTCAAAGCAGTAATTTTTTGACAGCAACTGTCTTAATAGGCATAATGCAGTCAACTTCCCGACATCATCTGTCAATTTGTCAATACTAATAGCTGTTTTAATAGGCAAATTTTCGACACCCCCTAAAATGTCGATAGCAGCTGTCTTTATAGGCTCAGAGCAGTAATTTTTCTGACTGTATTTGTTTTTCTAGGCAGAAACCAGACAATTTTCCGACATTACTTGTTATTTTGTCGATATCAGCTGTCTTCATAGATATAATGCCTTCAATTTTCCGCCATTATTTGTCAATTTGTCGATATCAGCGATCTTAATAGTATTGAAGCAATCAATTTTCCGACAGCAACTGTTTTTATAGTCATAATTCAGTGAATAGCTGTCAATTTTTCGACAGCAATTGTCTTTATAAGAATAAAGCAAACAATTTTCCGACAGCATCTGTTTTTATAGTCACAATTCAGTGAATTTTTTCACATCACCTTTAAATTTTTCGATATCAACTGTTCTAGGCTTGAAACAGCCATTTTTCCGACTGAAACTGTGTTTATAGGCATATATTTTCCGACATCACCTGTCAAATTGATGATATCAGCTATCTTTACAGGCTCATAGCAGTCAATTTTTCGACAGCAATTGTCTTTATAAGAATAAAGCAATCAATTTTCCCACATTACTTGCCAATTTGTCGATATCAGCTATCTTTATAGTCTTGAAGCAATCAATTTTCCGACAAAAATTGTCTTTATATGAATAAATCAATCAGTTTTCCGACATTTCTTGGCAATTTGTCTACATCAACTGACTTTATAGGCTAAAAACAGTAATTTTCCTTAATGTAACTGTCGCTATAGGCATAAAACAGACAATTTTCCGACATTACTTGTCATTTTGTCGATATCAGCTGTCATCATAGATATAATGTCTTCAATTTTCCGCCATTACTTGTCAATTAGTCGATATTAGGCTTGGAGCAATCGATTTTCCGACAGCAACTGTTTGTATAGTCATCATTCAGTGAATTTTTCGACATAACCAATCAGTTTTTCGATATCAGCTGTCGTTCTAGGCTTGAAGCAGCCATTTTTACGACTGCAACTGTGTTTTTAGGCATAAATTTTCCGACATCACCTGTCAAATTGATAATATCAGCTACCGTTACAGGCTCATAGCAGTCAATTTTTTGACAGCAATTGTCTTTATAAGAATAAAGCAATCAATTTTCCCACATTACTTGTCAATTTGTCGATATCAGCTGTCTTTATAGACTTGGAGCAATCAATTTTCTGACAGCAACTGTCTTTAAATGTATAAAGCGGACAATTTTCCGTCATTACTTGTCTGTTAGTCGATATCAGCTGTCTTTATAGACTTGGAGCAACCAATTTTCCGACAGCAACTGTTTTTATAGTCATAATTCAGTGAATTTTTCGACATCATCTTTAAATTTTTCGATATCATCTGTCGTTCTAGGCTTGAAGCAGCCATTTTTACGACTGCACTGTGTTTATTGGCATACATTTTCCGACATTTTCTGTCAAATTGATGATATCAGCTATCTTTACAGGCTCAAAGCATTCAATTTTTCGACAGCAATTGTTTTTATAAGAATAATGCAATCAATTTTCCCACATTACTTGTCAATTTGTCGATATCAGCTGCCTTTATAGTCTTGAAGCAATCAATTTTCCGACAATAATTGTCTTTAAATTGATAAATCAATCAGTTTTCCGACATTTCTTGACAATTTGTCTACATCAACTGACTTTATAGGCTTGAAACAGTAATTTTTCTTAATGTAACTGTAGTTATAGGCATAAAACAGACTATTTTCCGACATTACTTGTCAATTAGTCGATATCAGCTGTCTTTATAGACTTGGAGCAAAGAATTTTCCGATAGCAACTGTCTTTAAATGTATAAAGCAGACTATTTTCCGACATTACTTGCCAATAAGTCGATATCAGCTATCTTTATAGACCTGGAGCAAACAATTTTCCGATAGCAACTGTTTTTATAGTCATAATTCAGTGAATTTTTCGACATCACCTTTCAATTTTTTGATATCAGCTGTCGTTCTAGGTTTGAAGCAGCCATTTTTACGACTACAATTGTATTTATAGTCATAAATTTTCCGACATCACTTGTCAAATTGATGATATCAGCTATCTTTACAGGCTCATAGCAGTCAATTTTCCAACAGCAATTGTCTTCATAAGAATAAAGCAATCAATTTTCCCACATTACCTGCCAATTTGTCGATATAAGCGGTCTTCATAGTTTTGAAGCAATCAATTTTCCTACAACAATTATCTTTAAATGGATAAATCAGTTTTCCTTCATTTCTTGACAATTTCTTTACATCAACTGACTTTATAGGCTTAAAACAGTAATTTTTCTGACTGTAACTGTCGTTATAGGCATAAAGCAGACAATTTTCCAACATCACCTGTCAAATTGATGATATCAGCTATCTTTACAGGCTCATAGCAGTCAATTTTTCGACAGCAATTGTCTTTACAAGAATAAAGGAATCAATTTTCCTACATTACTTGTCAATTTGTCGATATCAGCTGTCTTTATAGACTTGGAGCAACCAATTTTCCGACAGCAACTGTTTTTATAGTCATAATTCAGTGAATTTTTCGACATCATCTTCAAATTTTTCGATATCATCTGTCGTTCTAGGCTTGAAGTAGCCATTTTTACGACTGCAACTGTGTTTATTGGCTAAATTTTCCGACATCACCTGTCAAATTGATGATATCAGCTATCTTTACAGGCTCATAGCAGTCAATTTTTCGACAGCAATTTTCTTTATAAGAATAATGCAATCAATTTTCCCACATTACTTGTCAATTAGTCGATTTCAGCTGCCTTTATAGACTTGGAGCAATCAATTTTCCGACAGCAACTGTCTTTAAATGGATGAAGCAATCAGGTTTCCGACATTTCTTGACAATTTGTCGATATCAACTGTCTTTATAGGCTTAAACAGTATTTTTTCTTACTGCAACTGTCTTTATAGGCATAAAGCAGACAATTTTCCGACATTACTTGTCAATTAGTCGATATCAGCTGTCTTTATAGACTTGGAGCAATCAATTTTCCGACAGCAACTGTTTTTATAGTCATAATTCAGTGAATTTTTCGACATCATCTTTAAATTTTTCGATATCATCTGTCGTTCTAGGCTTGAAGCAGCCATTTTTACGACTGCAACTGTGTTTGTTGGCTAAATTTTCCGACATCACCTGTCAAATTGATGATATCAGCTATCTTTACAGGCTCATAGCAGTCAATTTTTCGACAGCAATTTTCTTTATAAAAATAATGCAATCAATTTTCCCACATTACTTGTCAATTAGTCGATTTCAGCTGCCTTTATAGACTTGGAGCAATCAATTTTCCGACAGCAACTGTCTTTAAATGGATGATGCAATCAGATTTCCGACATTTCTTGACAATTTGTCGATATCAACTGTCTTTGTAGGCTTAAAATGTATTTTTTCTTACTGCAACTGTCTTTATAGGCATAAAGCAGACAATTTTCCGACATTACTTGTCAATTAGTCGATATCAGCTGTCTTTATAGACTTGGAGCAATCAATTTTCCGACAGCAACTGTTTTTATAGTCATAATTCAGTGAATTTTTCGACATCATCTTTAAATTTTTCGATTACATCTGTCGTTCTAGGCTTGAAGCAGCCATTTTTACGACTGCAACTGTGTTTGTTGGCTAAATTTTCCGACATCACCTGTCAAATTGATGATATCAGCTATCTTTACAGGCTCATAGCAGTCAATTTTTCGACAGCAATTTTCTTTATAAGAATAATGCAATCAATTTTCTCACATTACTTGTCAATTAGTCGATTTCAGCTGCCTTTATAGACTTGGAGCAATCAATTTTCCGACAGCAACTGTCTTTAAATGGATGATGCAATCAGATTTCCGACATTTCTTGACAATTTGTCGATATCAACTGTCTTTATAGGCTTAAACAGTATTTTTTCTTACTGCAACTGTCTTTATAGGCATAAAGCAGACAATTTTCCGACATTACTTGTCAATTTGTCGATATAAGATGTATTTATAGTCTTGAAGCAATCAATTTTCCGAAAACAATTGTCTTTAAATTGATAAATCAATCAGTTTTCCGACATTTCTTGACAATTTGTCTACATCAACTGACTTTATAGGCTTGAAACAGTAATTTTTCTTAATGTAACTGTAGTTATATGCATAAAACAGACTATTTTCCGACATTACTTGTCAATAAGTCGATATCAGCTGTCTTTATAGACTTGGAGCAATCAATTTTCCGATAGCAACTGTTTTTATAGTCATAATTCAGTGAATTTTTCGACATCACCCTTCAATTTTTTGATATCAGCTGTCGTTCTAGGTTTGAAGTAGCCATTTTTACGACTGCAACTGTGTTCATAGACATACATTTTCCAACATCACCTGTCAAATTGATGATATCAGCTATCTTTACAGGCTCATAGCAGTCAATTTTCCTACAACAATTGTCTTCATAAGAATAAAGCAATCAATTTTCCCACATTACCTGCCAATTTGTCGATATAAGCGGTCTTCATAGTCTTGAAGCAATCAATTTTCCTACAACAATTATCTTTAAATGGATAAATCAATCAGTTTTCCGACATTTCTTGACAATTTGTTTACATCAACTGACTTTATAGGCTGAAAACAGTAATTTTTCTGACTGTAACTGTCGTTATAGGCATAAAGCAGACAATTTTCCCACATTACTTGTCAATAAGTCGATATCAGCTATCTTTATAGACTTGGAGCAATCAATTTTTCCGACAGAATCTTTATGTATAGGCATAAAGCAGTTAATTTTCCTGTCAACTTGTTAGGAGTTGATTTTTGATTAAAAAAGATGGATGATGCAGCAAAGTTTGAATTTTATCTGAAAAGAGACTCAGGAGCTTGTCGATAAACTTCTTAACGAACTTAAATGAACCTTATCCTTGAGAAATCTACGGCAACAATAGATAAAGAAATGTTACTGTAGAAACGTGAGATTTTATTTAAAAAAAATTAATAAACAACGTTCTAATGTATACGCGAATGCACTGTAGAACCTTTTCCACTCATAATATTCATATTTCACGTTTGGTATTCGTTACGCAAATGGCGAAAATAATCTTGCGCGAAGCGCAACAAGCGGCTTCGTTTTTAATTTTCAACAGGTGATTGAACACGTCTGAAAGTTCGTTGCGGTTGGCGAACGTCTACGTGATCTTCGTAGTTTCAAACACTCAAATTCGACCCGAAGAACAAAGCTGTGACTGATTTATTTATATGCCAGTGTTTTAAATCTATTTCGTTCACCACAAATAATTCGCGTTGTTATTGTCGACCAAGAAAATGCGTCTGAAACACCCAGTAGAACAACGGAAATGATTAGTCAAGATTCGTAATTTTTTTATTTCACTGAACTATCTTTGAAGCAGTTTCTAACGCTGAATACTCAGAGATTTTATATATAGTGTGTCCCAAAAAGTTTTATAAAAATGGAGAAATAGTTCATCTTAAACAGAGTATATTTTCAAAGTATTCTCCACTAAGAGAAATGCATTTTTGAAGGCGTTGACTGCATCTTCAGGGGACTGGAACCTTTGATTATGCAGTTCATTCCTAATTTTTGGAAAAGTTAAAAAGTCGTTAGGATTTAGGTCGGGACTCTATGGAGGATGGTCCAATAATTCGAAGCTCTCTTGATTTAAAAACCCAATTGTTTTTAGATCTGTGTGGGAACTTGCATTGTCTTTGTGGAGGATTATTCGTCGTTGAAGGCTGGTTTTTCGAAACTCAGCAATTACAGCCGGTAAACAAATCGATATGTACCAATCAGCAGTAACAGTTCTTTGATCTTGCAGAGGAATTGTTGCTACATGATATGCTAGCCTATTATATTTATGAGACAAGATCCATTAACAAATATGTCACCTTACTTTATTAGACAACCAAGTATTGTTTATAGTTTATCACATCTCTCGTAACACGCGCAGGAGGCCAGGATTGAAGGGGTAGAAGGTAGGGGTTCTGAAAAGTGAAGTGGGCTGTTTGGAAATGGGATGATTGGGAATAATTAGTCAATGTGTGACCGTGACATTGAAGAGAATAAATTCTGATAGTTGAATGATTATCGAGTTTTATTTAATTTGATCCTCTTTGAATCTTACAGTAGTCAAAGTACCTCTTGATAATTGTTACTTAATCCTAATTTACATTTCATGATGTTATTTTATTTTGGTTGGGTCTAATGTCCTTCGAGGTAGACATACTGAGAGTCCCACTATAATTTTACCAAAAATTTACGATACTAAAAACTACAGTGATTCAAACTACCCAAGTTTATAAACAAAGTTAAAATTGTCACTTAGAATATCACAAGAGCTTGAATTATTTCTGGAAATTTTCTTGAAATATTCGTGCCCGAAAGAAAATTTTCAGGAATAATTTAAGCTTGCGAAGTATTCGGTAAGAAAATTTCACACCATAATTTGGAAAAAATCAAAATCAAGTGTATGGAAACAGTTTGTTGAATTTTGTGACGAAAAGTTGTAAAATTCTTATAGAAATTTTGCTTTATTCACAGGTATATCTACATTATTTAATGGTTGTAGATCGTATGTTTACCTTTTCAACTGTCAAAAAATTTCCACTTGATTATCGTGGCGCCTCAAAAAAATTTCCGGAAATTTTGTTAGTTGCCATGGTAACTAGTCAAAATTAAGGCATCTTATTGGTTAAAAAGTAGAGGTGTGAAATTTTCAGCATTTTCTTATGGTTCATTGTACAGGGTGTCCCAAATTGGTGTGTTTTGCAGGGTATCTCGAAAACTAGAAGAGATAGAAGGAAAGCAGTTAAGATGTTATGACTTCTTTTTTTGTGAAAGTAACGATAGCCTAATTAAATCTTTAGTAACTCCCTGCAGTTGGAAGATACAGGGCGATTATTGAAAACTGTCGAAAACTACAAGGTACTATAACTTCTTAATTAAGAAAAATATAAAAAAACGTTATGGAAACTTTTGATAGATATAATATTAAAGAGTTCAGAGGCGCACAGAATTTAATTGTTAGGGGGCTCACTAAGGAAATATAATGCAAACTTATGTTGTTTTAAATGGGACACCCTGTATATTTTGACGTTTTTCATTTCCTTATAATTAAATTCTGATTCACCTGATATGACATATTATATATCTTTTTTCAATGGTTGGAGCTACAGTGCAAATAAACCATTTATAGATGTTATCAGGTGAAACGCCCTTAAAAAATTGAACACTCAGTAACGAAATTTACCATTTTATTATAAGGATACTGATGTGTGACAAGCAGTGCAGGAATATTTAACAGACATAATGAGCTATATTGGAATGACTCAAATCCACACTTAGTTCAGGGGATCAGGAGACAAGGCAGATTCGGCTTTAACGTTAGTTGTTTTGTCAAACATAATAAATTAGTTTATCATATATTTGATGATAAACTAACTTTTGCTGGATATATAGATATCTTGGAAATAAACTTACACCAACTTTTGGAGGAAGAAGTGTTGGCTGATAGGGACACATTTTGGTTCCAACAAGATGGAGCACCTCTATTCATTGGAGATTATTTAAACGAAAAATTCTCTAATCGGTGGGTTGCTACTTATGGACCAGTTAGGTGGCCCCCTCGTTCTCCGGAAGTAAATCCTCCTGATTTTTTTATTTTGGGATTTAAAACAAATAATATTTACAAGACTAACTTCGAGAGTAGGGGATATTTATTACAAAATATTCATGCTGCATTTAGAAAAATAAAGCCAGTGCACATTCTCAGTTGTGTAAGATCAGTAAGAAAAAGGTGTCAATTATTATTTCAACAAAACGGAGGACACTTTGAACATTTAATGTAATTTTTACATTCTAATAAAATTAGTTATAGGAGGTAGATTAGTTGTTACAATGTTTTTTGTTGTTTCATAAGTTTATTGTTTTTATTTTTTTAATCTGGTTTTATTTTTTATTAATTATAATTTTGATAAATAAAATTGTCACACATCAGTATCCTTATAATAAAATGTTAAATTTCGTTACTGAGTGTTCAATTTTTTAAGGGTGTTTCACCTGATAGCATCTACATCATGTTTTTGTAAAACACCGTGATTGTTATTAACAGATGGTAGAGAGACGACACACACATATTTATGTGGGTGAACCGAAAAAGACAAATACCGTACATTGTAGTGCTAGATATCGACACCAAGGCGTTGTAGTCTTTAATTTCTAGTGGAGAAATTGGTAGGTGAAAATATTTTTCGTCAGGTTTGCTGATAGCAGAAAAGTACAATACTTGATTCCCAGTGGAAATTAACCAAATGGCTATTAAAAGGCAACCCTCCTATTATCATTGAAAGTTAGTTGAAAATAACCCAATTAAAATACAGCTATTTATTTTTACATGCTCATTGCCTAACAACCATCGAACATAGCCTTAAGGTAGTAGATTCCTGTTTAATATATTATATAATATTCAACAATATGTACTTTTTTATATATCAGCGGATTTCATCACACGATATATGTATACTGCAGACTTAATGCGTTAGTAGGCGTAGAAATAAGTTTCACGGTCCGTGGACTGCATTCAGCCATTTTGAATGCAGTTTGTCTCTCCCCTTGTTTTTCTTATTTTTTTCATTAAATAAAAATAATCTATATGCCGTTAAAAGAACGGGAGTTAAATAACGACGAAACGGGTTGTTAATCACACCCACGAAGAACTGAAAATTACGAGTAGTTAAAAGGGTGATAAATAAAACGAAATTTCGGAATTTTTCTTAGCCCTGGAATGTGGATAATAATACTTACTCTATGTCGCCTATTCGGGTAAAATAATTCCCAGAGAATTGGTACTTGCTATAAAAGTTCCTTTGGTACATTAGATTGAAGAAAATAAAAAGTCTTGATGGTTGAGGGGTTAGCTCGAGAAGGAGCGGTGTTGTAAAAGTGACTTTTTTTAGTTTTTTGCTTTTTTCCGGAACCTGTGAAATGTATTGAATACAAATATTGAAGCTGCCAAAATTTACTACAAAAAAGTTTAATGACTTTTTATCGTAAGATGTAACGGCTACTCAGTTTAGAGAGCACCTCAGGTGTAGATTCTGAGACCAAACTAGTAAAAATTCGGAGAGTAGTCTTACCGGTTCTCGGGTAATCCTACTTGAAATTTATTTAAGGTACTGAAATTAGATGAAGGTAAATTATGAAAATTAAGAAAGGTAAGTGGGCGCCACCCTGAATAATACTAGCTTATTTGTTATTCACATCAGCATTATAACGACAAATCCTGTAAGATTGGAAGGGAAAATAAACTTTATGAACAACGTTATTAAATTTACAAGTTGTATATTGACTTTTAAAAAAAAACAATAAACAGGAAAAAAAAATGACTAGGTTTTCATTGGGTTGTTCTATGTTGAAGAGTTGAAGAAGCGATGAAATATATGGATGTTACTTTCCTAGAGTGATAGAGTCCTGGTTCCAGATAAAGACCTTGACAGATAGAGTCCTTGTTGAAATTCCATGTAAAGTTCTGGTTTCAGGTTTCTGGGTCCATGTGAAATTTCTGGGTCCAGGTGAAGTTTCTGGGTCCAGGTAAAGTGCTGGTCCAGGTAAAGTGTCCCAGGTAAAGGTTTGGTCCAGGTAAAAAAAATGCACTCAGATGAATGCACTTCTTAGAGATAAGATACGATAAGCTAGAAAGGCTTCAATAGCACATGTTCACAGGAAAGAAGAATGAAACCCTTTTGCCACTTGTTTAAATACACGAAATCATGTGAAAGATAACAGACTTACGTCTCATGTTCATGTCACGCTCATACGCTTTGACCAGGAAAGGAATTTACATTTCAGTAGTGAATTCTTGATTCATATTTAATTTATAATTGGTAGAAGAAAAGACACGAGGTCGAAGTGGGAATCTCAAAATAGAAGTGACTATTTTCACTACAGGCGGACCTCGATCGGCCGGCATAGAAACGTTGATTTCGACTCTGGTCCACAGCAAATATATTCAGCCTTGAAAAATTTCTCGGTGTTGGGTATGAGAAAGGACTGGCTATTCGCCGCCCATACGATAATTTATTAATTCAATAGAGGGAAGTAAAGTGAACGAAATTAACGTTACAAAGACATAACACTTAAGAGGTACTCGACCATTAATTGAACTGTAATTAAAAATCGTATTTTATTTACATTATTCAAAAAGTACAATTAATCACTTAATTTCCTTTCCAAATATTAATATTATTCAAACAATGTAAATGATTACAATTATGTGTCATATCATTCAACCTAGTGGACTCAGGTGGTCTTGTTTGGTGTTCTCATTCATGGAGTCTTCATGTACCGAAGACCCATTAATGCACGCTCCCTCGCAGTTTCGGCAGACTGTTGAGCAAAGGATCCCTGCCTTAAGGCACCCAGAGGCTTTTCTATAAGTGCAAAGATGTATTATAATATCTAACGGTTCTCAGACCAATTATTACCTATGCTGCACTGGTTTGGTGAAACAAAACAACGCAACAAAGGTCAAAACCAGACTAACAAAAAGAGCAATGACTCACCTATAGTTTGGCAAGTCTATCTGAAGCTACGGGGCATCGGTAAGGGGGGAGGAAACATGGCCGATATCTGTCATAAACGTACCAATAGCGTACGGTACCTATTTTATAAAAGTATTAAAAATAATAATTATATATAGAAACTGATTTATGGTTTGCTTTAAAGGTAAGGTATTTTTCAAAACACGGTACCTATTGGTTAAAAAACGTACTTGAATTCAATATGGATACGAAATAATGAGATACCAAGTAAAACTGAAAATACGAAGGAAAATATTGACATTATAAACGCCACTGGATAATCAATATCAATCAATTGTCGAAGTGAGAGGGAAGAACACACGCACGCGCTTGCCAATAGGAAGTCAGGACAATAATATCACAAAAATATCATTTTTCTTTAATAAATGTAAGTTTTCTTCAGTACTTTTTCCTCTATCTTGTAAAATAACTGGTACGGGTAGGAGGTAATGCTGACTCAATAAAACTGTTATAACTTTTGTTCCGCTTTATGGATTTTGACAAACTTAGGATCTTTTGAAAGGAAATTCAATGCCTAATAAAATATAATAATAATAAGTATATGTAATAATAATAGCATTTATTGCCCAACAGATTTTACAATCCCTTTAAAGGACAATAATACATACATGTATGTTCACATTAAATATAAAAGTAGACAAATAAAAACGATAAAAACAGTGATACAAGTGATAAAAATAATATACAAGTAAAATGAGAAAACAGAGCAAAATTGAATATTACATATTACCTGCTATAAGTTTAATGTGATTGATACTGTGAAAAAACAAATCGCACTCGTTGCAAACTTATTATAAAAATTATTGACCATATTAAATACAGGTGATCTCAGTAAGAAATTAGTTCTCGCTTTGTTATTGTAAAACTTTAGGCTTTGCCTATTATTAAATTGAGGCACGTTAAAATTTAGCAGTTCCAGCAGACTTGGACAGTCAATGAGACAATGTACAAGCTTGAAGAGATATGACAGAGAAGCGGAACTCAAGACTCTCAAAATTAAAGCTGTCAAGTAAAAATTCATATTGAATTCCTCTTTGTGGGTAGGTACCATTAACTTTGAAAGCCAAGTACTTCAGAAACTTTCTTTGTACATTTTCAATACAGAATATATGGACGATGTAATGAGGACTATATGGAGCAATATTCAAGTTTCGATCTAATATGAGAAAAGTACAATGTTTTCAAAAAGAGGAGATTGGTGAAACCCTTACAATTTTTTACAATGAATCCATACATCCTATTTGCTTCTGATACCTTTAAGTGAAAATGATCAATAAAACTTGGAATCAAAAACAACACCCAGGTCAGATATCCTTTGCGACAACATTTTTGCAGAAGAGCATTTAAAAATTTGCCCCCTAGTATACACCTATTTTGTCTCGTATCTTCGCTTAGAAAATAGATTTTGACCATTTTTTTTTTAAATTCCATCCACTTTCAAGTAAACGATTACAAAATATAGCATAGCATTGGAAGATTCCCCAAAAAAGTTGGAAACAAAACAATTGTTCAATCACCGCCACCTGGCGACCGTTAAAACGATGATATTAATATTAGAAAGTAAAAAACTTGAGGTTAGTGCATTGAAAAGTCAAGAAAGAATGTGAAAGTCAAAATTTTAAAAAGTGAAAAAGGCACTTACCTGTAAGACGTCGTGGAGTTGGTCCTGTATTCCAGGAGAATTTGAATTCTCAATATTCCATTCTACATTGCAATCCTGAAAATTGAAAAATCTTCATCGATCCAAATGTAGTGTAAGGTTAGTAATATTTATTGGTACCAATAAAAGTAATAGAGTCAGAATTTAATCAGATGTACATCTATGAAAAAAATATTTAAATCATTAACAAGCTTTATTTTAGTAGAATTCTAAATTATCGAAATCGAAAGAACTATTTTATTTTAGGTTAAGTTTGTTTCTGTGTTCTCATTGTTTTTCTTTGTTACGTTATTAGTTAAAGTGGAATTGATATTCATGTAATTTTTCATATAAATGCACTCATAATATTATTATGAAATTGTTTAATTGGGATCCATTGCATTTTATTTTATCTAAATAGTGAAACTTTCATTTTGTTCAGACAGACTAGTAAATTACTTCAAACTAAACTGTATGCAACTCACAACACAGATCATAGATATTAAAATTTTAAAACACGTGGTCAGGTTACGCCATGGGCGTAACAAAATTTCTTTTCTAATAACATTTAATATAAAAAAAATTGTAGAATTTCTGGCTATAGTCCAAAACCGGGCCTGATTTTTGTACTCACCAGAAAACGGTGAGTACAAAGTGTGTCGTTACACTAAAAATGACAACGAAGTAATAGAAATTAACTGTATTTGAATTATTTTCTCGTAATCAGATTTGGAAAAGAAATTTTACTTCATCAGAATTTTTTCTGTCACAATGACAATTATTTCTCTCAACTTCCACGTTTTTTCTTATCGTACATACCCATGACATACGCTAACTGTCACAATCAAGTGAATGACGGCGTGAAATGAATATATTTATTATTATTTTTCAAGGAATATGAATTCCGAACAATTATATTGTAACATTTGTATATAAATAACTCTCAATATAGGTCCTATTTATCCGTGTCATGTGACCTCTTCATGATCCACACCTATTATTCACTGGTGAATAATGTACGTCATTATACTTGAGGAAGCACACGTAAAATGTAAACATTATCAAATAGTCGTGGACAAAAGATTACAAAACATTACAAAATTGTATACAACAACTTTGTAGACTGGCGACTAACCTGCAACCATGAATTTTAGCAAATGTCAAGTTACAATTAATTTTATAAATAAATAGTTAATAATAAAAAATAATACTTACCTTATGTACGTACTTACGTTAATGTTTATTTATTCATTGTGAAAATTTCCAATTTTAAATAATTTTTTTGCAAATTGCAATTTTTTTGACAAATCTGCAAAATATTACCTATATTTATTCATAAAATAGATAGTCGTATATAAAGCATAGTATTTGACTCGCGTATATGGCTATATTATACGCTCGTTAAATAATATACTACTATTAGGAATTTCAAGTTTGTCAAAATCCATAAAGCGGAACAAAAGTAATAACAGTTTTATTGAGTCAGCTTTCCCACTCATCCTTACGAATTATTTTACAAGATAGAGGAAAAAGTACTGAAGCAAACTTACGTAAAATTATCTAATGGTTACGAATATTTCAATGTTGTGGTACTATAACGGTACATTTTTTATATAAAAATGATGTTTTTGTGATATTATTGTGAACTACGCCCTCTAGCGGTGGAGTAGGAAACTTGAGAATAATTTCCAGCAGTTTCTCGTGTGCGATTTTTTTCTCTAAGCTGTACGATAAATCGTTTCTGAGATACAGCGGGTTACCTCTTTTAATCGGAAACCCGGTACGTTCCTCTCCCATAACTATTCTTTAATGTAGATTTTTATTTATTCAATATCAAACGGTTTTTTTTTCTTTCTATTGTTCTGTCAGATGTTTTGACGCTAAAAGCGACATCACAAAGTTCGAATATACAACTGAATATATTTGATTGACAAGGTTAACTAATGAAATTGAATTAATTCGAAGAAATGTTATGTTTTCTTTCAATTAACGTCACAATGGCTAATTGCGTAATATCACAACAATATTTGGACGGAATATTAATGAAGTGTGATGTTAAGTTATTCCTTGAATACGTTTATGGAATACACCTTGTTATTACAGTGTCTCCCGTAAATATTTTTTAAAAATTTTGATTCCTTGGTTGAAAAAATCGATATTCGAAGTAAAAAATTTCAATGTCGAAAATTTTTGGAAAATTTTATTCATTTTGTTTTTATTAAATCCATAATTTCACCTCGAAAGAGATTAAGCTCTATACGGTATATACAGATTGCGAAAATCCCTTTCTTACGCTGCGACTTAATACAAGTACGACAAGGAAAATATGAGCAAAACTACGTGAAAGAGAGAGAAGACTTGTTAGCCCAGCGATCAGTCCCCTCTACCAAAACAGTTGGGCGTGTGTTCATCGCCCCACTAGTTCAACTGCTGTTGCCAGAAGCTCAGATTAATTTGTAAAAATGATATTTTTGTCACGTTGTCGTTAACTTTTTTTCGAGCTCATACACTATTAGGTATAATTAAACACCTTCATCCGGCAACAGTGTCCTTTACATAGAGAACTCACATTTAAACGTATGTGATCTTTTCGCTACAGACCTTGGTTGTTAGCGCGCGCCGTTGTATTTGAAAATAAAACATTTTACAATGCCCACATTAAAATACGAAACCTGCGAAAAAGTGCAAATTATAAAATGGTATTTTGGAGGTCATTCGGCTGATGCAATAGTTAATTTGTTTATTGTGGCATTTGAAAATCGCCCAATTCCTTCACGAACAACAATTTTGAACATAATTAATAATTTCGAGAAATATGGAAGTGATTCATACTGTAGAAAATGCCAATCAAGGGAAGATCTAATCGAATGTCCGATAAAAGACGAAAGGCAAACTAGAGAATTGAATGTTTGTTTAGCGATTGAAACAGGACAACCATGTTCTTCAAGACAAATTGTTGAAGAGGTCAACATGGATAAGAGAACTGTACAGAATATTTTAAGACGGAACGGGTACCATTGTTACAAGGATTGGATGGAATGGATTTTTGTGAAGAAATGATGGAACGTCAAAATGCTGACGAGAACTTTTTAAAAAATATTTTATTTACGGATGAGTCAACCTTTTCATTACATCAAAAACACAATCCATCCGTCACAAGATATTGGTCTCGGGAAAATAAACATCTAAGCATTCCAATCCGAACACAGTATCCGCAGAAGCTAAATGTTTGGACGGGTATTTTAGGTGACCACATTATAGGTCCTTTCTTTTATTGAGGGGAACTCAAATTCCGCCAAGTATTTAGAGTTATTACAAAATCATGTAATTCCTGCAGTTCTCCTTATACCCGATGTTGATCTCAACAGAATTTGGTTTCAACAAGATGGTTGTCCAGTCCATAATTCAAGGATAGTAATGGAATTTTTAAGGTTTACATTCCTCGACAGAATTATTAGTACTAATGGTACAATTAAATGGCCTCCACGATCACCTGAACTAGTTCCAAATGATTTTTTTCTTTGGGGATTTTTGAAAAGTAGCATTTATCAACATGAATTTGAAAGAGCTAATAATTTAAATGAATTGAGGGTGAAAATACAGCACGTTTGTGCCAGCATTACGCCAAATAATCTTAGAGATATGAGATCAAATCTTTATGACAGATTTTGTTATTGCCTGGCACAGCAAGGTGGTTTAGTTGAGCACTTAATTCAATAAAATTATGTTTACCTTTAGAACGGATTTTTAGTTTAATTTTTTCAAGAAGTTCATATTTTATGTTTAGAATAAGTACCTACTTATTTTATTTTTTCAATTCAATTTATTAATGGAATCGATCTTTAGTTTTTTATACCCAATTACTTTATTATTTTTATCTCAAGAATAAATGTTTTATTTTCAAGTTACAATGGCTAAAATAATATCCTATTGTAGTTAGAAATTAATTGTCAGCTTGGTCAGAAACGATCAAGTTGACAAAAATGAATTAAAAGATTTACAGGTTACGTAATAACGAGTGTATTTTTTATTTCTTTAACAACCTCTCTCCTTCCATGTTGGGAAACTACTGAACACAGTGAACCTACTCACAGAGTGGGGAGTCAGTCTCTGCTGCAGCGTTGCCAGTTTAGAATGTTTGGTACTTTTACGTTTGGTGTATTTAGTGGGAGAAAATCGAGATTGGTAATATTGACTTTTGAAAAATAAGTGAGATCAACAAACAAAATAAGAATAAAATAACGGAGTTCAAGAAAAAATTTGGACAAATTACAATCTGCAATAAATAAAATCCGTACACTGCTATCGATTTAACAATTATTGGTATTTAACATTGTTGCCGCTTGAAATGCCGTTGAAAATTTTAAAACAACGATAGACAAAAATTAGGAATAATTTTTACAGATGAGTACATTTGGCAACACAACAGTTAAAATAAATAGGTGGGGACTGAATACACGCCCAACTGTTTTGGTAGAGGGGACTGATCGTTGGGCTAACAAGTCTTCTCTCTCTTTCACGTAGTTTTGCTCATATTTTCCTTGTCGTACTTGTATAAGTCGCAGCGTAAGAAAGGGATTTTCGCAATCTGTATATACAGAGTGACATGCCACAAGATGGTATGATGAAAAAATATAACTTTTCAAAGAAATTCGTTACGGAATTAAGCAACAAGAAGGAATGGGATCCAAATACTATTACCAGACTTGGAAAGAATGCCATTCAATGGTACACAGATGGCTCAAAAGCAATAGAAGGAACTGGGATAGGAGTGTACGGGCCAGGAACCAAACACTCTGAAACCTTATGAAAAACCCCAAGTATCTTTCAAGCAGAAATTCACGCCATAAGAAAGTGTGCCCAGTTCAATATTGATAAAGGATATAGAAGGCAAAGGATTATCACAATGTTTGATAGTCAAGAATCCATTAAGGCACTGAGCTCTTGTGTTATTAGTTCCAGAATGGTGTGGGAATGCCTAGGCAAACTCAATGAACTAGGCGAGAACAATATAGTCACCTTACTGTTGATTCCAGGACACACTGGAATAGAAGGAAATGAAATAGCAGATGAACTAGCAAAGAGAGGGACTGAAACACCCTTTTGGGAGCCAGAACCCTTTTGCGGCATCAGCTCCAATGTGATATTGGAAGAAATAGGAAAGGCCGAAAAAAAGAGAAGATCTGATCATTGGAAAGATCTAGTAGGGCTTAGACAATCAAAGATACTTCTGGGTGACTACAATCTGTTGAGATCAAATGAATGCATAAATAAAAGTAAAACACTGCACTGAGAGTTTTAACAGGAATCCTAACGGGACATTGTCACCTTAATGAGCACATGAATTTTAACAAGTAAGAAGAAAAAATCAAGTGATAGGAAAAAAATTCACTTAGCAACGAGGATTATTGATTTTGGAAAGAGAGAGTTAGGGACGCGGAATTTAAAAAAGTGGCAGTAAAAAGTATTTGATAATTGAAAAAAGTATAAAAATTAAAGAAAAAGAGTTAGAAAGTAAAAAACTTGAGGTTAGTGCATTAAAAAGTCAAGAAAGAAAGTGAAAGTCAAAATTTAAAAAAGTGAAAAAGGCACATACCTGTAAGACGTCGTGGAGTTGGTCCTGTGTTCCAGGAGAATTTGAATTCTCAGTATTCCAGTCTACATTGCAATCCTGAAAATTGAAAAACCTTCATCGATTCAGTACTCCTAATATAGTGTAAGGTTAGTGATATTTATTGGTACCAATAAAAGTAATAGAGTCAGAATTTAATCAGATGTACATCTATAAAAAATATTTAAATCAAGCTTTATTTTAATAGAATTCTAAATTATAATTTACCTCGAAATCGAAAGAACTATTTTATTTTATAGGTTAAGTTTGTTTCTGTGTTCTCATTGTTTTTCTTCGTTTCGTTATTAGTTAAAGTGGAAGAATATTGGAAGAAATAGGAAAGGCCGAAAAAAAGAGAAGACCTGATCATTGGAAAGATCTAGTAGGGCTTAGACAATCAAAGATACTTCTGGGTGACTACAACCTGTTGAGATCAAATGAATGCATAAATCAAAGTAAAACACTGCACTAAGAGTTTTAACAGGAATCCTAACGGGATTATTCAGAAAATTAGGGTACAACATCTTGGAGATTACTGGATAGAAGAGGGACATTTACCTAAGCTAAAGCCTGCAGATATCCTAAAATTCCTCCGGGAAATAGGACTAAAGGAGATCCTAGTCTCGGAGACTTTCCTCAGGAACTAAGTAGAAGGAAGGGGCACAATAGATCTTTTAGTTCTCAGTGAATGTCATCCCAATATACATACATACATATACAGAGTGATTCTAAATTTATGCGAAACTATTCAGGAGATTGTTTTTATAATATGTTGAGGGTTTTTCCTATGGCTAAATCTCTTGAGCTCTCCCTTTTCCTAGATTATACCCCCAAAAGGTGATGTGTAAAGTTGTTTTTATTTATTTTTTTCTAAAATTTACCATAGTACCTCCGCGGCTCTCTAATCTAATACGTTAATTTCAAAAAATATTAAACTCGAAAATTTGGTGGAAATTATCATTTTAAATTTATTGAATCCAACAATTTGAATTAGGAATTTGAAAAAAAATGGTCGTGTCAAAAAGAAAAAATTAAACCATTTGATATTCAAATAATTTTCATATTTAATATGAAATTATATATGCTA
This sequence comes from Lochmaea crataegi, assembly GCA_947563755.1. Taxonomy (NCBI): domain Eukaryota; kingdom Metazoa; phylum Arthropoda; class Insecta; order Coleoptera; family Chrysomelidae; genus Lochmaea; species Lochmaea crataegi. The sequence goes on from OX387430.1 coordinate 17,627,235, forward strand.
AACGTGACCCCCGCGGATAACAAACATATACATATGCCAGATGGTCGCGGGCATTAAGTGCGGAAGCGTGGGTGACGTTATAAGGTACATGAAGAAGAGGCCCCCGCGTTAACGACCATGTGGGCACGCGACGAAAAATCTCTCGAGAGTAAAATATCCTCACCGATGGTTTTTTTTTTTTTTTTTTTTTTTTTTTTCGGGCCGAGATGGGAAACTCATGTTCGAATGGGTCCAGGACCCAAACAGTGTTGGACTCATCCCCAAGGAGATGCCTACCAACCAAACCCACCTCAAACTCGCCGTTACCCCCGCCTCGGAATCACTACCCTAGCATACTTCGAGACAGGCGGCGGTCCCTCGCACACTCTCCGCTCACACTGTCATCTTCTTCCTCCTATCACTCCTGCCTCTCATGCCATATCGAGTCCTTCTCTCCCCCTTACCATGCTCTCTACTACTCCACTCACCTCCATCCATTCCTCCTCCCCCCTCAACATTATCTCCACCATGTTTTCCCAGTACACCGCCTCCCCTAGTTTCCTCTCCAACTTCTTCAGCACTTCCTCGTTCCTCCAGCATCTAAACACATGCCCCACATCATCCTCCACTTCACACCTCTCGCACACACCAGTCTCTCGTTTCCCAATCTTGTGGAGGTACCCTACTCTCGACCCATGTCCAGTGAGCACTTGTGTCAAGAAGTAGTTCACCTCTCCGAATTTCCGGTCCATCCAATCTCTCCTATTCCCAATCGCTCCTTTTAGCGCGCCCTCATACTCCTCCCACCTTCTCTCCATTTCCTCCTCCATCCATTCCCGTACTTCTTCATTGGTCGCACCCCTCCAGCGTTTGCTCCTAGCTCTAGCCAACACGTCCAATGGGTAGGACCTTGCCAGCACCGCTGCTGCCAGTCCACCCACTGTCCTGTACCCCTGCACCACCCTCAGCAGTATCCCTCTCTGCACCCGCAGAAGTGGCCTAACCCTCGCATTCACCCCCGCTCTTTCACCCCACACCTCCGCACCGTACAGCATACTCTGCTCTACCGTCCTACCAATTACCCTCCTCTTCCACTCTCCCGGCCCTTTCACATTACACATCAATCTCCCCAGCCATGCTGCCCTCACTTTACCCTTCTCTGCCGCCTTTACCATATGTGTTTTGAATGATAATTGGCTATCCAACCACACCCCTAGGTATTTCACAGACTCCTCCATGCGAATTATCCTTCCCTTAACCATCACCCCCACGTCCCTTGCCCTGCTCCGTCCCTTCACTAGCAACCCCACCGTCTTCTCTTCCGCCACTTCCAGTCCGCACCGCTCTATCTTCTCCACAATCTTCCTGCACATTCTCTCCGCCTTTCTTTCTATCTCCGCCTCTCCCTTTGCCGTACATACCAGACACACATCATCCGCATACACCGTAATCTCACATCCCTCTTCACATACTATCCCACAAACCTCATCAAACACACACTTCCAGAGCGTCGGTCCAAGAACCGAGCCCTGAGGCACTCCAGCCTCCATCTCATATCTCCTCCCTCTGGAGTCTACAATCACACGCCCCGTCAGGTAGTCCTCCACCAGGTTAACCAACCCCTGCTCCACTCCAAGCCTCAGCAACGCGCTCAACACTGCCCGTTTGCTGACACTGTTGAACGCGTTCCCGACGTCGAAGAACACGAGTAGGGCCAATTTCTTCTTCCTCCAGCTGCCCTCCCTAGCTCTTTCCACCAAACCCATCACCTTGCTCAGTGCCGAGATGCAAGATTTCCCCTTCGTGAACCCATGCTGGTTTACCCTAAAACCCCCATTCCTACCAACTTCCTCCTCAATCCTATCCCTTATTATCCCCTCCATCAATTTACCCATACCACACAGCAGGCTGATAGGCCTATAGTCCCCAGCCCGCTTCCCCTCTCTACCCGCCTTCTTCATCAGTATCACCCTGGCTACCTTCCATCCTTCCGGGAACTCCTCCTCCCTCAGCACCCTGTTGAATAGTTCCCAGAAGTACTCCCTATTGTCATCCAACAGCCTCTTCACCATATCACCCCTCAGGCCATCTATCCCTGGGGCTTTTCTCACTTTAATATTTCTCCCCCAATCTTCTACCTCCCACTTCTCTACCGGCCTTATCCCCCTCATTTTCACTACCCCCCTTGTATCTTGGATTTCCTGAATTCTGCCACCCACTCCTCCTTCTCCCCCTTTGAACAATTTCTCTATGATCTCCTTCTCCCAATCCTCCTCTAGAACCTCGTTTCTATTTCCACCCATCCTCTTCATCGCTATCTCATACGCCTTTCCCCATGGATTGTTTTCCAATTCCCCCAGTAACTCTTCCCACTTCCCTCTTTTTTCCCTCTCCACTCTACGCTCCAGTTCCTTCTTCTTCTCTTTATATCTCCCTCTTCCCTCTATCCTTCCTCTTCCTCTCAGCATCCGTCTTCGTTCTTTCTTACACTCCCTCCACAGCTCCTCTATTTCCTCATTCCACCAGTAATTGGCCCTCCGCTCACGCCTATTGCCCCTCTTTCCCTCTCTTTTGCAGCCCTGTATCACATTGTACAATTCATCTGCATCATGTCCAAGTCCCCTTCCTATCTCTTCTCTTACTTTCTTCCTCATTCTCTCTGCCTCGGCTTTCGTCCACTTCCATTCCCACTCTTCCACTAAATCCTTTCTCTCTTTCCTTATATCCGTCTCCACATACCTATGTAAGCTCAAGCTTTCCTCATCCTCCAGCACCCCCCAACTAAACACTCTTTCCCACAGCCATTCATCACATGCTGTTATATCAATGAATGATGAACCCCCGTCACCCCTCACGAAGGTGGGCAGTAGTCCATCATTCAGCACCACCAACCCGTTGGATGTTAACACTTCCTCAAGGATCTCCCCTCTCCTGTCCGTTTTCTTCCCCCCCCATATAGTATTCTTCGCATTGAAGTCCCCTGCCACCATTCTCCTTATGATCCTCCTTTTTCCTTTTGACACCCTCAGATCGTCCTCTAATCCTGTCATGCTCCTCTCATATTCTTCCAGGCTGACATTTGGGCTTATATACACACTATACACCACCATGTCTCCCATTCGCACTACCACCCATCCATTTCCCTTCCTCACTTCATCCGCCCTCAATCCATCCCCCACCACTCTTATTCCTGCTTCTCCTGTATCGTCCATAATCCATCCCTGCTTCCCCACATATCTAGCATTCACCTCGGATCCACACACTACATCCACTTCCCTCCTAAAAATCACTTCATCCAATATATCATGCGCTATCCTGCATTTCCCTAAATTTATCTGTAACACTCTCCATACATCCCCTACATTCCTCCTTCCCGCGCAATGCTGTCCCCTTCCTCCTATTTGACCAGACTCGTCCCCTCTGAGGGGTCCAGAGGGTCCCTCCCATTTTTTCCTTCACCTTTTCCATCGTCTCCTTCTACTTCTTCCCTTCCCCTACTACATTCTATCTCCCCTGGCCTGTGTCCCCTTTCCCCACATACCCTACAAAGGAAAGCCTGCCGACAGTCTCTCGCCATGTGATCCTCGCTCTTACAAAGCCAACACTTACTCCTCTCCTTGACTACCTTCACCTTACACCCTGTTACTTTATGGCCCTTTATCCCACATCCAAAGCATCTGTCATCCTCTCTACCCTCTATAATATTTACCCTGTTCCACCCCAATCTAATCTCCTTTTTTTTCAAAAAGGCTACCGCTTTTTCCCATTCCGCCCTCACCACCGCCATTTTCATCCCGTTCCTCTCCCTTACCACTTTAATCACCGTTGTCCCTTTCCCAATCAATTTCTCTATTTTCCCCCTCACCTTTTCATCTTCCATCCACGGTTCTATCCCTACCATTTTAATGGTTTTTGTTCCCCTCCCCGCTTCGACCACCCTAGCTCCTGTTACCCTTCCTACCTCCCCCAGAATTCCCCTCACCTCAACCCCCTTCTTTGCCTCTATTACCACCTCCCTATTTCTTGAGACTCTGAGTCTATCCACCCACTCCCCTGTCATCTCCCTCAACCCCTTCTTAATCCTCTCGATCCCCTCCTGATCGACTTCCCCGATATCCTTCAGGATTATCGCCCCATTTCTACCCTCCTTTTCCTTCTCCCCATCTGTATAGATTGTTACCTCCGCCACCTCTCCGCCACCTCTCACCCACGCCACCATCTTCTTCAGCACCTCCACCTCTACCTGCTCAAGCCTGTGGAGTCCAATGCTGTCCCCGCTCCCCACTACCCCAAACAGTCGACTCATCAGCTCAAACACCTTTTTCTCATCCCTACAATCTCCCTCCATCCGACAGATCAACTCCTCCGTCTTCACCCTTACCCCATTCCTTTCCGTAGTGCGTACCTCCTTGACCCACTCCATTTCCTCTCCTTTTCCGCCTAGCATCGGGTACCTATCCCTAAACATCCTCTGTATTCCCTTCTCCATTCCACTGTCTTCCTTGGTCACCCATACCACCTTTACCTTTTCATCCCCTAATATTGGATTTCCCACCTTCACCTCTATTCCCTCCCCCTTTTTACCATCCCAGTCCCTATCTCTAACCTCCAGCCATCCTTCCCAGTCTCTTTGCCCCACCTCCCATCGTGTTTGCATTATCCCGTTGCTATCGTCCTCCCCCCTCAACCTCTCCAATTCCTTGACACGCCCCTCTGCCGCTGCCTTCTCTTCCTCCAGCCTTTCCACCTTCTCCTCCAGTCGCCTTACCATATCCTTCAATCTCTCTACACTCTCCTTCTCTTCTTCCTCCCAATCCTCCATTTCCTTCTTTCCTTTCTCCTTCAGTTTCCTCTTCTGTTCCTTGTCCTCCAGAGGCGATACCTCCTTTCTCTTTACTCCAGTATCACTCCTCCCTCTCGTCTCCCCCGCCTTATCAGGCGTTCGTTTTACCTTCGTCGACTTACCAAAAATTCCATTTCCTTGCCTTCCTTCATCCATAACCTCCTGTTCTCCTGTTTTTCTTTCTTCTTTGTCCATATTCCATCCCACGAGTAGCTAGGGAATTGAATGTCCACCACCACAGAGCCCCGCTTGTGGTGGTAAGGCTGGTTACTCCGGGAGGTCACCAGGTATCCCGGAGGCACCGTTTCTGACTGACTTTCGCGCAGCCATTCATCCATTGCCACGGTAGCTAACAACGTAGATTACGGATTGTTTTATCGAGGTTTACTCCTCTAGGCTTTTTCTCACGGTTGCCTCCGGACGCAGTGGCTTCCGTTGCCTACACTACACCACAACATAGCTGCCTTCCCTATGTCGCTGGTTTTTTATCGAGGTTTACTCCTCTAGATTCCTGGGAATCTAACCTATTAGTCGCCTTTTACGACAGGTGGGCTATCCCCTGGGGGTATTCTTCTGAGCCCGCCCCCAGACGGGTATGGCTAAATCTCTTGAGCTCTCCCTTTTCCTAGATTATACCCCCAAAAGGTGATGTGTAAAGTTGTTTTTATTTATTTTTTTCTAAAATTTACCATAGTACCTCCGCGGCTCTCTAATCTAATACGTTAATTTCAAAAAATATTAAACTCGAAAATTTGGTGGAAATTATCATTTTAAATTTATTGAATCCAACAATTTGAATTAGGAATTTGAAAAAAAATGGTCGTGTCAAAAAGAAAAAATTAAACCATTTGATATTCAAATAATTTTCATATTTAATATGAAATTATATATGCTAAACGTGACCCCCGCGGATAACAAACATATACATATGCCAGATGGTCGCGGGCATTAAGTGCGGAAGCGTGGGTGACGTTATAAGGTACATGAAGAAGAGGCCCCCGCGTTAACGACCATGTGGGCACGCGACGAAAAATCTCTCGAGAGTAAAATATCCTCACCGATGGTTAGCTGAAGAGATTTCACCTTTGACCTAGATGTTTCCGTTTTTATTATTTTGGGGGCGGACGATGTTATTGACCTTTTCGATATATTATGATTTTTTGTTGTATGTTTAACCAACGTTATAATTTCCCCTAAGGAGTTACGTGTATGGTATACCTTGGGCTTAGATACGGGTGTGGTTAGATTTTCTCAGAAACAAATTACAGTTTATAGGCCAGGGAATGTAGGGCCGTGAACATTGTTCGCTTTTGTACGACTGAATTTTTTTTACAGGTAGTATAAAAAAAGGTTAATATGATGTTTCCAAAGTGTAAAATTAAAAGTCAATTAAAACTGTCATTTTAACGATATTTAATGTTTTTCGCTTATATTTTTTGTCCCTCGGATTTTACAAAAGAAAAGTTCAAAAATTTTTTATTCGTCTTCAAAAGACCTACAAAACTAAGGTTTGTACGAAAGCTTGATTATGCAATGTTAAATAATAGTTATTTGTATGCCAAGGATTGAAAGTGCTACTTTGTTGGACGAGCGAAGCGAGGCGAGCAACAGAAGAGTCCAACAAAGTAGTATTTCAGCCGCGGCGTACACAACATTTTTTAGACGACGCATAAGATCCAAAACTTTTTCAATAGGGTGTTCAACTAAAAATACATTCTTGTTAATGATTAGCAGATAGTTAATTCTAAGGGAACAAATTACGTCGCACTGTATTTTATCAAATTTAATGGTGCTGTTTTGTTTTTATCCCCATTTAAAAAATTATATTTTGAAAATTTCTTAAAACCCGCCTTTTATATTTTGACGTCACTAGTTTAAATTGAAGTTAGTCATATATTTTGACATGGAACAAAATAATCAGAAGAGAGTGTAGCCACCCAAAAGAAGAAAAGAAGAAGTTTAGGTTAGAGTGACAGTGGTTGTTTGCATTCGCATGTGGTTTCATCTTGTTTCAAATTTTTGATTAGTTCGTGTTTAGGCTTCCTTTTATTAATAAAATTACAGTGTACGTTGAAGCAAATTCCAAGTCATCTTTGAACTCATAACTAAAAAAGATATATAAATTGATAAATATTTGAAATGATTATCAATAGAATTATTAATTATTTTCTGTAATTACGTATTTCACTTACATTAAAATGGTCTTCACAACAAAAATAATTTGTTGAAGTTTGTACACAAAAGACCTTCTAATAGCTGCAAACCAATCCTTTCTTCTCTCATCTGTTTTCGGCACAGTAATGAGTTTGTAAATAATGCTTCAAATTAAAATTGAACAAGGTAAACAGAGTGATAGATGTCAGATCAGATGTCAACATTTTTGTCCTGTCAAACTCAAACATCCCAAATGAATGAGAAAGAAGAAGCTGAAATATGGAACAGCAAAGGAAGACTATAGACAACTTTACATTTAAACTAGTGACGTATCTGCATTATAAGTTGCATAATTTCAGTAAATTTTTGTTTTCATTTTTATCTTTTAATCTAAAGACTAAATTTAAAATAATTATATTTTTGAATCTCCCATTTGCCACTTATTAATATGAACTAATAAAACATGTGGTCAAAATTTAAAGTTGAACACCCTATTACACTGAGGAAAGAAAATAAATAATAGAGAATTTGCTTTCTTCGGTGAGATCAGGGTGCCTATTCTTGAATTTCAGGGAGTAGAACTTTGCGAGAGAAGTAGGCGTGGTTCTCTTAAAAAGATAGAACAGGTATTCTTGAAATAAATTTGAGGGAGGGAGCACCTCCCAAGAGAACTCGAAGTTCCCCTACTAGCTAATGAGAGAATTGCAAAAGGGAGTATTGACCTAACCTCTAATTGTTTTGATTTACTGTGGTTCAAAATTTGGAAGATATTTTAATTTGTATACTAAAATGAATGTGGAAGATTTCAATTTAATGCTGTGGAATCATATAATTAACGAGAATGTTGAGGAGGCGTTAGAAGAAGTGGGTATTGGTAGGGATGTTTTGCCCCAGACAAATCCGTTCCAGCTATCAGAGAGAAAATTTGTGCAGTTATTTAGAGTCGATAAAGACCTCTGTCATAACATAATTGACATGGTCACCCCTTTTCTACCACAACCCACAAGAACCTCTGCTCTATCCATACAAACCAAGGTAAGCAAATATATTATAGTAGTTAGTCAAGGCATGCTTATGTATATAAGTAGGTACTGATACCTATTTCTCAAAAATAATTTGCATGGTTTTTAGGTACTTGCTGCCCTGAGATTTTATGCTTCAGGCAGCTACCAGGAAATTACTGGCTCCAACAGTTTTGTAGCCATTAGCCAACCTTCAACCAGTAGAGCTATTAATGAAGTGACAAATGCATTGAACCAACCCGAAATTTTCAATAATTTGATAAGGTTTCCTCAAAATACTGTAGAGTTGGAAACTCTTCGCACCAGGTAAGTTGATATTAACAGAAAGAAAAATTATTAAAATGTTTAGTCTGTATAATTTTATTTTTTGTATGGCTCTACTAGCACTGAGTGGATAATTTTTTTAGGTTTTATGAAAATCACCAGTTTCCTGGAATAATAGGATGCATTGACTGTACCCACGTAAGCATTGTGGCTCCTCTGGTTAATGATGAGAATTTTCCTGAGCATGTTTATGTGAACAGAAAGAATTATCATTCACTTAATGTACAACTAGTAAGTCAATTTAAAAAAAAACCTATGCAAAGATAACACCTCATACATACATTTTTTTCAGATTTGCGATAATAATATGAAAATATTAAATGTAAACTCTAAGTTTCCAGGGTCCACTCATGATGCACACATTTGGAGAGAATCTGCAGTATCCAATTTATTGGAACAAGTATACAGGAGGAATCCAGCCAATATTTTTTTCTTATTGGGTGATTCAGGTAAGGATTATAGATGTAGAAAGAAATGAAATTTTCTTGTTTTTTTTAACTTTTTTGTAAATGATTCGCTAAAAGATTTCTGTGATATTATTTTAGGCTATCCTACTCGTCCTTGGTTATTAACCCCAATTGTGAATCCTCAAAATGATGGGCAACAGCTTTATAATGAAAGATTATGTTCCATAAGATCCATTATTGAGCGATGTAATGGTGTTCTGAAAAACCGATTTAGGTGTTTGTTGAGATATCGCACTCTACATTACCACCCAACTACAGCTGGAAAAATTGTAAATGCTTGCTGTGTTCTCCATAATCTGTGTTTGGAGCGAAATATTCCAGAACCAGATGAACCTCATTTAGAAGAGCCTGAGTATGGCATGTATAATAATCAAAATTTTATTGATAACATGCCGCAACTAATTAATCCCGATTTGGTTGCTGGAAGGAATTTGCAGCAAAACATTATTGCTAATCATTTTAATTATTAATTAGGTTAAGATTTCATTTTGTGAGGATATTAAAACATTTTTAAATAAGTATTGCAAATATTTTATTCACCAACAGTAACGAAAAGGCTTATGGAGCGTAAAGTTATTTTAAAGTAAGCTTAATAAAAATAATCATGAATAAATAAATAACTAACAAAACAACTAATTTTCCAGTAACATACAACAAAATAAATATATATATACACCTACTATACTCTATACTAAACATAATGTTTTCTTGGGAATGGAGTTACATAAAGGATTAGAGAGCCTAGATGTTATCTAAACTAAGCTTAATAAATAACAAACAAAACAACTAATTTTCTAGTAACATAAGAATAACAATAATAAATATATACAACTACTACACTAAACCCAATGCTTTCTCGGGAACGGACTGTTTCACAGACTCGCATACAGCTGCAATTCTATTTAATGAATTTGAAACTTCATTAAGAATTTCAATTTTTTTTTTATAATATTTTTGTTTACCTTCCAATTTTGTTTTGTAATAGTCTTTCTTCAAATTATTTTGTGTTGTAATTAATTGTAGTTTTTTTTCTCTGTAACTATCTGTAGAAAGTATGCCTTTTTGGCTGATTTCAAGGAACTGCTTGTTATTCCTTATGGAATCCATCAACCTTGTGGTTTTTGTATACCTTTTTCTAGGTGCCCTATTCTCTTTAATAGCCTCCTTTTTGGCTTTGCCAGATGGAGTTGTTTTAGGTGAAGGCACGGTATAATATGTGTGGTCGATTCCTACTTCTATACCTTCCATTTCCTCATTTTGAATATGGTCTACATTCCAATCTTGCACAGGATATTCAACTTCCTAAAACGTACCAGAAAAAGAAAATAGCAATCATGAATACTCTAATGGCAATAAGAGAATAAGTTCAGGAATATTCTTAGTTTGCAAAGTAGTGCAAGATTGTATAAAATGTTTTAAAGTAAATCCAAATGGAAAATATATTAACTCTGATTTGCCAAAACAAATTGACCCTTTCACTAAAAAAGACATATATTTTATTTTAAAAGGTCATAAATGAATGAATACAAGATGACTAAAGGCTATGTTTTTATTTGTTTTGTTACAGAGGCTTTTCAAATATCTTAGCATTATTTTATCACTTCTCACCTCTATTTCATTGGTACTTTTGAGGTCTTCAAACTCAAATATACATTCTGATTCAGTTACCTCTTCATTTCCCTGGATGGCAACTGGAGTTATAATTTCAAACATTTTTTCTTCAATTGTTTTCTCTGTGTCATTTGGAGGGGACATAGGAGGACCCCCTCCTGTTCCTTGACTGTGTTTTTTCTCTCTGCTCATTCTGCATTTAACATTTTTTTTAATATCCGTCCATGTCTAAAAAAAGAGCTTACAAATAAGAGGAAAACAAAAATTTCAAAACAATGAGTAGATGTAGAAACCTTACCTTTCTCCACTGTTTCCAGTCCTTAGTTGCTCCTTCAGGCATAGCATTCAAAAGGCAGGTCACTTCTTTCCACATTAGTATGCTTATTGCCTTTGTATAAGTGGCGGTTAATTTGCCTTTGTACATTTCGGGTCGCGCGTAAACAAAATCTACTAAAGATTCTTTTTGTTTAGGACTCAACTGTTTACTTTTAACATCCATATTATATATTTTAAATTATATCAACCAAGACAAAATAGTGAGGTTATGGACGAACTAAATTATTAATTCCGTTACCTTGTCTGTCAAAATTTCTGCAAGTTCATTGGTTAAGGCAACTGGCAACGCTGTTCCCCAATTCTGCTCCCTCATCGCTGCTCTCCGGCACTTTTCATTTTTCAAGAATATAACGTTTTTTTATTGGGGAGTTCAAATGAGGGAGCCCTCCCTGGGAGCACTCCTTTCTCGTTCTTTCAAGAATACGCGCCCAGGTGGCGTGGATTCGAGTAACTCTTCATCGCTGATGTTTTCTTTTTCATTATCATTCATTGTTATTCATTAATTTAGACAAATCTTCGGATAAAACAAATAATTTCAGAAAATTAAAATTTTAAGGTTATGCAAAATCATCGAAGTGAAACTGTCAACATTGAAGTGTTGGATGTGTGAGAAGAAAGAGAGTGAAAGGTGCAGAAATGAAAGATTGAATATTAACGCGTTATTTGCACGCTGCAACAGTAGCGTAGCAACCGAGTTATCAATCAAATAGTAGGTACATACAGGGTGTTTCTAAATTCATGCGACAAAATTCAGGAGGTGATTGCTCGTACGAAATTAAGATGGGTCTTTCCTATAACAAAATTTCCTCAGCCCACCCCTTTCCGAGATATCACCCTTAAAAGGAGGTGACTAAAATTGAGTTTTTATTTTTTTTCTAAAATTTCAGTGAAGCTAGAAACTTGTAATTCTTTAATTTTCGTGCACTCGCAAAGGACTAACCACGGGTATTTTTTCAATATTCCTGTTACATTATACGGGGCTGAAATTAGCAGCCCTTACTTTATTTCATATCAAACCTTTTTTCGAGATGAAGTTTTATGATTAAAATTAAACTTAAAAACATTGTTTTATGTAAAAACTTTTTTTATTCTCAAATTTTTTTCCCAAAACCAATAGCTGCAGAGAAAAAAAAAATAAACACCATAATTTATATATTTTTTAATAAATTGAGTGGAAAACAGTAAAGATGTAAAATGTAATACGATTCATAATAAATGCTGGAAATGACAGAATTTCAAGTTTCTAGCTTTACTGAAATTTTAGAAAAAAAATAAATAAATAATCAATTTTAGTCACCATCTTTTAAGGGTGATATCTCGGAAAGGGGTGAACTGACGAAATGTTGTTGTAGGAAAGAGCCATCTTAATTTCATACGAGCAATCACCTCCTGAATTTGGCGCATGAATTTATAAACACTCTGTATACCCTCTTTATTGTAAATATTTCAGAAACAGCCTATTATACCTAATAATAATAATTTCTAAATCAAAATTAATCTATTATCCTTTTTATTAAGAGAATATATCTCATCACAAGAACTGGTGTTGATATTTAAATTTAAATTAAGAAAATACTAATTCTGATAAATATTTATAAATGCAAGTGTTAATCTTTTCGACGGCCTAATAGTTAATCTCCTTCCTAGAATGATCATTAATTCTAGAAAGTATCTAATCGGGTATGAAATCATACAATACGCTAAACACGTTTAATGTTCTATAAGTACCTATAATTAGATAAATATTTGATAATGTTATTTAAATAGAAAGAAATGTTTCCTAAAATCGGATAATACCGATAAGGCAACTAATCTAAATATAATCAATAATTTATTTAAATATGAAATATTTATTCTATATTTATTATAAAATGAAATAATAAGGTAACACTTTTAAATAATCAAAAGTTTTATTTTATACATTTACAAAACTGTGTAGTTTATTTCTGATGAATGACCGGCGCGTATTTCTTCAGTATTTTTTAGGTTGTTTGAAACACTCTCAATTTCTTTAAAATTCAAAATTCTTTTGGTGGTATCGTAATGCTAATTGTCATATTCCTCCTTCGAATCCAAATGATCGTTTCCTTCGCTGGAATCATCTGCTAAATTTATTATACGTATTTTAATCTTAGGCTCTTTCTGCATATATACTCATTTTCAAACGACAAAGCATTTCTGCATCTGGACCTCCAATCCTCTACAGAAAAGTTTTGGAAGAATTCTTCAGCTTTGTCAAATTTAAACGTTACATTCCTGTCAGCAACATATTTTTTCTTTGCACCCCAAACTAATTCTATTGGATTCAGTTCGGGATGATAAGTAGGTCTTTTGAAGACGAATAAAAAAGTAAAACTCTTTTCTTTAATCCGAGGAAAAAAAATATAAGCGAAAAACGTAAAATATCGTTAAAATGACAGTTTTAATTGACTTTTAAACAATGTGAGATTTAGTTTTACACTGGAAACAGTCGTCTTGTACATCATTTATACTACCTGTACACCAAAAATCAGCAGTACGACAGTACGACTATATTTCCTGGCCTATTTAACAGACAGATAATTCTTTTTTTCGTATACAAAGCATTGATACATATTATGTGTGGAATAGAATTATACTTTATTTGAAAATTATTGGTAAGACAAATTTTATGAAGCTATCCAAAAATCGCTTGTCAAAATCGTAAAACAGTGCCGGAGAGGAAGTATCTAAAAATAATTTAAATATTTTATAAAAATAAAATGATAAAGGAAGTTACAGTATTCGCCAGCTAACTTGATGTCCTAAATGCTTTCTAGGGAGCTATTGACGCCGCCCATACGATAACTGTAAACAGTGCCGTGCAAGTTCTGAGGATACGCTTTCTGTTACAAATTAACACAACTTGTACAATTAATAAAGTAAAGTCCGTCCGGAAATATATGATCCTAACTTAATAAATAATATTTAATTATTTGTTATAATTATTGGTATATTGATTTTAATAGAAACGGATCTGCTTTATACCTGAATTCTGAGTACATAAATAATATTTTAACAATAAGGTACCCATTACAATAACATGTTATTTATCTAATTGAAGATTATAAAGTTAGGATCTTATATTTCCGGACGGACTATAATTAAAATTTGTTGGAAACTAAATAATTTCTTCCGGGTAGTAATGAGAATAGAAGAAACACAAGATAATGGGAAATTATTTAAGCTAGGTATATTTCTAAGAATAGGTATAAACAGTCTTTATCTTTACGAAGAATCTGACTCACTGCCGCTACTGGAATCACTTTCATCTAGAGTACTCACAAGAGGGTTGATGTCATAAAACATATCTGTTTGTTTTACAAACACTTTATTGTACAAAGCAGAAACAATAACTGTGTGACGCTACGCTACTGAAAATCTTAACACCTGATAAGGTTCGATGCAATTAGCGTTTGTCAAAATTTTACCACCAATAGCGGCCGAGTAGGCAGGGCACTATTACTCTGTCTCTCTTAGTTGGTGATTTCTGGGACATCAAGTTAGTTGGCGAATACTGTATCCAAAAATCGCTTGTCAAAATAGTAAAACAGTGCCGGAGAGGAAGTATCTAAAAATAATTTAAATATTTTATAAAAATAAAATGATAAAGGAAGTTACTAACAACATCCACTTGATCGTTGTTGTTACTTAATCCTAATTTTTATGTTATTGTATTTTGGTTAGTACTAGAGTTGTACCGGGTAAAAATAAACATCAAAAGCAATGAACCAATTAAAAGTAGGAGGTGTTTATTGTTAATATGCAAATACATCGAGCTGTTACTTTCTGTATTATAAATTTGTTTTCGTCATTATTATTATACACAGTTGTTAATTTAATTTTTCTTTTGTTATAGGTAAGTGATATGCGAAGAAAATTTTACTACTCTTACAATTTTGGCTTAAAGAGGTATGTAATTTATAAATTTTAATATTTATTTTATCGTACGAGGCTATAATGTTATTCGCAATACTCCTGGCTTTTTCGAACGTCTTCGGCAATTCATTAGACGTCGAGCGGATGTTTGTATTTTAGCTGGAGGTGCACATTTTGAACATTTGCCTTGAAATTTACTACTTTGAGCAGCATCTATCTCCTTAACGATAAAACTTATCACACATGTTTTTAGGAAACTTTTCGTCTTGAAATTAAATTACGAATCGTCTACAACAATAGTTCATATTTCTTTGAAAATACCATGTATACTGAGTGTAATAATTTTTTAAACATGTTATAAATGTAAGGGGTCCTGTGTCAGCTCATATTAAAGTCTTTTTATTCTGAATTTAACCATGTAATCAGCGTTGCTAGATTTTTTTTTGCCAAGTCGTAATTTTGGACCTTTTTGAGTGAAAAAAGCGGGATTCTTTCATCGAAAGCGGGACATAGTAAAAAAACGTATATAATGTAAGGAGGGAAAAACTTGACTTGAGGAGAATGAATGATTTGTAAAGATTGATATATTTAATTAGAATTTAACTTTTAATTACTCACTGTGTACTTACATTATATTGTTTATAATATAGATAATAAAACAAATCTAAATGTTGAAAATAACTATTTACAAGACACTGGACGTGATGCCTGGATTTAATTGGAACAGTCACTATGGACCTGGTCCAAGTAGGATGAACAACCGAGATGACGTACCTGGAATTAGATAGAAAAATACTCTGAGTATTCAATTTGCCATAAATAATGATTAATTATTGACTAACGATTAGTATAGTTGAAATCCCCAAAATTAATGAAAGTATTAATAATATACAAGGTGCATCTTATGTGTTTGAACTGTGATTATGCATATCAGTACTAAAGTAAAGTTAAAACTTCACTTGATCAAAAATAAATGCCTAATAGTAAATATTTAGGGTTATGAGGAAAAGGGCAAGGGGCGCAAACTCACCCCAGTGCATGTAAGGAATATGTGGCACAAACTCTCCACAAACAATATTATAACTACTGCAAGTGGCGCAAACTCTTCACAGTACAGCAAAATAATAATACACTGCAAGTGGCACAAACTCTCCACAGTACAGCAAAATAATAATACACTGCAAGTGGCACAAACTCTCCACAGTACAGCAAAATAATAATACACTGCAAGTGGCACAAACTCTCCACAGTACAGCAAAATAAGGTTACACTGCAAGTGGCTTAAACTCTCCACAATACAGGGGGTGGAAGGAGATATGGGTGACGTGAGAAGTCACCCTGTATCAGGAATGGACAAACCGCAAGTGGTGCAAACTCTCCACAATACAGTATAGGTATGTGAGTTAAACTGCAAGTGGCACAAACTCTCCACAGTTCAGTAGGATTGGATGAATAGGAAATGCAACAACAAATTAATGTTCTTAATAGCGTTGAATATTAAAGAACTTTAAACAAAGTAATTATTAAAAATAATTAGCAAATATATATACTCTATGTGATAAAATATCTTTTAAAATCAAATATCAAATAACAGGCAAAACTGAATTACTCTGTGAGATAGACTCACCTATTTAACTCCTGATATGCACCACAATACACACTATATTTTAATAGATTTATTTGGCTCAAGTCAACACTTTAGTTATTTTCTAGAAACTAAAACTCAAATCGTTCTTAAAACTTTCTTTCCCCTTTCGCGGCCTCGAAGACGTTATCGCCGACGTGACATTATAAGACTTTACTTATCTGTTTCAGACAATTGTCGAGAAATGCATTTCCGAAATATTAGGGTATACCCATGATTTAATTTATTTTACTTGAAACGAAAACTATTTTAAGAATAACAGGGTGAGAAAAAAAATTGTCTTACAATAATCAGAAGTTTTTAAATATTTATCTTTTGATTTGAGGTCAAATTACGTTTCCGTGAAAATAGATATAGTCCGGTCAAAGTTGACATTTAAAATAACAAACATTGCGGGAGAGCTAAATTTTGGTGGAGACCTTGGGTTCAACATTAAAATTAAGGTGGAAAACTTTTTCGATCCCATGTGTGCGTCAAAAGTTATTTGGGGTCAAAGGTCAAAATTTCAGGTTTTTTGAATTTTTCTCAAAAATGGTAAGTTTCATAAAAAAAGTACTCCAGACCAAAGTTGTAGATCTTAAAAATACCTACAAAAATGGTCTGTATGATTTTTTTCTAGGAATGACCATTCCTGAGATATCGCGATTCTAAGAGTCACGCTCTATGTGTGTTCTATGTGTGTATAGATTGGCAAACATAACTGAAGCTGTGAAGGGAATGCGGTCGAAAACATTCGATTTTGCCACGTTTAACTATGAAAAACCTAAAGTGCTAAGTATGTAGTGATAATAATTAGAAAATGGACTTTTTATTATTAAAAATATGTCAATAATGCTAAACGTTAGTTCTTTAATGTGCTTGTTTCATTGGATTTTTTCTATTAACATTATTTTTTCAATTTCTGAATATTAAAAGATAAACACTTTTCCAAATATGTTATGGGTTTTCTTCAAGCCGGCAACGTCGTGCGAAAATCATAATTACCACGCACTCCTATTAACTCAATTGGTGAATATTTATCGAACCCCTGTTGCTAGGTAACCATCTGACTTCCTATTGGCAAGCGCGTGCGTGTGCTCTTCCCTCTCACTTCGACAATTGATTGACATTGATTAACCAGTGGCGTTTATAATGTCAATATTTTCCTTCGTATTTTCAGTTTTACTTGGTATCTTATTATTTCGTATCCATATTGAATTCAAGTACGATTTTTAACAAATAGGTACCGTGTTTTGAAAAATACCTTACCTTTAAAGCAAAGCATAAATCAGTTTCTATATATATAATTATTATATAATAATAACAATTATTTTTAATACTTTTATAAAATAGGTACCGTACGCTATTGGTACGTTTTTGACAGATATCGGACATGTTTCCTCCCCCCTTACGGATGCCCCGGAGCTTCAAATAGACTTGCCAAATTATACTCGGAGCGTTTTTTTTAACGTGATTTCCTCGGTAGGCCTACTCCACGAACTGTTGTGACGTAATTTTCAGGGACAATACTTTTTTTATCGCATGATGAGTATTAAATTGATATTGGTATTTGTGATTAACAATAGTTCTGATTTCTTTGGATATTTTAAACTGATTCATACTATTCAAAATCAACTTCAATCAATCTTCTGCTGTTGTATTCAACTGGACATTTGAGCAAGATTGACCTTATCAATAGGTACACGCTGGAGAACACACTAACCCTACTCTTCTACAGCCACATTTGGCACTACAACCTTTTTTGCAATTGCAAACAATAGTGTTTAGGAGTATATATATATATATAAGTATTATCTATTAATTTCCAACCCCAGTCTTCTGCGTTCAGTTGATAGCCTAGTCATGTCTGAATTTGATAGTATACTCAATACAGGTGTTGAGTAGCAGATGCCGATGTTGGAGGAAGACATAATAGTTGTACTTACTTCTTGTTTCGTGTATTTTTGACAAATGTTAAATATCTGTATTTGTCTATGCAATCAATTTTTTTTGGGTCAAAGTTAATACGTGCAATAACTGCTATTGATACGTCATCAGAACGACCATTAGCTATCTTCAAAAGAGATTCTTTAAATGTAAGAGTAGAAACTTTATAAATTTTTTTTCGAAGATGCTTCGCTTTCTTTTTCTCAGCCTCTTCATCGGCTCCATCGCCACAAAATAAACAGCAATTTTTAAAACAAAAGTTGGATTTATTTACTTGCGCTCTGGTACGAGGTGGACTTACTTTTGAGGTACTGGCCTGTTCATTCTCATGTTGTCTTTTTACTGCAGCGATTTGAAGAAAGAATAAATATAACCCAACAGACATTCAGGTACTGTTCATATTAATTTTAAAGTTTTTTTTTATGATATAGTATAAATTGTTGCTTATTAAATTAAATTGTTTTCTTAGATATAATTAGATAAAAAGTACTTACAGAGCATTTGATAAAATCAATTCGTTAAATTAACTTTTCACGATCCGAAGGAACAAACAGAATAAAACTTCTTCTTTTTTATGGAATAAAATATTCTATGATAAGTGAGCTCATATCCACGTAACTGAATTTAGTTCTGTGAGTATATTTTTAATAGTGTGCCTGTATGAATGAATGGAATTTAGGTAGGCAAATTGGAACAAATGTTAATAAGTTGAATGTATTGAATATTTTATTATAAAAACATAATAAAAATAAATAGTTGTTTGTTGAATAAAATACAATTTATCCAAGTTTAGATGTGGCTGTTTGTTTAAATTTCTATGACACTATTGCAGTAAAATACTATAATGCCAACTTTCAACACGAAGGCCAAAGAACAGAGTCGGTCTTCAAATTTTGTAATTTGACCTCACAATTAAAATATACCCTGAGAGTAAAAAAATATAATAATATAAAATTCTTAATATTAAATAAAAATAAGAGTCTCATAAAAAAAATTTAAATTATCATTAATGGCGCCCAATTAAATCTGAATAAAAAGTTTCAAAAAAATAAATAGAAAAAGGTAAGAATTAAACACTTTAATAATAAATAAATTATAAATCAATATTGATTTCCATACTTTGAACACATACAATTTTGTAAAATATTTATCAAACCATATCAGTATTTTCACTTGAACCGAACGTTTAACACTCAAAGAAGCAGGGGATTCAGAAAGGGACAGACTATGATTTGGGTATATATTTTCATAATAGTATAGTTTATACATAAAAGAGACAAAAATGGGCATTTTTACTTGTATTGAGTGCCTGTCTATGTATATACGTGGCGTGTGTGTGCATATCACATAGAACGTGACTCTTAGAATCGCGATATCTCAGGAATGGTGATTCCTAGAAAAAAATTATACCATATACCATTTTTGTAGATAATTTTAAGATCTACAACTTTGGTCTGAAGTACTTTTTTGATAAAACTACCATTTTTGAGAAAAATTCAAAAAACCTGAAATTTTGACCTTTGACCCCAAATAACTTTTGACGCACTCATGGGATCGATAAGGACTTTTTCCACTTTATTTCTAATGGTGAACCCAAGGTCTCCACCAAAATTTGGCTCTCCCCTAATTTTTGTTATTTGATGACTATTTTTGTCAAAGTGACCGGACTTATAGCAAAAATAGCCATATAAAATGTATTTTAATAAGAATATGATATTTTAAATCAGATTTACCCTATCGTTAAATAGTTGAGTCTTATTGGTCTTCTGAATAAAAAAAAAAGAAATCAAAATCAAAAAAGTTTTATTCATTAGAAAAATATGGCGTTAGAAACAGTAGTCTGAGCAGTGAGTGTTACAAATTACAACTGGCAATAAGAGAATAATTTATTTATAAGAATTACTCATTCATGATATTTCTGTGAAGATTTAACTTTTTTTAAAGTTTCCTTTTTCTCTTTAATAAAGATGAAGAACTCTTCACAGGATAGCTGTAGATTGAACTGGAAGAGTAATTCTGCTTTCATTAAATTTACGATTTACGAGCGGTCGAGTTATCCCCGAAAAGCGGGACAGAGCCTGACCCGCGCGTGACATTTAATTTTGATTTAAAAATCGGGACGTCTGGCAACGCTGCATGTAACACACTTTATTTTATAAGCACAAATGCTTGTAGTTGACATACAGATTGCGAAAATCCCTTTCTTACGCTGCGACTTATACAAGTACGACAAGGAAAATATGAGCAAAACTACGTGAAAGACAGAGAAGACTTGTTAGCCCAGCGATCAGTCCCCTCTACCAAAACAGTTGAGCGTGTGTTCATCGTCTCACTATTTCAACCGCTATTGCCAGAAGCTCAGATTAATTTGTAAAAATGATATTTTTGTCACGTTATCGTTAACTTTTTTTCGAGCTCATACACTATTAGGTATAATTAAACACCTTCATCCGGCAACAGTGTCCTTTACATAGAGTACTCACATTTAAACGTATGTGATCTTTTCGCTACAGACCTTGGTTGTTAGCGCGCGCCGTTGTATTTAAAAATAAAACATTTTACAATGCCCACATTAAAATACGAAACCTGCGAAAAAGTGCAAATTATAAAATGGTATTTTGGAGGTCATTCGGCTGATGCCACATTATAGGTACTTTTTTTATTGAGGGGAACTTAAATTCCGCCAAATATTTAGAGTTATTACAAAATCATGTAATTCCTGCAGTTCTCCTTGTACCCGATGTTGATCTCAACAGAATTTGGTTTCAACAAGATGGTTGTCCAGTCCATAATTCAAGGATAGTAATGGAATCTTTAAGGTTCACATTCCCCGACAGAATTATTAGTACTAATGGTACAATTAAATGGCCTCCAAGATCACCTGAACTAGCTCCAAATGATTTTTTTCTTTGGGGATTTTTGAAAAGTAGCATTTATCAACATGAATTTGAAGGAGCTAATAATTTAAATGAATTGAGGGTGAAAATACAGCACGTTTGTGCCAGCATTACGCCAAATAATCTTAGAGATATGAGATCAAATCTTTATGACAGATTTGGTTATTGCCTGGCACAGCAAGGTGGTTTATTTGAGCACTTAATTCATTAAAATTATGTTTACCTTTAGAGCGGAATTTTAGTTTAATTTTTTCAAGAAGTTCATATTTTATGTTTAGAATAAGTACCTACTTATTTTATTTTTTCAATTCAATTTATTAATGGAATCGATCTTTAGTTTTTTATACCCAATTACTTTATTATTTTTATTTCAAGAATAACTGTTTTATTTTCAAGTTACAATGGCTAAAATAATATCCTATTGTAGTTAGAAATTAATTGTCAGCTTGGTCAGAAACTATCAAGTTGACAAAAATGAATTTTAAGATGTACAGGTTACGTAATAACTTATTTTAATTTCTTTAATAACCTCACTCCTTCCATGTTGGGAAACTACTGATCACAGTGAACCTACTCACAGAGTGGGGAGTCAGTCTCTGCTGCAGCGTTGCCAGTTTAGAATGTTTGGTACTTTCTAAGTAATAAATAACTTATTTTGCATTTGACTTTTAACACCGGATAACGGTGTATTCAGTGGGAGAAAATCGAGATTGGTAATATTGACTTTTGAAAAATAAATGAGATCAACACAAATAAAAATAAAATAATGGAGTTCAAGAAAAAATTTGGACAAATTACAATCTGCAATAAATAAAATCCGTACATTGCTTTCGATTTAACAATTATTGGTATTTAACATTGTTGCCGCTTGAAATGCCGTTGAAAATTTTAAAACAACGATAGAAAAAAATTAGGAATAATTTTTACAGATAAGTACATTTGGCAACACAACAGTTAAAATAAATAGGAGGGGACTGAATACTGCCCAACTGTTTTGGTGGAGGGGACTGATCGCTGGGCTAACAAGTCTTCTCTCTCTTTCACGTAGTTTTGCTCATATTTTCTTTGTCGTACTTGTATAAGTCGCAGCGTAAGAAAGGGATTTTCGCAATCTGTATACTGAAAGTCCTACTATATTTTTTGTAATTTGGGAGTTAAGTATTATACTTTTTTGCAAGAGAAATTAAAGACTACAATGCCTTGGTGTCGAAATCTTGCAATAGAATTTACGGTATTCTTAACGATTCTCATGAATTTTTAAAAATCTCTCTGTACCACCTCGTTTCTCGTTTGGGTGAATTTGTCTTTTTCGGTTCACCCACATAAGTATGTGTGTGTGTGTCGTCTCTCTACCATCTGTTAATAACAATCACGGGGTTTTACAAAAAGTTTTTGATGAAGAAAATCAGTATGCGAAGGAGTATATTTAACGTGTGGAGGATGGCATTGCGTGTTATTGTAAATTATTTTAGGTGTGAAGTAACATGATGTAGGTATACGTACAGGGTGGCCCATTAAGCGAGGTAACCAGCTGTATCTCGGTTGTCCCAGGTTGTGGGGAAAAAAATATTGATAGTAAAAGTGGCCAAGAGAATTTGCTGGAAATTATTTTCAACATCAAAATTTCACCCCTATGTGGGGAAAAAAATATTGATAGTAAAAGTGGCCAAGAGAAATTGCTGGAAATTATTTTCAACATCAAAACTTCACTCCTATGCTATGTTCAAATCCAAAATTATTATTATCTCAGAAAATCGCAGAATGAGCTTTAACTTTGATATCATCATTTGAAAGCTCGTTTAATACCGGATAATTTTCTACAGTGACATTTCTTTGTATCTGTCATAATAAGCGAGAAGGAAGACCATCTATTTTTCAGTGTTTAAATTTTAATATTTCGTTAACTATTCAACCTAACTATTAACTTTATAGGGTTTAGCTCGCAATGGTAAGGAGGAAGTCGAAGTATTGTAATATTCCCTTTTTTGCCATTTCGTCAATAGTATATATTAGAAAACGATGTTTATGTATATTTACAATTGCCAGCAGTTCTTTTTTTAACATA
This sequence comes from Lochmaea crataegi, assembly GCA_947563755.1. Taxonomy (NCBI): domain Eukaryota; kingdom Metazoa; phylum Arthropoda; class Insecta; order Coleoptera; family Chrysomelidae; genus Lochmaea; species Lochmaea crataegi. The sequence goes on from OX387430.1 coordinate 17,650,401, forward strand.
TCCTCTTTATATGTTAATTATTTATCTAAAAGCCACTGACTAATTTCCGCTTTTTTTTTCTATAGGTAGTAGGCAATTTCTCACATCTCCTTGAATGATAAGGAGAGAGTTATCGTTTGTCAAAAAAATCAGTATTCATATCTTCGTGATAGTCTCCGGTGGGAATTGACTCAAATGCTAACAAACCATTTGTACTTCCACAAGGTGCTTTTATTCCTACAGATAAACGGGAAGAGGTTACATTGTTATCTTGCCATATTTTTCCATATTTTTCCGACGGTGTAATCTTCGTCATTTTACAAGGTTTTATTGCTCTCTGCCTCTTTCAAATAGAGTATAAGTCTTAACAACTTTTTGTACTTTTCCAAAAATTAAGAATGAAAGGTTCCAGGGCCCAGAAAAGTCAACGCCTTCAAAATCTCTTTATTAAATGTACCAACCAGCGAGTGGAATAACTGCATCCAGAATTGGTTCCAAAAGATGCAAAAATGCATTTCTACTTTTAAAAACAATAGTGTAGCTCCTTAGTAGCTCTATGAAATCTGTCATTTTCAAACGATTATCGTACTGTTTAGGTTGTATATTAATTTGTAAAATTTATTTATTATCTTCTCCACAAAATCCACCTACGTTCTTATAAACAAATGCATTTTTACTGCAATGAAATACTGTCCGATGAAAGATAAGAAACGGGTAATCAGAGAATGCGAATTACTTTCGAGGCCCCCCCAAAGCGAAACGAAACAAATTATTATGTGTAAATTGGACCGCATGTGACGAAGTCGTAATTCGAAATTGTTTATACGTTTTTCGAATTGATCTAGGTATCGATAGTGTTTAAGAAAATGAAATATAGTTATGTATATATATACGAGGTCACTAGATCGGTTTTTGTTATTCGTTTATAAGATGTTTGTGCTGTATACTATATGGATTTAGTACCGTGTGATTTTTTTTTGGAAAAAATAATTGAAAATAGTGTTGAATAAAAAATGTTGAAACCATTAGATATAGTGTATTTTTATCATATTGATAGCTGAAGAGCTCATTATAAATTCGAAAACGTGTCTGAAACACTTCAGGGTGATTCAAAGAATTAAACAGAATTGTAAGCGCTTCTTCATGTAAATAAGTGCTTAGTTAGCAACTTTTGCTAGATTCTTCCTGTATAGTGAACCGCAGGTAGCGAGGACAATAGAACCCTACTACCATTACCATTCAAATATATTTAGAAGTGATAAATTTGCGGTGACAGTGCAGTGTAATTGGGTAAGAATAAGATCCTATTAGGTATTTTATTATAGATGTATTTTATTACAATATTTATTTCATTTATATAAGTAGCACAGATATTTAATTAATAACGGAAATCCTAGATTATTCAATTTAATTAATTAATTAGCAAGTTCTACATATAAGAATGATTTGTAGCCCTAAAATGGACTGATTTGTAAAAAATTTGCAGATGATGTACCTAATCAAAATTCTATTTCATCAGAATCTGACGAATCTTCAACTCCAACATTAATTATTATAGATTCAATAGTTCCATCTATAATATTGTCCAGTTGCCACATCTTCTATTCTTCTTTATGCGTATGACTCACAGCTTTTTTCCAGTTCTCTGAAGACACTTTTGACAAAGAGTTTTGCAGTAATTGATGTAGGTCTTCCAATTTATAAGTTTTATTGTTATTCCAATGTCCGCCTATGGTTTATCGCAGTTTTAGGGTCGCTTACCTGAAATCGTGCTATCAATATGATATAAATAAATTATAGTGGCACCTTTCCAAAAGGTTTGGTAGAACTGCTTAGTAAAAACTGTATGATATGTCTTTGGCAGATGGAACTAGAGCATTGTGGAAATACTACGCTTCTTACTTTTTTAAATGAAACTAACTGTTTCTTATTAATTCCACTTTTGAATGAAAATTCTAAAATATTGTAATGTTTTTCTTATATATTTAAATAGTTTTTACTTGTGGGATAAAACTATACACACTACTATGGCTAATTACTATTGATTCATTTATTAGAAACGCACACTGTATTAAACTTAATTTATATACACACTATACTTAATGTCTACTAATTTATTTACACTCGTTCTAACTTATTTTCACCTCTTGAATATTACACTATTTATCTTCACTATTTCATTCACTGTCCGATTACTACAAACTTCTGTAAACTGTTAACTAACTGTCAACTCACTCAAAAACTCGCGTATATCTGGTCTTTATCAATTCTCGAAAATTCTTGAATTTTCCAGGCTCGTCTTATATGCGTAAACAAAACGAGCTTCCTAGAATGTTCTAGAAAGCGCATTCGCCAAAATTTATAATTGAGTGACAGGGCCGGCTTTGAGTTGATGACTTCGTAGCAATATTATTTGATAATTATTTCGATATTTGCATATCATCGTCAGAATGACAGAAGTTACATTTCATGTGACGCCTACTTGATGTTAAATATTTTGGCTGGACCACATAGTGACCTAGTGCCATATATGAATAGAAAAAAGAAGAATTAAACTCACCGATGCACTGTTTTTGAGATAAATTACGTCGGTCACTGCCTAACCGTCACCGCATATTATCAGCGTATATTTAAATTTTTAAAGGAAGTTAATTTATTTGTAAAAATTTTCATTTACTATGGGTGTAGAATTGAATTTTTATAAGGGATTAATTTATTTGCAATAAATTCTATATCCTAGTCGTACGATAACATTTTTAAAGGGGGTTTATTTATTTTGTAAAATACTATTTACCATTGGCGTACGATAAAATATGTACAATGGGTTAATTTATATGTAAAATGTTTCTTCTATTATAGACGTACGATACAATTTTTATAAGGGTTCAATCTATTTGTAAACATTTCTATATTATCTCGGACGTAGAATAAAATTTTTAAGGGGGGTCGAATTATTAAAATTTACATGATATAGGTAAAGGGAACACTCCGTTCTCATACCGGGAGCACTGCAGCCTGAAGTTATTTAAAATAAAGTAAATATTCCTAAAATAAAAAAAATATTCAGGTTGTTCAATTGAGAAAAAAAAAACGAAGTTCTAAACAACTTCCGATTTAACCGAAAATAGAAAAAAATATGGCAAAATGTTCATTAAATAATTCACATTAGAAAACCTCACGACTCCAATTTTCACTTTTCAGATACTTTCAGTCCTCGAGGTCTTTCTAATCGACATTTTTCTGTCACACCCTGTATATTTAAATATATTATGGTCTAGTATAATTAAATAAATTGATTGAACTAAGTATGCCAATTTCAACTCATTAACAAGAGGAAATTGAATATTCGAATTGACTATTAAAAGGAACTTCACCGAAACAATAGACGTCAATCAGTCTGTCATTCTGTGAATCGCAGTAGGTGGTTAAATTGAAATACGGCTTGTTAGAAACTGCTACCTATTTATTATTATTTCTGATCCAAAACGATGAGGATAATGCGCGGAGTCGGTCGTGACCGACATCTTCGATTAATTTTATCAAAACTATAAATTATAATATTGGTGTTCATTCCCACGAATATGCACTTTAAGACACGTCCATTGTCCATGGATTACTTGTTCTATGAACTGTAGTAACACGAGGTAGATACTGTTGATTGAATACGAGGGTAAGTGTTGCATATTCCAACAAATATCAAATGTCAAAATCTCAACTAAAACCCCAGCATTTTAAAACGATTTACATTATAATTCAAATCTTTATTATACAATAGAAATTCCAGGTTCGGGTCGCTTGTAGATGCAGGCATAGTCGTACCGTTAGGTAGGGCTGTCAGTAGGTATGATATTGAATGAAAAATATGATTGCGGCAAAGACTAGCCATATAATACAATATCAATTAATAATAATACGTTCATTACAGAGTCAATTATAATAATAGGGAAGGGTAGTCCACACTGGGACGGCTTTCACAGTGGGGCATTCTATTTTTCTCTAAGACCTTAGAACATATTTTAGATTGGGCAACCCTGTAATAAACCTAAGATAGATGACAAACGTCACCAGCCATATTGCCGCTTACAGCGCAGTTGTTTGTTGATGGTATGTGATCAACGTGGTTTTAAGAACCTCTAAGTAAGTTTTACCTGAAATATACACAGTTAAAATATTGTGCAGTCTCTTCAATTTTCAAGTAAGTATATTTGAACACACACTTTTTAGCAATATATTTGTGTTTGTGGCGATTTATTAAAATGTTTGGTTAAGAAACTACACTAATTTTATGTTGTTGGTGCTTGTTTGCACAGTGGGATGGCATCAGGTGAGACGGTGTCTCACTGTGTACTACTCATATGGTATATAAAGGCATTTTTTTCCAGTAAGGAAACGAAGTCACAAACTTTAAAATGGTGAGACCTAAAGTGAAGCCTAGAAAAATAGGGAAAACGTCCGGAGAAGATATGGCTGCAGCTATCAAGCTATAGTTTATTTCAGAAAGGTATAGAGTAATAAAACCTCATTAGGTATGCAAAGGGAGCACAGAGTGACCCAACGAATATTTAAGCCTCTTTCATAGTTTGGCATTGATTTCATTGTAAAATTCTTTCTTTTTATCAAGTGCAGGTAGTACCACCCGGGTTGGGGTCAATATATGGGTTTAGCCTATTGTTATCCATTCACAAACACTGAAAATAGTGTGCCAAAGGCGTGCCGGTAGGATACTCGTAAAAAGGAGAGAATTTTATTTTAACAGAATAAAAATTAGGCATTATGTACATAGTATTAGGTACACTTATTTTTTATTGAAGATTATACAAAAATTAAATTATAAAAAAATCATAATATTCTTCGTCATCTGAGGAACTGTCATCTCCTCTTGACGTTATAATTAACGGGTCGACGGTCCGATCGATCAAGTAGTCAAGATCCCAAATTTTCTCCTCTTCTTTAATGACATGCTGGACTGCTTTTCGCCAGTTCTCTGGTGTCATCTCCTTAATGGCTTCATCAAACAGTAGCTTAACGTCTTTCATTTTGAATGTCGTGTTGTGTCTTGCTACAAATCCTTTCACTTGCGCCCATATAAGTTCTATAGGATTTAGTTCGCAATGATATGGCGTATTTCATAAAACGATGTTTGTGTAAATTTGCTATAGCTAATAGTTCTTTTTTTTTCAAATTATCTTCAAATTCAATACTTTTGGTGGTTAACCAGTCAATAATTTCTTGTTTTCTCCAAGATGAAGTTGGAGTCTTCTCTATGCGTCGAGAATGATAACTCGCGTTATCCATAACTACTACTGAATCAGCTGGAAGATATTTTATCATTTCACCAAAATAGTCTTCAAAAACATCCGAATCCATGTCCTCGTGGTAATCTCCCGTATGGCACGACTGAAAGGTTAGCAAACCTTCTTTTAAAAATCCCTCTTCGCTTCCAATATGGACGATTATTAGTCTTTTTTCTTTACCTGAAGGCACCTTAATACCCGTTGACAGGCCTTCCATGAAAGCTTGGCGAGCAATGGTTATATTTTTGTCTTGCCACATTTTTGGTACTGTATAACCTTCATAGATCCACGTCTCATCAAGATAAAAGATTTTCTTCTGCTCTGTTCTGTACTCCTTTATACTTCTTAAGTATTTTCGTCGCCAGCAAACAATTTCATCGCTTTCCAGTAAAAGTGCTTTACGGTTATGCTTTTCCCAGGCAAAATCCATATTTCTCAAAGTGGTCCATAAAAGTTTTTTAGTTATCAACGGAATACTGTCATCCTGGCCAAGCTCCATTAAAATCTTACCTAGGGTGGGTTTTTGTTTTTTAAAATAAAAAGAGTGAACATTTCTTCGAATTACACTTTTGGTGTCTTCATCAAGGACTTTTACTGGTCTGCCTGGACTTTTCTTGGGAGGCTCCACTTGGCCTGCTATCTTTCTCCCCCGCAATAATTTTAAAACGGTGGACTTTCCAACTCCAGTCATTCGGGAACATCGGTCGACAGTTTCTTGTACAGTAAATTTCGGGTAATCGTATTTTATGCAATCGTGTACATTTAAAATAATAAGTTTTTCATTCACTGATAGTGGAGAATTATTGGAACATCTTTTCGTTGGTGTAAATGTCGCCATTTTATTACTAATCTTATAATACTGTGAACACTATTTACGGCTTAACAGCAAATACTGATACGTTGAATTAAACAAATATACTTATAAAGGTCTAAAAATTTTGGGTAAAGCTCCTTGCGGCGCATGGTTGAGCCGAATCTGAAACAGGGTTGGAATTAGGCAGAGGCACTAATAGAAGGTTAAACGGTACCTGTCAAACGCAAAACGTAACTGTATAATCTACTACCTAAGTAATCCCTACACAATATTTTGATATTGACACTTCAGGCCAGAAAACATACTTTTCCTAATTCTCTTACGCAATTACTTGAAATTTTAATATTACAAACAATACTATTTCAAGACCTACGCCTATGGCCGACACCGAAATTGAGCCGAACTGGACGGAATTCCCCATTTTATTACTCTATACCTTTCTGAAATAGACTAGTTACAGAACAGAACTTATCTATAAGAGAGACTCCGAGAACTAGTGGAATTCCACTACAGACGTTACATCGATATGTGAAAAAGGCCCAATTACATCCAGGTACTGAAATAAGAACGCAGCTGCATTATGAAGTTAGGCAAATATTTATCAGAGAACAGCAAACTGATCTTGGCGAGTATTTAAAAATATGTAGAAAAGTGGCGTATGGATTATCAACTGTAGCTTTAAGAAAATTAGCTTATGATATGGCAAAAGAGAACAACATTAAAATTCCAAAATCGTGGGAAGAAAAAAAATTGCTGGCAAAGAATGGATGAGAGGTTTCTTATATCGCAATCAGAAATTAAGTATTAGAAAACCTGAAGCTTACAGTCTATCTAGACTAACATCGTTTAACAAGCACAATGTTACAGTCTTTTTTAATAACCTGGAGTCCATTTTGAAACGATTTCCACAGTTAGCAGATGGATCACGAGTCTTCAACTTGGACGAAACCGGCCTGACTACAGTCCAAAAACCCAAAAAGGTCATTGCACACAAAGGAGTAAAGCAACTAAACCAGAGCACTAGAGGCGAGAGGGGAGAACTAGTAACTCTCTTGGTGGGTATTTCAGGTGCAGGAACATTTATACCTCTAGTCATTATTTTTCCTTGAAAAAATTTCAAACAGCATATGATTAATGGGGCACCAACTGGAACACTTGGCGTAGCTAATTCATCCAGGTGGAGTACAACAGAATTATTTGTTTCTGTAATGGAACATTTCATCAAATACACAAGTATTACAAAATATAACCCCACTTTACTCATATGTGATAACCAAGAGTCTCATATGGGTACTCAAGTTTTAAACATGGCCAAGCAACATGGAGTCATAATGTTACCACTGTCCCCGCACTGTAGCCATAAGATGCAACCATTGAAGGCATACTACAATGCAGAAGTCGATATTTGGCTGGCTAAAAATCCTGGTGTTCCCATTACTATATGCCAACTTGCTGAAATTACTGGAAGAGCTCTACCAAAGGCCGTGACACCTTCAAATATAATTTCGGGCTTCAAGAGGTCCGGAATATTCCCGTTTGACCGGGATGTATGTACAGATGCTGATTTTTTTATTTCATGAGACCTTCGTCTGCAGCGACAGCTAATAACATTCTTATAGAGCTTAGTTTAGCCACAGGAGAGAATGTTTCATTGTAGTCGACACCTGGCCTCTGACTAAAAACTTTAGCTACAAGACGTGCCTTTTTAATCTCTTGATTATTTTTACCCACTTTGGTTTTATGTAACATCTTGAAATATTTTTGTTATTTTTCCTTTCTCTTATTTTCTATGTTTCATTTTTCACATGTGCTTTTATCTAGTGATGAGCAAAGCAAGACCAAGACTTGGACAATCTTGGTCTTGCTGATCCAGTCTTGGTCCTTTTTCAAATATGTCCGGTCGTGGTCTTGGTCATGCTTATTTAGTCTTGGTCTTGCGTATCCAGTCTTGGTCTGGGTCATTTTATCTGTCTTATTTATTTATTTTTTTCGGGGAATCATCAAAAACATCTATTGGAAGTGTTGAAGAGTGTATTTCACTAATAATCTCAAAAGGAAAAAAATGTGTTTACGAGGTTTTCGTAGAAAGGAAGAAAGAAAAAAATTAGTTTAGTCTTGTGTATTTGGTCTTGGTCTTGCATATTCGGTCTTGGTATTTGTCTTGTTCTTTTTCATTCGGTCTTGGTCTTGCTAGTCTAATGATAATCATGGTCGCAAGACCAAGACCAATTTTGCTCTTCACTACTTTTATCTCAGATTTTATAGCTTCATGCCATTCTTTACTGTTAATATCTTTTGATTAGCACAGGCAAGATAATTCTTCCATCTCGTAGTCTGTCTTCCATATTGGAGGTTTCCTCTCTCATTGAGATCTAGAACCACTTGTCGAAGGCATAATAGGTTCATTTTCGCTGTGTCTAATCGACTAGTTATCAGATTCTGAAATATTATTTTGTTCATTTAGAGTTTCATGTATTTGTGGTAATGAAGACTCGTCAATTATTCTGTCCTTCATCATATCATCTTCAGGGTTACTTATTTGATTGCTAGACGTTAATTCGTTTGTTTAATTTTAATCCAACACATACACACCTACATACAGAAGCTAATAAAAAAGTGATAAATAGTTATTTGTGTATTTAGAGCGTAAAGTAACAGATTGCCGCTTGAGAAAGAATGTTGCCGCGCGACGCGTAGCGGAGCGCGGCGATTTTTCGATTTTTTTACGCTCGAAAAACACACATAATTTTTTCTACAGTCGCCCTTTTAATAATTAAAACAGTTTTTTATATTATCTTAGGTTAAAATAGGAGTGCTAGAATAATCGTCATTTTCGCTATTCATCATTATTAAACCTTAAAGCGATCTACTGACTAGGGATGTTAAAAAATAATCGATTTTTATATAAATCGATTATTATTTTCTTATAATCGATTTTTATAGTAATATTAATCGATCTTTACTAAATCGATTTTATAAATTACGTGTTTAAATCGATTTTCGGAAACGGCTCGTATTATTTATTGACTATTTTTCAAAATTTGGACAACTTTTGACGATTATTGATCATTTCTCAAAATTTGCACAACTTTTGACGATTATTGATCATTTCTCAAAATTTTGACAATTATTAACCATTTTTTAAAATTTTAACAATTATTGGCCATTTTGGACATTTTTCAAAATTTTTGACAGTTTTTCAAAAATTTTAGCAATTTTTCAAAAAAATTTGGACATTTTTCAAAATTATTGACCATTTTTGATAGTTTTTGACAATTATCGACCATTTTTCAAAATTTCAACAATATTTGACATTATTGACCATTTTTGACAATAATTGTACATTTTTAACAGTTTTTAAAAATAATTGACAAATTTTAACCATTTTTGATAGTTTTTGACCACTTTTGACAATTTTTCAAACTTCTAGACCATTTTTCAAAATTATTGACCATTTTTGATAATTATTGACAATTATGGACCATTTTTCCAAATTTTTGACAATTATTGACTATTTTTGTCCATATTTCAAAAAATTAACAATTTTTGACAATCATCAACTATTTTTCAAAATTTTCACAATTATTGACAATAATTGTTCATTTTTGGTAATTTTTGACAATTATTAGCCATTTTTGACAATTTTTCAAAAATTTTGACCATTCTTCAAAATCATTGACCATTTTTGATAGTTTCTGACAATTATCGACCATTTTTCAAAATTTCAACAATTTTGAAAAATTATTGACCAATTTTGACAATAATTGTCCATTTTTGACAGTTTTCGACCATTTTTGATAGTTTTTGACAATTATTGGCCATTTTCGACAATTTTTCAAAAATGTTGACCATTTTTTAAAATAATTGACCATTTTTTATAGTTTTTGACAATTATCGACCATTTTTGACAATGATTGACCATTTTTGACAATGATTGACCATTTTTGACAATGATTGACCATTTTTGACAATGATTGACCATTTTTGACAATTATTGACCATTTTTAACAGTTTTTGACAATAATTGACAATTATCGACCATTTTTGACAATAATTCACAATTATCGACCATTTTTGACAATTATTTACCATTTTTGACAGTTTTTGACAAAAATGGCCCATTTTTAACATTTTTTGGAAATAATTGATAATTTTTAGCAATTTTTGACCATTTTTGTCCATATTTCAAAACTTTTGACAATTTTCATATAATTTTATTTAATTTTTAATCTGATAAATTGTTAATTACTCACCAATTTAGTAAATTCGGAAGGCGTGGTTTGATTAAATAAGCGAGCGAAAAAGATTCCTTTTTTGCGCTAGAGCGTAAAGTAACAATCCTCGGCATTTGTCTACTTTACGATTTCATTTGAATATAGTAATTAGACATTTTACGCGTGACTGTAGAAAAAATAGTTTTTATTTAAAACAGGTTTTCTACTACTCGATATTATATAACGTTCGTTAATATAAATTTCAATTCAAAATAAATAAAATTAAGTTTTTTTATAACGGAAATATCCCCATAATATCCATAAGAATATTTTAATATAAAATTCCGGGTTTTTATGTTCTAAATAAAGACTAGTAGCTAAAAGGAATACAACTTTTTTTAAATCCTAATCACGAACAATTTTTTTTATTCTTTCATCAAAACTATATTTTAATCCAAATGCCGGTGTTAAAAATTACCTGAAATAACATCATTTTAGAAAAAAATAATGGTCGGTTAGGGAAGACAATAAGACCGTATTTAATATAATCGCCTTTTGGGACCCCTTCATTATTTTCATTGGTCATAAGCGATTTGGTGGTAGCCACCGAACAGGTCATTATTATAATGCGCATTAGTACGGACGATTCGAATCTATTTTTAGCAGAGGAGGAAACTGTCTTTCGAGTGCAAGTATGTTAATTTTTTTGGGCACACTTGGTAGATTAGTTTTAATTCTGGGAGCGACATATACAGTGGAAAAGCTGAAGCCGATTCCTTATCTATCTTCCAGCATCTAATAATTTATAGTTATGGCTTATGTAAACCAATTTTGCAGCCCTTTCATTGGTAAGCCTGCTCCTGTTTTTCGTGTGAGTACATTTGCATAAGTACTGAATGTCCGTTCACACGATGCTGATGAAGCTGGCAGCTCCAAAAATCTGACTGCAGCTTTGGCAAGTGCTGTTCCACCATAAAAGCCACTCCACCACGCAGTAGGACTCACATTAGGAAGGGCTTTCCAGAGAAACTTTTTCTGGAACAATCCTTCTTTACACTTTCTTGCGCCCGCTACGATCCCTTCTTGGCATTATAAAAATCTAAACACAACACTTCACTCTACAAAATTTAGATCCAGGTTTCCCGATTATCCACCTTATAATAAAAAAATTAGAGTGTGTGCTTAAGACCGCATGGCAGAAGTGAAAACTGTATGTCGATGATCTGTTGAATTGAGAAGTGAGAGCAACCGATGCATGTGCTTGAACTTGTAGTGGCGGTGAATTGTCATCAATGTTTATTTAGCAATTTTCTTCTTCACGCTTTTTTGTTAAAATAATTATTATTACGTACCAATAATAACTGTTAAATTAACAAAGACAATTATTAGGTATGAATTGAATATACTAAACAGCGACACAACAGTGAAGAGCAGCAGACTGTATCTTTCTCGCTCGGGAACACTCGGCGGTCCCGAGTTCACCCGATCGAGCCATTCACCGGACTTGACGGACCGTTCTCGAAATGATGGTGTCGTTCCCGAGATGAGCATTCAATTATCAAAATAATATCTGTTATAACTATTGCTTAATTAGTTTAGTGCGAATATAGTTTTTAAGAAATGTTTTAATTGTTGTAGCAATATTTAGTCTCATAAACGTCCGAAAATGCAACCTCAAAAAAAAATAGTTCAGCTTACTTGTGCCAACGAGAAAAAGCTAATGCCAGAAAAAGGAAAGATGATGGAGAAATCCTAGTCACTTTCTTGAATTCGGTGTGTAATAGTGCCAAATAGTTTAAATTAGATTCGATTGATGTATCGTACATTGCATTAAATAATTAGTATTATTTCAACGCCATTTTTTTTTAAGAAAATAATCAAGATTATTATTACTTTGACACCGATGTTGATTTTTAAGAAAAATTATAATGTTTCTTTCTATGACATGTCTGTATGGTTTGATTATTAACATCGAGATAAAAGTTGGTTATTGAGAATTTGTACTTTGTGGTGTACATCGATTAAAAGGCTGTATAGAAGTGATTTAAGTTATATTTTTGTTGAAAAAAACCTTATGGCAAATAAATAAATAAGTAGGGCATCCAGAAATTTCGTTTATGATTTTAGAAACTAAACCTAAATTGTCATTTAAAGAACACACGCATCATTCCGTGAACACCACATCATTGCCGGGAGCATCACTAAAATCACAGATAGTTATATTAAGATAAGACGGACTTCTTATACCTACATCTATTCATTTGTTTGTATAAATCAGCGATATAAGCATATTTAGATAATTTAATACAAAGAAATAGTCATTTAGCCCATTTGTAGCGATATTTTGCTTCTAAACGTTTTTATTTGCAATTTTCTTTTAGTTTTTTAATATCCTATTATTATTTATATACTTCCACTATTGAACAAGGTAAAAAAGATGTACTTAACTTATATTTGAATATTATTATAAACCTCTCAAAAACGTTCCCGAAATGATTCTTTTTAGCGGTAGCTCTCTTTAAAAATAAAATTACAAGAATTATAATTAATTCTTTGCTCTGCCGACGTAAATATTGTTTAAATACAAGTTTTTTGAATTTGCCACCTTGGTGATTTTGACTCTAATGCAGATTTGTTCAGTTTATTTATCCGAAATATTTCAAATATACAACAGTCGCGGCTCCTCAGATGAGGCAAGGGAGAGTAAGCCTCCCCCTAAAATTTCCAGAAAGTATTTTTTTTTCGTTCCTTTGTTTTTCTAAACTTCCTCTGTCCTGCTATGTAAGGACCATACAGGCACTTAAACATAAGGTGTATACGGCAAAGTGGGTGTACCATTATAGCATTACGATCGTTTACTAACCATACATGCCGTGCCAAACCTCCTATTATTTTAGGATTTATGTTTTGTTTACAATTCAATTTTGTGGTCTGCTCGTTTTTTGCAGAAGCACTGTTATTGCTGATATTTTTTTCGTTCCAGCCTTTTCCATTTGAAGCGTCCTTGCAGTTTCTGTATTTTTTTGGCTGGTGAGTTAGTTTTGACGTTTGACATAAAATCTGACGTATTGGAGGTTTACCAAAATACCCCAATGTCTACATGTGGTTGTATCTCGACCATTTTGCCTCCTCACTATATAATTTAATACTTACCCGAATTACCTGAGAATATATCTAAGCCGAATTTAATTAATTGTACGTGCATGTGGATGTGTATAGTGCTATCGGCCGTTTTAGAATGAGCCTGTTTTACATGATATTTATCTCGGACACTTTTATTAAACTTGTCTCGATATGGATTCGTCGTCTATAATTGGATATAGCTGCTATGTTTCGAGGGGATTAAAAAGAACTGGTTTGTTATGGATTTCCTTTTCTTTTTTTTTATCGGAAGTTTAACTTTTATGATGAGAATTTTAAGGTAATTTAATGTCCCAATTTAAAAAGAGTCAGGTAAGTTCAGACCATTTTAAAAATGCCCGAGATAGTATTTGAGTGAAGTTCGAAAGATAAATATTGTGGTACATACGTTTCAAGCTTTCCCCTTTTTTGGAGTTTACCTCCTAAAAGTGAGTGAGGCGTTACTTTCCTTTGCGCACCTTTCACTTCGAGATTATACAGATTGCGAAAAATCTTAGCTCGACATACGATTTACACAAGTACGACAAGGATAATATTAACAACACTACTTGAAAGAGAGAGAAGAATTGTGCGCACACGCCCATCACAGATCACAGATGGGCGTATGCTAACAATTCTTCTCTCTCTTTCAAGTAGTGTTGTTCATATTTTCCTTGTCGTAGTTGTGTAAATCGTATGTCGAGCTAAGATTTTTCGCAATCTGTATATGTCGAGATTAACTCGAAACTTTGCGCACTGTGGAACTCGCACTCGAAGCTTCGCTTCTCGGTCTTTAATGGACCTAGACAATAATACCTCACTTTTCTACCTTGGCGCATAATTACTATTATTATTTGGACATACATCATGGTCTATATACAACAGCTTGGTTGATACATTATTATGTATTCGTAGCCGAGTTTGGCTGCGAAAATTATGAATTGTAGGCGTAAGGTTCGAATCCTGGACGCGGTGATAATTTTTTTAAAATTTGTTATATTGTGACATTTTTATATGAATAACCTTCAGTTCTTATTAATCAATTGAAAAATCATGACTTTGATATGCTGTAACCGTATGAAAAACCTTGTATATTAATTCTGTTGCTAATGGACCTGCTTCCAAGCCATTTACTTTTCAAACGCAAATAATTTTGAAATGCGAAGATTCACTTTGTCTATAACTTTTATAAGAAACTTTTTTCGCATCTCTCAAAACAACGGAAGTAGCAACTCCCGAAGAATAAGTTGATCACCCTGTAGAAATAATAGAGGAATTTAATTTACATTAAAAAGTATTATTACCATGATTATTTTCCCTTCTCTTGAAAAACTTGATATGCACTACAAATTATTGGAAATTTTCCAAGAAGGGGAAGGGTGGATACATGGTTTTTAAATTTTTAACCCAAACCACCGAAAACCTTGATGAAACTTTTCAGAAATCGGGTATATTATTTTGCAGTCCAGTTTACCTATGAAATTGAAACACATTTTTCATAATTCAGGTACCTATGATATTTTTTCTCCTACCTTGACGGAAAACCAATCATATGAACACCAAAAATAGGGCGGAAAATTCTTAACGCAACGGTTTTTGAAGTTTTTCACCATCTGTCACTTGAGTACTTTGTTGTTTCAGGTACGTTTTTTAATTATTCATCAGTGAATGTCAAAGTTTTTGAAGCTTCTTATTGCACGACATGGGACTTTTGGGAAGGCTAGTGAACTCGTGAAACATGTAATGTTACAAAAAAGCGTTCGTCACGCAACAGTGTTGCCAGATTTCTGAATAATCTACTAATCCAATTAAATTTAAATATTTTTCATTATTTGCCATATTTGTTGAATTTTGGTCGTTTTCAATTTTTTTTTCATTTTTGCTGGTTTTGTTGATTTTTTTCGTTTTTTGAGAGTATTTCTTGATTTTTGGTCATATTTTTTTATTTTTTTGTCATATTTGTTAAATTTTGGTCGATTTGACATTTTTTTGCTAGTTTTGTTGATTTTTATCGTTTGTTGAGAGTATTTCTTGATTTTTGTCCAAATTTTTTTATTTTTTGCAATATTAGTTGAATTTTGATCGTTTATGTCGATTTTTAACATTTATTTTTTATTTTTGCCGTTTTTGTTGATTTTTGTCGTTTTTTGAGAGTTTTTCTTGATTTTTTGCCATATTTTTCCATTTTTGCCATATTTGTTAAATTTTGGTCGTTTTTGTCGGCTTTTAACATTTTTGAAGCTTGCTTCTTATTGCACGACATAGTACTTTTGGGAAGACTAGTGAACTCGTGAAATATGTAATGTTACAAAAAAGCGTTCGTCACGCAACAGTGTTGCCAGATTTCTGATTAATCCACTAATCCAATTAAATTTAAATTGAAGCTTGCTTGTTATTGCAAGACATAGGACATTTTGGAAGACTAGTGAACTCGTGAAAAAGCGTTCGACACGCGATGACTCATTCTTCGTCTCTTTCTCGGCCGCCCGCTGCGCTAACTCTCTTCCCTCTCTTCCTCAGCCGCCTTCTTCTCTCTTTCGTAGGCTACATAGCAGCCCGCCTCTCTCTCTATCTATCTCTCCCCCCCCTCTCTCTCTCTCTCTCTCTCTTATACACGCCGCAACGAGGGATTCCCAAACGGTCGGAAGAGGGCCAGAGTGAGAGAGAGAGTATAAATTTTGAAAAATGATCAAAAATTGTTAAATATTTTGAAAAATTACAATAATTGTCAAAATTTTTGAAAGTTGTCAAAAATGGTCAATAATTATCAGAAGCTGTCAAAAATGATCAGTAATTGTTAAAATTTTGAAAAATGGTCAAAAATTGTTAAAATTTTGAAAAAATGTCAAAAATAGTCAATAATTGTTGAAAATTGTCCAAATCCTTGAAAAATTGTCAAAAATGGTCAATAATTGTCAGAAACTGTCAAAAATGGTCAAAAATTGTCAAAATCTTGAAAAAATGGTCAATAATTATAAAAAACTGTCAAAAATGGTCAATAATTGTTAAAAATCGACAAAATTTTTGAAAAATGGTCAAAATTTTTGAAAAGTTGTCAAAAAGGTCAATAATTCTCAAAGACGGTCAATAATTGTCAAAATTCGTCAAAAACTGTCAAAAATGGTCAATAATTGTTGAAATTTTTTAAATATGGTCAAAAATTGTCAAAAATTTGGAAAAATAGTCAAAAACTGTCAAAATTTTGAAAAAATGGTTAATAATTGCCAAATATTTTCAAAAATTGTCCAAAATTTGGAAAAATAGTCATTAATTGTCACAAATTGTAAAAATTTTTGAAAAATGGTCAAAAATTGTGAAAATCTTGAAAAAATGGTCAATAATTATAAAAAAAACTGTCAAAAATGGTCAATAATTATTAAGAATTGTCAAAATTTTTGAAGAATACGTCAAAAACTGTCAAAAATGGTCAATAATTGTTGAAATTTTTGAAATTTTTTTAAATATGGTCAAAAATTGCCAAGAATTTGCAAAAATCGTCAAAAATTGTCAAAAACTGTCAAAATTTCGAAAAAATGGTTAATAAAAGCCAAATATTTTCAAAAATTGTCCAAAATTTGGAAAAATGGTCAATAATTATTAAAAACTGTCAAAAATGGTCAATAATTGTTAAAAATTGTCAAAATTTTTGACAAATTGTCAAACATGGTCAATAATTGTCAGAACCTGTCAAAAATGCTAAAAAATTGTCAAAAATGGTCAATAACTGTGAAAATTGTCTAAAATGGTCAAAATTTTTGAAAAATTGTCAAAAATGATCAATATTTGTCAAAACTGTCAAAATTGGTCAATAATTGTCAAAAATGGTCAATAATTGTTAAAACTAAAAAAAATAGTCAAAAATTTTGAAAAAATGGTCAATAATGGT
Source organism: Lochmaea crataegi (assembly GCA_947563755.1). Taxonomy (NCBI): domain Eukaryota; kingdom Metazoa; phylum Arthropoda; class Insecta; order Coleoptera; family Chrysomelidae; genus Lochmaea; species Lochmaea crataegi. Next base: position 17,667,708 of record OX387430.1, read on the forward strand.
CAAAAAATGGTCAATAATGGTCAAAAATTGTCAAAATTTTTGAAAAAAGGTGAAAAATTCACGAAAAATGGTCATTCTATTGTGCATAAGACTCAAGCTTCTGTCGGCGGTCCGACGACCGCTCACCTTTTTTTTGTTATATTTTCCTATTTTTTGGTTTATTCGATAGGCGAAAAACAATTCTGAGCCTCACATACAGGAAACACTTTAGCATCCTCAACTATCAACTGCTCTCGCTTCGCTAAGCTCGCTGGGGATGCTAAAGCTCATTTTCTGCCCTTGTGACAACTATTGCCGCCCAGTACCACCGCCGCTGTAATTAACCCACGTACTGAAGGTATTCACTTATTAGAATCAAAATTAAGTCATCTAATAAATTAATTCGTATTTCTAATAGGGCATTTATTATCTAACATTTACTCTAGTTTTAATAATTATTTCTATATCTGTACATATCTATCAATTTAACTGTTCGTAAACTTTCCCATAGATTTATTTGGTGTAAGAATCTATACGATTAATTTTTGGTAAATTATAATGAGTTTTTTCTCCTACGCCCAATATAGAAAATCAGGTGTTCGGAGAGTTCGAGCAAAGACTCCAATTTAATGACATTACCATATTAATTGGTGAGTTTGTTTAATTAGGCGTTTTTTTGACGGAAATGCCATTAAAATTAATTGGTTAGTTGTATTATTAGCATAAATTTCTTAGTTTGACTGAAATGTTTATTTGATAAACGAATGGGGTGATTATTCTTCGGTTATCTTCTTTGGAGGTAAAATGTTGAAGAAATGCGAAACGAGTCGATAAAGTTGAGGTAATTATACGACATTTTGGCTTTTTTCTAAAACGCATGTTTTTGAGAAAGTCACAAAAAAAAACCAAAAAATGGGACCTATTTACTAAATATTTTATAATAGATACCGAAGAATAAATAAATATTATTCAACGCTTTACAACTAAGTTTTGAAAAATATTTGTCCAAAAACAGTGACCGTTCAACTTAAGAAGCAACAACTACTTCCCGGGCCATATGCCCCGACAGACATTGAATTACACTTGTAAGTCAAACGGGGTCGGTATGATCTACAAGATTTAATCAACCACTCTGGTTTGTAATTAGAAAGGACAACATAACCTGCAGACCGGTTTCGGCGTATTTGCGATTCATCATAACAAGGTATATGTTATCGTCCGAGAGTTAATCCTGGACTCACTATGTATCTACAATCACCAACAATACATGTCTTCTAGTTACGGAAATGTAAAAGTTGTGATGATAGCGACATCTTCACCTCCCTACCACAAACCAAAATTCGAAATTTGACAACAAGCCCGTTAGCTTGAAAAAATCATGGATTATTACAATTTCCTGTAAAATTGTCGTATTTAGTAAAGCGCGTTACCCATAGATCCTGTAAATGGTGGAGATTTGGTGTAGAAGGGAATACCTAAGGGCGAACCCTGCAAAAACTGCGCCCATTCCCCTCACTAGAAAAAGGAAGCTTTATAGACTAAAACTGCCAAGCTTCTTCAACGTGCAGCTGTGTCTTAGCCAGGAAGTCAAGTATCTGGGTATAATTCTGGATGCAAAACTAACCTGAAACTAACACCTACATGACAAAACCAATAAAGGGAAGTTGGCCCAAATGGCTGCCAAACGGGCGATAGGAAACACATGGGGACTAAATCCACGGATAGTTCACTGGTTGTACACAACTATGATGAGACCCATGGTTACCCATGGAGCCCTAGTTTGGTGGCCAAAAACAGATCTCAGGAAAGCTATCAAAACTTCAGAGGCTTGCCTGGCTGTACATAACGGGTGCGATGAGAAGCAGCCCGACTGTGGCAATGGAAGCCATTCTCAATCATCCGCCTCTTGCTCTGCATGTTAAGGAGGAAGCGAGAATGGCTGCATACAGGCTGGAATGCAACGGGAATTGGCACGAAGGAACCAACTCCCATAGTCATTCCAGAATCACATATGTTATCACAAACTCGCTTCTTGAAATGAGAAGTGATAACATGTTGGCCACAATTAACGACAACCAACCTTACCATATCCAGCTAAACTAGGATGGGTTGGAAGCATTCAGCCAGAAAGGAACGTTGGTGTGGTACACAGACGGATCTAAAACTGACAAAGGAACAGCAGCTGGAGTCTATGGTGCCAGACCCAGGTGCAATGTCCATCATTGGGGAAGTTTGCATCTGTATTCCAGGCAGAAATCTACGCTATCGACGCGTGTTTGCAAATCGAAAGGGGGTATAGGGGCCAAAAGATTCTCATACTCTCAGATAGTCAGGCAGCACTGAAATCTTTAGCATGTCCCCAGATCAGATCTAGACTAGTCTGGGACTGCCTTCAAAAACTTTTAACCCTGGCAAACCACAATAGAGTAACTCTTAAATGGGTCCCGGGGCACAAGGGTATTTTAGGCAATGAAAAGGCAGACACCCTAGCTAAGCTAGGGTCTGAAACTGCATTCACTGGTCCTGAACCAGCATTTGGGGTATCAAAATCTGCTGCACGTGGTTGTACATCTCGGTGGGTTCAAACTAAACATCAGACGTACTGGAGTCACGTTCCAAAACAGGAACACAGCAAACTCTTGGTCAAAAAACCATCAGAGTCTCTGACTAACGAAATGCTAAACCTCAGCAGGGCCCAGATAAGTAAAGTGACGGAACCATTCACCGGTCACCGTACTTTAAGGAAGCACATGCATACAATTCGCATATATATGGAGGAACCTATCTGTCGGTTGTGCATGGAAGAGGAGGAAATATCCACTCACATTATCTTCGAATGTGAAGCACTGTCTCATTGGAGATATAGACTCCTAGAACTAGAGTATCCAAGGAAGGATTTCTCCAAGAAGGACCTAGTGAAAAGACTGTTAAGCCTGATTAGGGCTACTGGTCTCTTCACAAGAACGGTATAACCAAGAGCACAAAAAGCTTAAAGGCTGAGGTGCCGAGGTCTCTAAGCCTCTGGCTGGTGGTGCTAAACTAATCAATCAATCAATCAAGGGTGTCGTGCTATTTGCGTACAATGATTATTTAGTGCTATCTGCGTTCATGGTTTGATACCAGATAGCAAAATAATCGGCAGAGTGCTATTTGCGTACACCTACCTGAATAAATCTTTTGCTGTGTAGGTAATAGGTTAAATTTCCTTGTCCTTCTCGATAAATTATGAGAGCTTCTAACCTTCTCCAATCATTTTTCTTGCCCTTATCGATAAATTACAAGAGACACTTTACCAAATATAGATAAATAATGGCGTCATGAACACAACATGCTATAGCACAGAAATAGGCCTATTTAGATAGGTGTATGCAAATGGCACTCTGCCGAAATTTCTTTTACTACTTGGTGTCAAACCGCTGACCCTTGTACGCAGATAGCACTAAATAATCCTAGTACGCGAATAGCACGTACGTAAATAGCACTATTTCCGTTTTAAGTTCGGACCATAAATATTGTTTAATTGTTTACTTTGTAACGATAAGTGGGGCGCCAATTTGTAACCTTACAGGGCGCCAATTTGTAACTGTAAACGCTCCAGCTTGAAGGGCTCCGGCTAGAGACTCCTCTCAAGGGTGATTCGACCCCAAGTTTATGTCGCACAAGGATAACAGGAAGGTTGTAAAAATTGAGGGCGCCACTACCTTTTTGACGTCGATAAAAAGTACTAACAAACTAAGGCGGAAAAGGTAGAAACGCCTTGTAGAATTTCAATAAAAGTTAACCAGAATTCAAATAAAAAAATTACTTAAAAAACAGAATATTTTACCCGGATGATAACTTCCCCAACTTTTATAGTTGAAGATTTAGAAAAAAATAAAAAATGGAATTTAAAACAAATTTACATTTATTTTTCTGCCACAGGAAATGGAACAAATGTGAAAAGAATTGTACTTTTACAGTTACTTAGCTTATGAAGTTGTTGTTTCCGGAGATGGAGACTAGATCTCGAAGAAGATAGGTATATACAGTATTCGCCAGCTAACTTGATGTCCCAGAAATTACCAACTAAGAGAGACAGAGTAATAATGCCCTGCCTACTCGGCTGCTATTGGTGGTAAAATTTTGACATACGCCAATTGCATCGAACCTTATCAGGTGTTAGGATTTTCAGTAGCGTAGCGTCACACAGTTATTGTTTCTGCTTTGTACAATAAAGTGTTTGTAACACAAACAGATATGTTTTATGACGTCAACCCTCGTGTGATTACTCTAGATGAAAGTGATTCCAGTAGCGGCAGTGAGTCAGATTCTTCGTAAAGATAAAAACTGTTTATACCTATTCTTAGAAATATACCTAGTTTAAATAATTTCCCATTATCTTGTGTTTCTTTTATTCTCATTACTACCTGGAAGAAATTATTTAGTTTCTAACAAATTTTAATTATAGTCCGTCCGGAAATATAAGATCCTAACTTTATAATCTTCAATTAGATAAATAACATGTTATTGTAATGGGTACCTTATTGTTAAAATATTATTTATGTACTCAGAATTCGGATATTAAGCAGATCAGTTTCTATTAAAATCAATATACCAAAAATTATAACAAAGAATTAAATATTGTTTATTAAGTTAGGATCATTTCATTGATTTTACTTTATTAATTGTACAAGTTGTGTTAATTTGTAACAGAAAGCGTATCCTCAGAACTTGCACGGCACTGTTTACAGTTATCGGATGGGCGGCGTCAAAAGCTACCTATAAAGCATTTAGGACATCAAGTTAGCTGGCGAATACTGTAGAGATGTCTTGATTAGAACGGAATCCTAGCAGCTGTGTCCTGGTCTAGGGAAGTATTTTGGTCTAGGGCTGTATCCTGGTCTAGGGCTGTATCCTGGTCTAGGGCTTGTATCCTAGCCTAGGGCTTTTATGCTAACCTAGGGGTTTTATCCTAGCCTGGGTCTTGTATCCTAGCCTAGGGGTTTTATCCTAGCCTAGGGCTTGTATCCTAGCCTAGGGCTGTGCTTACAACAGCAAAATTCATTAGATAGGAAAGGTATAAAAGCGATAAAAAAGGAGGTCTTTCCTCGAAGAGAGTCGATAGCGGAAAGGGCTGTCCCTCGTGGCGTTGAAAAAAATGGAAGCGTCCGTTGGCAGACGTCAATTGTCTTATGGTCAGGGTTGAAGATTGGGGTGGCTAATGAGACGACGAGCGGTAATTAGAAGGATTTATTCTACAAAATCGAAACAGGTCGATAGATATGTTACAACTTATGGTTAACCATGAATAATTACTATTAGAATGAACAGACTTTACAATATTAATCTTCTCGGTTTTACAATAGATCTCACAACTTTTTGCAGTTGAACTACTGCGTTGCGAGACATTTTTTTCATGTTTTGTTTTTGATGGGATATAGGTACTTTTTGGTCAAGTTAATATTAAAAAAAACCTCTGCTATTTGTATACAATTTACGAGTAAATCTGTTAACGACCCTGTACATTGTTTACAATAAACGGTCATTCCACTCGATAAATGAATATTATACGCCATTATGAAACGAAACAAAAACAAGAAGTAGAATAAAACAGAGCAAACGAAGAAGCCAGTATCTTATTTTTGTTATGATCTTGTAGTTTTGTCGTAGAAAACAAGTCCTGAGAATACTTTTTGTTTTATTACAGGTAATACGGTGAGTGTCTTCTGGGTTCTTTTTTTTTAAATACTTAATGCTCAGTCTGGATTACTTATGTAATGTTTAATGATAATCAGTGGTTGGAATCTTTCAATGGATCCGGATTGGCTAGCCTGAGAGGATTTTAGAATTAACTTGGACGCTTTGTATTATTAATTTGTTTAATTGGAATCGGTTTTCTAGTTGATATTAGATTGGGTTTTAATGCTGATGGCTAGTATTTATTGGAAAATTATAATAAATTAAAAATTATATAGAAAAAATTGTTTACCTGTTATTGTAAGCCAATCAGATTTCTTCATTTTGACAGTTTGCTGTAAGACGCAGTCACCATTAATGGTAACTTATAATATCGATGGGTAGGAAATGGGGTGACTGGAATGGGCGTGCATGCGTCAGGCTCGCCAGGAGAGCTAGATAGGCGTAGGCCGGCAAGCCATTAGGCTCACGAACGAGTAGGTGAGATAGGTGTAGGCACAAATGCCAGGTCCAGCACCCTAAGTACCTGGAGGACGAGGAGTGGAGCAGGATGGCCCAATGTAAGACGCAGTCGCGGTTAATGGTTAATGGTTAATTGTTCTAATAGAACATTGATGGGTAGGAACCGTCTGAGCGCAGAGGTTACGTAATGGCTTCGTAACTGAGAGGTGCCAGGGACTATCCTTGTCTAGGCTAGAGTTTGGCGAACTATCGCTTCCGCTCACATCCTGATATTTATTAAAAAAAGCCCCCATTGTTAGGTGCCGATATTGGCATTTTATTGTGAAGTGAATTTTCCATTTTAGTGAAGATTTCTGTAGTGCTCCCACGTAGTTTTCACTCTACTCTTTCTTTTCATTTGTGTAGATTTTCTGTTTATTTGCAATAGAACTGTTAACATGGTTTTTGTTTAGTTTTTTAAACTCTTTTTCGCAGTGTAAGTTATTTAGGCATTTTTCTCAGTGCATGTTAGGTGCCGATACTGTCATCAATATCAAATCAAAATTGCTTACCCTAACAACAATGTATTACTTATGGAAATGTCAAAAGGTGTCTCTTCTGTATGAGTGGGTTATTCTGTGGTATGGGTGTAGTGCTCCTCGTGAAATTTAGTACGTCATTCACGAAATAGCTTAATTAACAATTTTATAATCAACAATGATATAAAAGTGATAGTAAGTATAAATATATAGTTTTGATTAGGACGACACATGACGAGAAGTCTAAATAGATCAAGCTGATGCTCAACTTGTGTTTTATTTATCACCCCGTTATAACTGAACTTAAGTTTTAAGATAAAATTGATATTAAAAAGTGATTGGTTCAAACTTAATAAGACAGGAAGCTTTGTCGCTCCTCGTACACGATCCTCACGATTTCATCACCAATTTTTTTTCCCAAATGGAAACTAACCGAATGAGATTTAAAACGATCAGGATTGATTAGTTCCATCCGGTCGATGGTAACATTAAGAGAATTGATTCAATTAAGAATCATTGCATACACACTTAAGGTAAATTGATGTTTACTAGGCTCAGTCCGTCTGTACAATGATGATCGTTAGGCAGGCAGTCATTTTATATAAGAATATATTACAAGAGAAATTGGTGCCTCAATTGAACAATTTTTTGTTTAAACCGCCAGACGACAAGTGACATGCGGGTTGTTAAATAAATTATTAATAAATATTTTATTTATTGATAATTTGATTTTAATGGACGTTATACAGGGTGATTCATTAAGTGTGGCGACCGGCCGTATCTCGGAAACCGTACGTTCTAGAATTTGGGGAAAAAATCGGCCCTAAAAAGATTATTAAAATTTTTTTTGAGTCCATAGTTTTTTGCTAGGTGTCGCATTCTATCACTTACGAAATATAATTGGATTTTTTTCTGAAAATCGGTTCAGGCATATGGAAGTTACAGTCTTTTTTTGATTTCAATAAAAGTTGTAGAATAAGGACAGTAGTTTCTAAAGTTGATATTTTTCACCAACCTAAATTGGGAAATATTGTGATAGATTGCGCCACCTAGCGAAGAACCTATAAGATCTTCTGTATATACCCTACATCTATGTTTTAGTACAAGAGATCTAGGCTTGTGGTTATCCGTCTTGCAGTTAGGTCTGTAACCTGATTGGGCTCTAAATAGCTAGTTAAGGCGTTGGTGGACGATTACTCTGCATCTGCAGAAAATGTGTTCTGCCGTTTCATCTGAATCATGTCAGAAACTGCATATTCCACTGTTCAGTTTGCCTTTCTTGAAGAGATGAGTGAGCAAAGTCCAGTGAGAATTTCTGTGATTACTCTGAGATGAGATTTCTGATGCTCCAAGAGCAATTTAGAGTAGTAAGCAGAATGTCGTAATACCGTTTTTGCCTCTCTTTGGCCTGGAAGTATTTTTCCAGTTGACTGCACTCCCACTAAGTTCCTTTTCCCATTTTCGGACTTCTTCCACGATGCATCTTTTTGGGATACCACAAAATGGTTCGGGCCCGATAAATGGAGTACAAGCTCTTACTTTTGCGAGACCATCTGCAATCTCATTTACGACAATTCCTTTATGTACTGGCCTTGCACCTAAACAAAAATGTTACTTTGTCGTGTCTAGCCAGTTGCTTAACTTTCCAGTAGTCGCGTCAAATTTTGAAACGTGAGTAGTAGTGATGCCAAAAAAACGGGTTTTTTCAGATTTGAAAAAAAACTAGAAAAAAAACTGTTTATTTTTGTTTTTTCTTTCAAACCAGAGATCTGGCAATCCTGGAGTCGCTGGAGGACGACTCGACGATTTTTGGAGCTGCCAGCCGCATCATCATCGTGTGAACGGACATTCAGTACTTATACAAATGTACACACGAAAAAAAGGAACAGGCTTACCAATGAAAGGGCTGCAAAATTGGTTTACATAAGCCATAACTATAAACTATTAGATGCTGGACTTGGGAAGATAGATAAGGAATCGGCTTCAGCTTCAATCTCGACTTCGAAAGGTGAGAGATCTGAGGAAGAGCTGCTCCGCTCCGAGGAACAGTTACTCTCTGAAAATTCTTCAGAAAGTGAAAGAATCTTAGCAGATCAGATGGTCTAGTATGTTGTATGAATGTACTTTGATGCTCCTGACGACCTGACAGCCTGTTTTATGAATTCATGACATTACTTATTATTCTTATTTATTATGTTATTATTTCTAGAGTAAAGCAATGTTTTACATTTTGTCTATATTTTACTGCTCAAACTTTGAGCAAAAAACGGTGAAAAAAAACTTGAAAAAATACAAAAAAAACCCATGGTTTTTTTCACGTTACGTCTCTAGTGAGTAGTCGTATCGGTCTTACAGACCGCATACCATAATTAACCCCCAAACAACTAGTTGAAACCCATTTTCAAAAATTATATATGGAGGCGTTTATACAACTAAGTAAATGACTAGAAAAAAAATTCAAATGCATTTAGCACAACTTTTTCAATATTACACGTTATTAGTTACACACAAAAAACAAAAAGAGGTAAAAACACAAATTGTAAATTAAATGGAAATATAACAATTTTACAATAAAAAAATAATATTTTATTTTATTTATTTACGGTTTTACCATTTTTACAAAAGAATATTCATTCAGTATAAAGAGTTCATGTTAACAAGATAAGTGATATACATATATATATATATATATATATATATATATAAACATTTTTTTAATTAAAAATTAAATTAATATGCTCAAATATTTAGAAGCTTAACTTATTTCGTAAATGTTAATGTAGATATTCCAAATAAATCCAGGCTACCACCATGTTTATTGGCAGATTTTAAAATTCTTGTGATTGGTTCATTTTGACCATAATTGGTGGTATGAAATGGAATATTAAATATTTCAGTATTACGAGTACTTCTAGCGTTAGTATTAAAACATATTAAACGTAATACCTCTGGAATTTGAATTTAAAATTTTATGGTGAAAACACAAATCTGCTTCTAACCTTCTATGGTATTAAGTATTGGAAGTATGTCATCAAATCTGTAATGCTGCCTTTTGAAACCCATTTTGTATGCGCATACTCTCAAAAATTTATTTTGTACTTTATCAATGCTTTCAATATCAGTATTATATGAAGGAGACCAAAATAAGAGAACCATATTCCAAAACTGATCGCACCAAACTAAAATACAACATTTTTAAAGTGTGCGCAGAAAAGGACTTGCTATTTATAAATACAAATCCCAATGTCTTAAATGCCTTAGTATAACTCGCCCAGTGTAAGTTGGAGTTTGGACTTCTGAGATGCGCGGTAGATCATCCGATCGCTCGAGACTCACTGAAATTGAGGACCCCAGTCTCTGTTTTGACCGCAAACGGTTAATATCGCAGTAATACCAGTGGCCAAATCTCATAGCTTTGACAACTTTAATAACCTCTTGAGTAATATCCCTAAAAATGGAGGTCACTGTAGCTAAATCCTCCGAGGCTACGTTTTCCTTTATTTGCAGGTTCCACCAGATTATGAATAATTAAGTTGTTCATCCTCTTTTGTCTTTCAAATACTTCATTGAGTATATCTTCTTCTTGGTTTTTAGACTTCTGTAATTTCATATTAAAAACATTTTATAATTGGTTTATAGCATTTTTTTGACACCTCTGGCAAACTCCAATAATATACTCCAAACACATATATCTTTGGCATTGGAAGCGAGTTTTGCGATTTCTTTTTGAAGAACAGTAAACACATCTTCCTGGTACAGCATTCTGTGGAATATCGAATTCTATATTAACACCAGGAAGTTCTTGCAGTCTTAATTTTAAGCTTCGAGGAATATTCGTCATAACAGATCGTACTTGCAATTGGTGCTTGAGTAAATCTCTCAATATTTTATTGAATTTACTGTTTGGACCCTTACTTTGTGGAATCTACTCATATTATTGTTATAAATGAAACTAACTGTTTCTAATTAATTCCACTATTTAATGAAAAAGTTATGAAAATTATGAAAGGATATTGATAAAATATTGAAATAATTATCAATATCCTTTCATAATTTTTTCATTAAAAAGTGGAATTAATTAGAAACAGTTAGTTTCATTAATAACAATACTCTCAATATTTTAGTGCCAGGATGGTTGGAAGTATAAATTACTTGTGAATTTATTCCAGCTGTATTTAAGAGGATGTAGAAAATGACTATTGGCTAACGACGTTTGTTTCTGGAACAGTTGTAGCTTGCAGTCAATTTATCAACATCCCCTTTACTGCCATTGTAATCATGTAATCTGTAATTATTACCGGTTTATGCGCATCTGTTCTAGGGATGCGCGATACTATCCGATATTCCTGTGTATCGATACTTTTACTTCCGATACTCGATATTTTGTATCGATACTATACTTTTTGATACATTCAAAGTATCGATAAATTTGTAGTGTATCGATACCTTGCGATACGGGATTTTTAGTGGCGTTATCTATAGTGATGAGCGATATCGTGATTTTTTAATCACGTTGTGAAATGATATCGAGCTTTTTTTAACGAAACTAAAAATAAAAAACGAAAAATGCAGTTTTTTGAGGTTATGTGGAAAAGTCACTGATGCAAAAGTTGTAGATTTTCTCAAGATCTACAACTTTTATAATCAACTTTTTATTCTAGGAACTCAACTTTGGCCGGATATCGCAATTATGTATTTTTCCACCCCCAAAAAAAAGAAGTGTTTTTTACCGAAAAAACATCATAACTAGGAAAATTTCCAATATTTTCATGGTTTGTGACTATCAAAGCTACCTTCTACTAAATTTTCATCAAAATCGAACATTTTTTAACGAAACCAAAAATAAAAAACGAAAAATGCAGTTTATTGCGGTTTTCGAGCTTATTTTGAGGTTATGTGGAAAAGTCACTAATGAAAAAGTTGTAGATTTTCTCAAGATCTACAACTTTTATAATCAACTTTTTATTCTAGGAACTCAACTTTGGACGGATATCGCAATAATGTATTTTTCCACCCCCCAAAAAAAAAGTGTTTTTTACCGAAAAAACGTCATAACTAGGAAAATTTCCATTTGATAATTATTTTCATGCTTTGTGACTACCAAAGCTACCTTCTACTAATTTTTCATCAAAATCAAACATTTTTTAACGAAACCAAAAATAAAAAACGAAAAATGCAGTTTATTGCGGTTTTCGAGCTTATTTTGAGGTTATGTGGAAAAGTCACTAATGAAAAAGTTGTAGATTTTCTCAAGATCTACAACTTTTATGATCAACTTTTTATTTTTATTCTAGGAACTCAACTTTGGACGGATATCGCAATAATGTATTTTCCACCCCCCCAAAAAAAAGTGTTTTTTACCGAAAAAACGTCATAACTAGGAAAATTTCCAATATTTTAATTTGATAATTATTTTCATGGTTTGTGACTATCAAAGCTACCTTCTACTAAATTTTCATCAAAATCGAACATTTTTTAACGAAACCAAAAATAAAAAACGAAAAATGCAGTTTATTGCGGTTTTCGAGCTTATTTTGAGGTTATGTGGAAAAGTCACTAATGAAAAAGTTGTAGATTTTCTCAAGATCTACAACTTTTATAATCAACTTTTTATTCTAGGAACTCAACTTTGGACGGATATCGCAATAATGTATTTTTCCACCCCCCAAAAAAAAAGTGTTTTTTACCGAAAAAACGTCATAACTAGGAAAATTTCCATTTGATAATTATTTTCATGCTTTGTGACTACCAAAGCTACCTTCTACTAATTTTTCATCAAAATCAAACATTTTTTAACGAAACCAAAAATAAAAAACGAAAAATGCAGTTTATTGCGGTTTTCGAGCTTATTTTGAGGTTATGTGGAAAAGTCACTAATGAAAAAGTTGTAGATTTTCTCAAGATCTACAACTTTTTATTCTAGGAACTCAACTTTGGACGGATATCGCAATAATGTATTTTCCACCCCCCAAAAAAAAAGTGTTTTTTACCGAAAAAACGTCATAACTAGGAAAATTTCCAATATTTTAATTTGATAATTATTTTCATGGTTTGTGACTATCAAAGCTACCTTCTACTAAATTTTCATCAAAATCAAACATTTTTTAACGAAACTAAAAATAAAAAACGAAAAATGCAGTTTATTGCGGTTTTCGAGCTTATTTTGAGGTTATGTGGAAAAGTCACTAATGAAAAAGTTGTAGATTTTCTCAAGATCTACAACTTTTATGATCAACTTTTTATTCTAGGAACTCAACTTTGGACGGATATCGCAATAATGTATTTTCCACCCCCCAAAAAAAAAGTGTTTTTTACCGAAAAAACGTCATAACTAGGAAAATTTCCAATATTTTAATTTGATAATTATTTTCATGGTTTGTGACTATCAAAGCTACCTTCTACTAAATTTTCATCAAAATCGAACATTTTTTAACGAAACCAAAAATAAAAAAAGAAAAATGCAGTTTATTGCGGTTTTCGAGCTTATTTTGAGGTTATGTGGAAAAGTTACTAATGAAAAAGTTGTAGATTTTCTCAAGATCTACAACTTTTATAATCAACTTTTTATTCTAGGAACTCAACTTTAGCCGGAAATCGCAATTATGTATTTTTCCACCCCCAAAAAAAAAGAAGTGTTTTTTACCGAAAAAACGTCATAACCAGGAAAATTTCCAATATTTTCATTTGATAATTATTTTCATGGTTTGTGACTATCAAAGCTACCTTCTACTAAATTTTCATCAAAATCGAACATTTTTTAACGAAACCAAAAATAAAAAACGAAAAATGCAGTTTATTGCGGTTTTCGAGCTTATTTTGAGGTTATGTGGAAAAGTCACTAATGAAAAAGTTGTAGATTTTCTCAAGATCTACAACTTTTATAATCAACTTTTTATTCTAGGAACTCAACTTTGGACGGATATCGCAATAATGTATTTTTCAACCCCCTAAAAAGAAAGTGTTTTTTACCGAAAAAACGTCATAACTAGGAAAATTTCCAATATTTTGATTTGATAATTATTTTCATGGTTTGTGACTACCAAAGCTACCTTCTACTAATTTTTCATCAAAATCAAACATTTTTTAACGAAACCAAAAATAAAAAACGAAAAATGCAGTTTTTTGCGTTTTTCCAGCTAATTTTGAGGTTATGTGGAAAACTCACCAATGAAAAAGTTGTAGATTTTCTCAAGATCTACAACTTTTATAATCAACTTTTTATTCTAGGAACTCAACTTTGGACGGATATCGCAATAATGTATTTTTCCACCCCCCAAAAAAAAACTTTACGTTCAGATCCGTATCGATACCTAATATCGATACTTTCTAGTTTATCGCGCAACCCTAATCGGTTCTTACATCGATTTCATCACGGTCGTGCATACTTGAAAGCAACAGTACATTTATTTTCTTTTTTGGGAATGTACGAGACAAGGGTACTCCCCTTTGAAAACGCAAACATACTGGAAAGTTCCGGTCGCACAGCTGGTCGAGAAAATTCTAATGGTAACTCCCTTTCATTTTCCCTAATTGTTCCAATCAGTGTGGGGTTCTGGTTAAACCAGTTGTCCATTGTAATATTGTGCCCTGGTCCAGAAATTTGTTGACAGACATCATAAGGACTATTCGAAATTCAGTATGGCCCTTCAGGTTGGGTTCCGACGTAAACTTCTATACATTTTGGCATAACACAATGCTAGAATTTTTAATCAGTATTTGTTCCGTTTTGAAAGAATGTACTGCATTTTCGTCGAAACTCTGCAAGCATCTCGTCCACAGTCATAAATTCTGAGTGATGGTAACCGTTTTGACAATTAGAAACAAAACGCGGAGCCAATTTATCTGTTGATCTTCTCATAACCCGAATCTTCTTGCTGTCAAATCTTAGACAAGGAATCTAAATCTACACCGGACCCATCAGTATTCCAGAAATCCTCACCATTTAGGCGAATTTCAATTTTATTAGTTGAAGTTGCATCTCGTTTTCTAGCATAATTATTAGAAATATATTCAATGTACTCGTTGGTGTATTGTACAATAATATTGATAAACTCGTCATTGAAGAAATGATCCCATATTTCCAGTGGCCTTAACAAGTTTTTTTGTTGCTAATGTGGAGCTTGGCAAACGTTTAATGATATTCTTTTGTCGTGTTTTAATTAACTAAAAATAAACAGATTTGTATTTGGGTGTACAATAAAGATGCAGTACATATTAGGAAATAATCGATTTAATTCAGGTAGAATGTTACGAAGTCTCCAACTCAAAGCCGGCCCTGTCCATCGATTGTAAATTTTGGCGAATGCGCTTTCTAGAATCTTCTAGTTACTTCGGTGTTTACGCATATGAAGAGCGTAGTAAATTCAAGAATCTTCGAGAAATGAGAAAGACTATATATACGCGAGTTTTTGAGTGAATTAACAGTTAGTAAACAAACAGTACAGTACAGAGTTAGTTCACAGAAAGTTTTAAGTAATCAGACAGTGAAGATAAATAGTGTAATATTCAAGTGATAAAAATAAATTAGAACTATTATACCGAGTGTAAGAAATAAATTAGTAGACATTAAGTAAAGTATGTATATAAATTAAGTTTAATACAGTGTGTAAGTGTTTCTAATAAATAAATCAATAGTAATTAGCTATAGTAGTGTGTTTAATTTTATACCACCGGTAAAAACTAGTTAAATAAATAAGAACAACATTACAATAATTTAATTTAGGAATAAATCAAGATATTTAGCACCGGCACTCATTAACTTTTTGTGGACGCTGTGTACAAACCTCCTCATACCAGTGCGGATTACTATTTGATCAGTACGGGCAATTATGTCTATTAACAGATCCGTTCAGGCAAAACGTGGCTTCATCACTGAATACCAAAAAATGTAAGAAATTGTTTTGTATCCTTATTTGCTTTGTAACTGTTTCACAAAATTGTAATCGTCTATCAAAATCTTCCTCGGCCAATTCTTGGGGATTTTGAACTTTATACGGATAAAATTTATTTAATTTAGAATAATAAAACTGATATTTTATAAGACATTTTGTATTAAAGTGATCATCATCATCATCATTGCCGTTCAATCCCGAGGGATTGTGGCTAGCTCAATAGAGCTGTGATAAATCCTATTATCGAGGTGGATTACTCCTCTTATACCTCTATAATCTCTACAATCTTTTGTCTGTCCTGTCCTCTTTTGTTATAGTTTTCCGTTTTCTTCAGTCTCTGCATATCAGTCCTTTTAAATCTTCCTCTTCTTGATCCTCACCATTCTTCGTGGTCTTCCTCTTGTTCTCGTCTTTAATGGGACCCATGCTGTTATTCTCTTTAATATTCCTGTTGGTGCTCTTCTCATAATTGTGCCCCATCCATTCCAGTCTCCTTGCTTATATATCGGACTATATTTTCTTCACCTGTTTCCTTTTCTATTTCTATGTTTCTTTTTAATCTTCTTCCTCCATCTCTTGTTATGCTGGTCCAAGTATTGTTCTCAATTTTTTTCTTTCTATTATTTGTAGGTCTTCTTCTTTTCTTTTGTTTATATTTGTTGTTTCTAGTGCGTAAGTAATGACTGATATTATCAAAATATTATTTGCATCTTTGTTTTTTTTGCTGATCGATTTAGATTTTAATAGTTTCTTATTTATGCCAAGAATTTGGTTTCCTTTCAATATTATTTCTTTTATCTTGTTTTTACCAGTTTGTTCTATCAATGGTCCTAAATAGCTGAAGCTTGATACAATTCCAAACTTGTAGTTTTTGATGCTTAAGTGAGTATCATTGTTCTGTTTTTCTTTTCCCACTCGCATATATTTTGTTTTGTGTTCATTTATTCGTAATCCGAATATTTGTGGATCTGCGTCTAGCTTCCCTACTGCTTTTACTAGACTTTTCTTTGTTCTTGCGACGACTGTGAGGTCGTCGGCATAAGAAATTAGCTGGGTCTCGTTCACTATAATATTTTTCTCGTTTAAGTTTGCATTCCTTAAAATGGATTCAAGTACTAGGTTAAACAGTGATGGAGAAATTGAGTCTTCCTGTTTTACACCTTTATTAATTTTGAATTCTTGGAATTTTACTTTCCCTCTCGTGTTTTGTAGGGTTATTTCCACCAATTCCCTAAGCTTCTTTGGGATTCCTAGTGTTTTTAGTTCTTCTATAATCTTGGGTCTTATGATTGAGTCAAATGCGTTCCCGATGTCTATAAAAATGACGTGTAGATTATTATTGTATTCCAGGTATTTTTCAAGGATTTCCTAGTTGGTGTGTATTGCCATTTGATTTTCCTGGTCTAAACCTGTTTTGGTAGTCTCCTATGATTTTCCTGTGTATGCCTTCAGTTTTTGATTTATTATGTTTGCAAGTATTTTGTGAGTGGTATTAAGTGGGGTTATTGGTCTATAATTTTTGCAGACTTACTTATCTCTTTTTTTGTGGATGATTGTTATTATTCCAGTGTTCCATTCGTTTGGCATTTTATTTCCCGCCCAAATTTGTTGTATCAGTTTGGATATTGTCTTCTGAAGCGGTTCCCCTCCATACTTCAACATATCTGCTGCTATTTTCTCTTCTCCTGTGGCTTTTCAGTTTGACAGTTCTCTTTATTTCTTTGCTATTTCTTTTTCATAGGGGCAGTTTAACATTATTTCTTTTTCTGGATCTGCTACCCTGGGGTCCTCAACATCAACTTAATAAAGCATTCAGCTATGATACTTTTCCATTTTTATACTTTTATCATTTCCGTGCTTTCATGTACTGTTACGCCATTTTCATTTTTTATTCCCATTGTTTTATTGGAATATTTGGTCGGTGCTTTTATATTTTGGTGGAATTGTTTTAGGTTGTTGTTACGCCTATCGACCTCTATTTCTTTCAATCTTCCATTTACCCAGCTATTTTTTTTTTCTTTTTGTATGCTGCATTTGCCATATTTCTGATTATCTCATATGATCTTCTGCCCGGTCTTTGGTTTGTATGTATCCACTTTAATCTTGCCGTGTTTTTTTGTTTTCTTATTTCTTCACACTGTTGGTCTTACCATTATTTTTTCTCTTTTTCTGTACTCTTCTTCCCTATTACTTTTTGTGTTGCTTTCAATACGTCGTTTTTTATTTCTTCCCAACTATTTTCGATATCAGATATAATAAGTGTGTGATTTTCGATGTTTATTAAAGTGATAGATTGCTATTATTTTTGGAAAGAGAAAAAACAAGCTTCTTTGTGATACGTCACTCGATCTAGGTTTCCATTTCAAGAAATTCAAAAAGGTGGCTGTTCGCTAAACGCTGACGTCAAAAACATTTGACATTTGCTCTAAAATATGAAGAATAACGTCTCATTAAACGTCCTAGAATTTCATAACTCTCCCTTTATCCGTTTCAAAGATAATCCCTTGGTACGAGACTTTTCAGCAACGCTGTATATTGCCAACACTTTTTAAAAAAAAAACTTGTTGATGTGAAGTACGTCCAATTAGAATGAACATTTGTTGCTCTAGTAGATGAAATCCAATGAAATCAGTTAATTTGAGGTCATTTGATTGAACACAACCAATCAGAACAACATTATACTGAAAACAGCCCATAGTCTGTTTTCACTCTATTAGGTATGTTGCCATGACATTTTGATTTATTTCGATTTTGACGTTTCAAATATTTAATATTTCAAAATGTCACGATTCTGTCATAATACTGACGAGAACATTAATGAAATTATAGAAGCAAATATACTCTGTTTTTTTCTATAATTAGCAAAAAAATTTCTATTCGAATAACCCTCGAACATTGATAAATGCTCAAAAATTTTATAACAACTTTCTCAAGTTTGTTGCTTATTCCAAGCAACAAGCTTTCGAAATCTGTTATAAAATTTTTTCGAACAATTATCAATGTCCTTGGGTTATTACTACTGATAAGCAAATCTTTTTTTAATTATACGAATAGGTAAGTATTATTAAAAAATTATAATTATATAAAAACATATTTTGATTAAATACAAATATTATTAAATATTTATTAATTTTTTTAACGGTCACATCATTTTCATACAAAATTAGATTAAAAGATTAAAAATGGGTGGAAATAAAATACAATAATACAAAATGCACAAAATATTACAACATATAAAAGGAAAAAAAATAAAATACAATATGAAATATAATACAAAATATTTCGATTTAAATTACCTATAATGGAAAAAAATTGAGAGTTAAAAATTTAAGGTTTTTGTTTGTTTTTTAAAAGTAGAAACGGATGAATTGAAAAGTTCTATATTAAAATTAATATCATTGGCAATTCTGAGAACCCTCGTGATGGATTCATTTCGTTCATAGTCTGTTGGATGAATTGGAATATTAAATATTTCATAAGAAATTTATAAGAAATGCAAATTATTTATAATTATATATTTTTTAATGATTTGCAAACTTAATACGGCGTATTATTTATAGCAACTAATGGTTGACCTTGCTGAGCTGAGACGCCCTCTATCTCAAAAACATTTTCGTATATAAAAATTTGTTTGTATATACTTTCTATAAAATAGTATATTATGCAATGAGCACAAAATGATGCCCATTTTGTTGCGAGTTGCATACTATACTTTTTCTATGACAACATATCATAACATAACATCATAACATACGATTTTGTCTTTTGATCTACCTTCCATTCAAAAAAAAGGTTATAAGCGCGTTAATACATACTCTTCGACGTTTCCGGTAATAAATTCAGTGTTGTTACCTTCGCTGCTTCTATTATATTCGGAGGTGTCAAATCTAAGTCAATATCACTATCAGTTTCCATTTTAATTAATAGTTTTTATAGAAAACAACTATGAAATTACTCGTTACCTACTAAAACTTTGACAGAAACGATCTGCTGACATTTCATCAGTTTGTCGCTGGACGTCATAATTTGACAAGCCGTAGTCGTCTTGATTTTAGAGTGAACCTATACCTAACACGAAATATTCCATTTCGCATTTGCTGCTTAGCAACTTACCTAGCAACCGATGCAAAAATGAAATTCTGTACAAAAAGTGCTTGTTTATGATTGAAGTTACGGTTATAAAATGAACATTTATCGAGGTTGTCGTAGAAAAAATCTATTTTCTGTCGAAATCAAATTAGTCACATACTCTTCATAAATTAATCACTTAAATAAAAATATACACGTTTATTCATTTTATAAGTGTAAATAATTAACACAAAAAATTCTGACCTTAAAAATATAAAAATTTATTCCAAAATACTTAAATACAATATAGCTTTTTTTGAGATACAGTGTGTTTTACGTCAAAATCCCGTTATTTCAAGATTCTTATATATTTTTCTATAATAGTTATGAGTTTAAGTATATGAAAATATTTATAAAAATGTAGTATCTGCCCCCTACCATAGGAGTACGACAGGGACAATGAGGGATTTTGCCCTTCCTACAAACTATTACCCAAGCATGATAAAATAACCATTAATCTTGAAGTAAGGGGTATTAGTCCAGTAAATGAAAGATGAAAAGTATAGACAAAGTGTACAAAAATCCTGCCGGTCCATGAAATTTCCGTGTAGGGTAGGGTTTGACTAGTAAATGAACATTCAGAAATTGCATACACCTCATCGCCATTTTGGAAGGGGGGGTATTCCCGGCCCCAAAATTCCAAAAATTGGTTTTCCGCTAATATCTCCTAAAATATGGCATTTAGAGAATTTTTATATAGGGGAAAATAAAGAGTAGTTGATTATCTACAAAAATGGTCTTCATGATTTTTTTCGCAAAAACCGATGTTGAAAAATTCAAAATTTTGAGACTTAACTCGAGAAAAAAAATGAGGGCACAACCAAAAAGGAGAAATTCCCAGCTTTAAAATGACGTATCTTGGAAGACAATCCGATAATGTACAATTGTTCGCAAAATATTCCCAACCTCGAAAAACAGCAAAAATTTGGAAATGAAAAATCAAGGGGCAAGAAAGGTGGCCAATAAAAATTTCTGAGATCAATAAAGACCTTTAAAGGGCCCGTAATAACAAAAAATCGAGAGTAAATGTCTATTATTAAGAAAAATATAAGTAATTTCCCGACACTCGAAAAAAAATTTATTACAAAATCTTTTACCCATTTTATAAGTATTGTGGAAATATAAAAAAGGGCCTTGAATTATCGGAAATGATAGCTGTGGATTTCCCCTTTTATCTGAATTTTGAATCGTAAAAAAATATACATTTTTACCCGAGATATTGAATAATTCGTTCACCCGGACACGAGTAAGTGCAAAGAACCCGCTCTTTCCTCTCCGGAGCGGGAGCTCAACATAAGGATCCCGCTTGAGGGCCATTATCTCGAAAACTATCGGGTTTTCGGCAAAAATCATAAGGACCATTTTTGTTGATAATGACCTGATCTTCATTTTTCCTCCATTTAAAAATTCTCAAAAGGCCATATTTTAGGAGATATTGGTGGGAAACCAATTTTTGGAACTTTGGGGCCGGGAATACACCCCCAAAATGGCGATTAGGTGTGTGAAATTTCTGGATGTTGAATTACTAGTCATACCCTCCCCTTCACGGAAAATTCATGGATCGGCAGGTATAATCGCTTCTGGGACCCTTTACTTACTGGATTATACAGGGTGTCAAGTTTAAAACTTACAATGGGCTATACCTCGTGAACGAAAAGAGATTTCAAAAAAATTTCAAGACCGTTTCTAGAGATAGAGAGGGGGAACTAAAATGACATGAGCGAGAACGCACCTCCATCAAAACCCAATGCCCCACCTACAAAGATTTAAATGGCAACCCCCTACTTGTGATACATCGTTAGAGGGCCCGTAGAAAATGCTTCCCAACGGTCTAAGTCATAATTATGTCGTTCGTAAATTTTTCTGCTTTATTGTTACACCCTGTATAATTATGACTTGACCGTTGGGAAGCATTTTCCACGGGCTCTCTAACGATGTATCACAAGTAGGGGGTTGCCATTTAAATCTTTGTAGGTGGGGTAGGTGGGGCATAGGGAGTAGGGGTGGGCAAAATAATCGATTAATCGAAAAATAATCGATTAATTGGGTGATCGATATATATTTCTAAAAATAATCGATAACCGAATAATCTAAAATAATCGATTAATCGAAAATAATCAAATAATCGAAAAATATCGATTAATCGAATATTCGGAAATAATCGGTTAATCGAAAATAATCAATTTAACGATTAAAAAATTTATTTTCTGAATAATTATTTCAACATAATTCAATATCAGAATCTTAAGAACTTCCAAATATCTTCTGTATGTTCCTTGTGGTATACTCACTCTTTATCTTGTTTTTTGTAGGAATCAAACCACAATCGTTCTTTTGAAACTTTATTTCAACGTTTCGATAGCTTTTACCACCTATCGTTATCAAGAACTATTATATTTAACTAATTTTTTCCCTAACTCACGCCTCTAAAAACATTGACAATTTTTTAAGTCTTTAACTTCAAAATATTTTCGTTCCAAATTGTCAATGTTTTTAGAGGCGTGAGTTAGGGAAAAAATTAGTTAAATATAATAGTTCTTGATCACGATGTTTGTTGAAACTCTATTTTTAACGTTTCTGTAGCGGTCCAGCTGCCGTTATAAAAAAAAAAAGATAAATTTTCGAATAATCGAAAATTGATTATTTTCGATTAATCGATTATTTCCGATTAATAATTTATTTTCGATTAATCGATTATTTCCGATTAATCATTTATTTTCGATTAATCTATTATTTTCGATTGTTTTCGATTAATCGAAAATAATCGATTATATTTTTTGATAATCTCCCAGCCCTAATAGGGAGTTGATGGAGGTGCGTTCTCGCTCATGTCATTTTAGTTCCCCCTCTCTAACCCTAGAAACGGTTTTGAAATTTTTTTGAAATCTCTTTTCGTTCACGAGGTACAGCCCATTGTAAGTTTTAAAATTGACACCCTGTATACACAATTTTTAGATTTTAACATAAAAACTTTGTATCTATAATAAGAATTTGGCCATATGTTATTCAAGTGTTTTGGTTTAAATTTCCATATTTTAGACTAAGGATTTCACCCTGTATGTGTGTATGCATGTATACGACATTATTTCAAATACAAGTTCCTTGTAGTCAATACTTACATATTGATGATGATGGTAAATTAATTTTATTAGTTTTCAGTCGCCAATGGAAATCGAACACGAAGAAAAAGCATTATCGCGTTTATTCGTATTTATTCCATAAATCACTTTGTGGAGTTATTATCGATCCGATTATACAGGGTACCTCACGGGAACCGTACGTATTCCTTGAGAAAGAGAAACTTTTTTGTAAACGATTCAAAGTAGTATTTTACGAGTCTAGAAAAATATTGGCGCTGCAATTTTTAACTAACCTCTGTCAAACAGTGCCTAAAAGAACAAACATTTTTAATTTTAGCAAAAAATGTAATAGTTGATAAAAATTTCTGCTTATTCTACAACCCCAAAAAAATGTAATATAATTCAAGTTTTTCAAAACCTGACTTATTTTACAGTTGATAACAATGAAGAATAATGTAGAAAAACTAAGTCAATTAAAAATACAATTATTCGACATGGCCTCCAAATTACAATTTCGAACTTAGTTTAAAATGAAACAGGTTTCGAAAAACTTGAATTTCATTTCATTTCATGGGGGTTTAGAACAAGCAGAACTTTATATCAGTGCCAGCTCCTCCATTAGGTCATTGGGTTTTAATGACCTCTCATTAAAAAATAATTCAAAAAAATAATTAAATATACATTTAAAAAATATATATATATACCTACTATACATATAGTATAGTATTCCTCTTAAATAAAATTTACCTAAAACGTTTCAAGACCCCCGTGTAAACGTTTTTCAAGACCCCCGTGTAAACGTTATTCCGCATCAAGTACTCGGCGAAAACCAAAATTGGAAAGCGGGCTGGTGTTCACCGTTGACCTCAAGGTGTTATATGGGAACGAAATTTGCCGAGCGCTGACGATCTTCGCGGCGTGAGTTTACATTTGATGGGTCAAAAGCCCGGTTTAATATCGACGATGAATCGACTTACGTCGGCTGATTATTACACGCTTAGAAAAGAGATGATTAGAGGGGTTGGCAGGCCGCGCTATATTTTGATTTAAAGGAGAGCATTTGAAGCGAAATAATGAGAATAATCAGCTGTGTTTTGACGTAATGAGTTGTTGCAAATACAAAAGATCGAATAGCGGATAGGCCTCCGGGGGGCTGGTCAGTGACGTTCCGTATTTTAGGATTTTGGTCACATCACTTATGACCCCCCTATCGAATTTACCACGAGCCGCCACTGCTTTTTATCAAGAATGACACCTCATGGGCACCTCTTCTGTGATAAATTCGTCCACATTATCAGTTGACAAAATAAAAAATTTGTTGAACACCATAAAAAAATCCATCCTCGTTCAGTAGATATGGTTCGCAAATAATTTTTCCTGTTCGAAAGTAAGTCATGCGTGGGAGTTATTCAGCGGTAAGCGCGCTCGCGCCATCTTACTATCACAATCCGAGAAATCGCTGGACCAAAACACACTCCTTGTGTGCACGAAAACCTCATTAATCATTTAATACATCGTGTAAAACCAGAGAAAAACATCCGAGATACACTGATATTTGTCTCTGGATTATAATTCAACGTTATTTATTAAACTAGAAGGTTTAGATGAAATATCTAAGCGCAGTAAACAAATTTGGTATGCAACGAAGTTTCAATTGAAATTCTGCTATAGATTTACAATGCTGAAATTGATAGTACGGGTTTTTCGGGTTGAAAATACTTCGTAAGATACAAGCAATTTGAAATTTTGAAAATATTTTCATTTAATTACTCAAAATATCGCTTCAAGTCTAAGTACCTACCTAAACTCGTTGTAAATACCAATTTAAATGTTTTCACTTTACGTGGGTCTATTTTACATGAAACCATTATTATAATTATGAAAATGAGTACCTACTCACTCATCTAGCATACCTAATCAGGCAAGTACCATAATAGCACAACTAAAAGATTACCATCCAGTTTATTCGAAGGAAAAAATTGGTTTTTAGAAAGTATATAATTATAACGCCAACGTGGCGAATAGGCTCATAATTTAAAAGTCCTTTGTATGTACTTATACGTACCCACTGCTAACATTTCCAAACCCTTTTTTTTATTATTCAAAATTAACTAGTTGAAATAAGATTTTAATTGACTATAGTTTAATATTCACTATTTTTCACCTTTTTGTAGTAGTTTTATCGTCAAACGTCGAATATAATATTTCGATGTACTGTTGTTAAAAAATATTCAAATGTCTGTTCGTAAAAATCTTCTTGACGTTTCCAAACCAGAGTTCAATTACTATTTCCTTAGTAGAGATAGCGTGGTGTTTTCTCCAAATTTCGTTTAGGGGCCATCCATAAATTACGTCACACCTTAAAGGGGGATGGAGGGCATCACCGGAATGTGACATTGTGTGACAAGGGGCCGGGGGTCGAAAATGTTGTGACGTCACATGTTAAAATTTGAAATACTAAAAATTTTGTATCTTTAATCAACATAATTAATCGTTTTTTTTTCTCTGCTATCGAAAATATTTGACTTTATGTTGATTTTATTGAAGATTATTTAATAAAAATAAGAAAAAAATGAAAATAACTTTCTTCTTTTGATTATTTTTGAATAAATGCATAAAATTGAAAAATGTGTGACGTCACATCAGGGGGGGAGGGGGTTCTTAAAATGTGACAACCTGTGACAAGGACTGGGAAGGGGTTAGAAAGTCCTAATATTCGTGTGACGTAATTTATGGATGGCCCATTAAAAATTTGCTCAGTAAATATTGATATGCGATTTGATACTTTCTGTATTTCGTCCCCCATGCGATCTTTTCTTCCGGTGTTTTTTAATAAAATTAATGAATGGCAATTTCTCGTTTTTTTCGTTATGAAATTAAATAGATTGAATTTACTGTTTGGACCCTTACTTTGTGGAATCTACTCATATTACTTTTTTAAATGAAACTATTTGTTTCTAATTAATTTCACTATTTAATGAAAAAATTATGAAAATTTTAAGATACTTATTGATAATTATTTCGATATTGATATATCATCGTCAGAATGACAGAAGTTACATTTTATATCACTCACTATTTGGTCTAGCCAAAATATTAAACATCAAGTAGGCATCACATAAAATGTAACTTCTGTCATTCTGACGATGATATGTCAATATCAAAATAATTATACTATCAATATCCTTTCATAATTTTTTCATTAAATAGTGGAATTAATTAGAAACACTTGGTTTCATTTAAAAAAGTAAATTAAATTGAATTTTTTGGATAATTTTTTTCAAAATTTGTTTGCTGGTTTGATGTATGTTTGTATTTTTTAACGGTTTTTGTTGATTTTTTGCAGTTTTGATTGATTTTCTGCTTTTTTTTTCTTGATTTTTTATCGTTTTTATCTTAATTTTTGGTATTTTTTGTAAATTTTTGACCGCTTTTCTTAATTTACTCCGTTTTTCGCTTTTTTTGTATTTTTGACTACATTTGTTGGTTTTTCCTGTTTCTGTTTATTTTTGACTCTTGAGTTCAGCTGTTTTTGTTCAATTTCGACCGTTTCTTTCGATTTTTGACCGCTTTTGTTAATTTTGACTGCATTTCTTGAATTTTTCTTTCGCATCAGTTTGTGTTTTTGTAGATTTTTTTTTCTGTTTTTGTAAACTTTGGACAGCTTTTCTTGATTTATTGCTTTTTCGCAATTTTGACAGCCTTTGTTGCTAATTTTTGATCGTTTTCCTAGATCTTTTGGAGCTTATCTCGGTTTTTGACCGTCTTTGTAAATTTTGACTTAATTTTCGCATCTTTCTATGCTTTTGATCGCTTTTGTTGATTTTCTGCTGCTTTTATTATTTTTTGGTAGTTTCCTTGTTTTTTAGGCCCTATTTGTAATTCTTAATTTTTCGCTTTTTGTATTTCTGTGTTTTTGGTCGCTTTT
Organism: Lochmaea crataegi; assembly: GCA_947563755.1. NCBI lineage: Eukaryota > Metazoa > Arthropoda > Insecta > Coleoptera > Chrysomelidae > Lochmaea > Lochmaea crataegi. The sequence continues at coordinate 17,694,370 of OX387430.1, forward strand.
ATTGATATTTTCCTTTTTTTTCGACCCTTTTTCTGATTTTTTTGCTATTTTGTTAAGTTTTGACTGTACTTGTTGATTTTTTTGCCGCTTTTCCTGATTTTTCGTATTTTTGTGAATTTTTGGCCGCTTTCATCTATTTCCTGCTGTTCTGGTTTATTTTCGATCCATTTTATGATTTTTTATCGTTTTTTGAAAACCGATCGCTTTTGCTGTTTTTGTAGATTTTTTTTCTACGTTCATGCAAAAAATAGAACTTTTTCTACAATCATTAATAAAGTGACGTTTTTTCAATCGATTTTCGTACATAAAATATGTATTTGTTAAACAGTTTAAAAAAGTGACATTAGAGTGAGATAAAGTGACATTAGGGTGAGATAAAGTAGTTTTGTTAACGCCAATTTTAAGTATTTCCGCTAATGGCTCTGCAAATTGCACTCATCTGACATTTTACTTAGCATTTTGTCATCATGACAAACATAAACATTCAAATCCACGCCATTTTTAGTCCATTTGCTTGATTGTAGAAAAAATGGTGTATGCAACACACGCATAAAGTGTCTTTTTTTCACTCATGGAATTGACGCATTCGCCTGCGGCTCATGCGTCAACTTTTCCACTCGTGAAAAAAGCACCACTTTATGCACTTGTTGCATAAAGAACTATTATTGAACTCTATTTTGTGGAAAAAGCTAATTCTTTATTGCACTCATTTGTCATTTTGCTTAGCGTTTTGTAATCATGACAAACATAAACAAACAAATCGACGCCATTTTTAGACCATTTAGAGCAATCTAAATGACACTTTTTTTGGTTTTTGCACGCACGTAGAAAAAATTGTGTATGCAACAAGTGCATAAAGTGTCTTTTTTTCACTCATGGAATTGATCAATTTTTCCATTCGTGAAAAAAAGCACAACTTGTAGCATAAATAACTATTTCCCACGTTTTTTTAAAAAAATTTTCGGTTTTGTTGAATTTTGACCGTTTTTCTTGAGGTTGTTCGTTTTTGTTGAATTTTTACGGCTTTTCTTAGATATATACCTACCATTTTTCTTAATTTTTGGCCGATTTGTTAATTTTGACCGCAGTTTTCGATTTTTTCTTTCACATCTCTTTGTGTTTTTGACCGCTTTTTGTGCCGGTTTTGTACATTTTTGATCGCTTTTCTTAATTTTTTTTTACAATTTTCTGTATTTTTGACCGCCTTTGTTGCTTTTTTGTGATTTTTGATCGTTTTTCTAGATCTTTGGCGTTTTCTTCATTTCTGGTCGTTTTGTTAATTTTTGACCGCTTTTCTTAATTTTTGCTTTTTCCGTATTTTTTGTGTTTTTGATCCCTTTCGTTGGATTTGGCCGTTTTTATTTATTGTTTGTCGGTTTTCTTGATTTTTGATTTTATGTTTTCTTTATTTCACACACACACACACAGGCGAGATGAGCCCGTCCCTCCCAGGATGCATCGCTCTAAACGCAATGCATCTCGGGGAGAACTTCCACCAACCCCCCATCTCATCCGATGAGTCCTCATCGTCGACGTTCGCGTTTTTCGTATATATCCCGTCCTCAGCCAAATGGCTGCTCGCTGGGGTCTTCTTCTTGACTGTGTAACCACGGTGGTTATTTCTTCAGCGGTCTTCTCACTTGCTTTTGTCTTCCGTTGTGTGTGTTTTTGCGCTGCCTCTACAAGGGGCGAATCCTTAGCCGACGAACTGCGGCTAAAGACGACCTTATAGAGTGGATCCACCTGTTTTTGCTGTCCTAGTTGAAATCCCGACTGATCTTTTTATGGATGAGCCGGGCCTTCTCGTAGGTGGGTCTTCTTTTCTTGAGATTACTTACTTTGTGACTTTTGGCCATTAGCTAAGCTAATAGAATTATCACCTGCTCGAGAATCTGTTGCTTCGTCGTCGTTTTGTTGGTTGTAGCTTGGGTGAAACTGACTCCTGGCTTCGTTGCTTTTGGGGCTGTTCTCCTTGTCTTCAGGTTGTTTAGGGCCTGTGGGCATCCTCTGTAGTTCACCGGGTATACTCCCTGGCAGTTTGCGCAGGTAGCTGACTTGTTCTTCGGTCTTGGGCATTCGTTTGATATGTGTGGTCATTCCCTCTTCACGCATTTAGTGCTTATGCTGCATGCCGTCTGTCCGTGGTGGAATTCTTGGCAGTTTGTAACACTGCGTCGGCCCATACCCTCTTTTTTGCCCATCTTATCCTCACGTTCTGTATGTGTTGAATTTTCCTGATTCTGATTCTTCTACTTCGAGCTCTACCATGTAGATGGATAGTGGTTTTCACTCGGCAAATCTGGAGTGGAGTTGGCTGACTTTTCCTATCTTGTCCTGGTTAGGTTTCTGTATAGTTCTCTGGTCCTACTTGTGATATATCTCGTTTGGATTCCTTGTCTGTGTATTTCTTTCCTCACGTAGCTCCAGTGGTGGACACTCCTGAGGATGACGGGTAGTGGTCGGTGTGTTGTTGTCTTCTGGTTTTCTTTTTTCATCGTTACCTATTCTTTGCGCGGCTTTTTCCGCTGTTCCTTTTGGATCTTCTTTTTGGATATTACTTCCGTGAAATCCATATTCTCGTTTTATTCTTCTTCTTGCAGGAGAGTCTGTTCTCTGTGTCCACGGACACTCTCTGATCGGCTTCGGCTTTTTTCGCTCTCTTGCATGTCCTCCATTGTTTTTGCCATGTTTTCTATGACAATCCTCAGTCCCGTCATTTCTTCTTCCATTTGCTTGATGGTTCCTTTTAGCACTTCTGTTTCTCTTTTTGCTTCTCCGGCTTTTTCCGTAAATTGTCTGGCACAGTTGCTCATTTTCTTCGTTTTCTCGACCAGTCCTTTGTTCTTTTCTAATATTCTGTGAAGCTTTTCTCTTAGCTCGTAATTTTCCGCGTCGCTGTTGTCTATTTGCGTTTAAAAACGTTGTTTTTCTACAACTGCTATGAAAAGTGACGTATTTCTCATAGCTTACTTAATTTCAAAACCAAATATTGCTCAAACTGTGAGAAATAATATTTCTCACGGCACTTTGCCGACGCCACATAAATTTATATGGAGAATCAAATAAAATCGAGAAAAACTTAGTAGGCTACTGTCATCTTCAAATACCTACTTAGTTGTCACAAAACTGTCAGATTATATTCGAAAATATGTTAAAAATTTTAAAAAATTGTCAAAAATTTGGAAAAATGGTCAATAATTGTCAAAAACTGTCGAAGTTTTGAAAAAATGGTTAATAATTGCCAAATATTTTCAAAAATTGTAAAAAATTTGGAAAAATGGTTAATAATTGTCAAAAACTGTCAAAATTTTGAAAAAATGGTCAATAATTATAAAAGACTGTCAAAAATGGTCGATAATTGTTAAAAATTGTCAAAATTGATCAACATTTTTGAAAAATTGTCAAAATTGATGAATAATTGTCAAAAATGGTCAATAATTGTTAAAATTTGAAAATATGGTCAAAAATTTTGAAAAAATGGTCAATTGTCGAAATTTTTGAAAAATTGTCAAAAATGGTCAATAATTGTCAGAACCTGTCAAAAATGTTCAAAAATTGTCAAAAATGGTCAATAATTGTTAAAATTTGGAAAAATGGTCTAAAATGGTCCAAATTTTTGAAAAATCGTCAAAAATGATCAATAATTGTCAAAATTTGTCATTAATTGTTAACATTTGAAAAAATAGTCAAAAATTGTTAAAATTTTGAAAAAATGGTCAATAATTATTAAAAACTGTCAAAAATGGTCAATAATTGTAAAACATTTTTGAAAAATGGTCAAAGTTTTTAAAAATTGTCAAAAATTGTCAAAAATGGTCAATAATTGTTAAAATTTGGAAAAATGATCAATAATTGTTAAAATTTGGAAAAATGATCAATAATTGTCAAAATTGGTCATTAATTGTTAAAATTTGAAAAAATGGTCAAAAATTGTCAAAATTTTGAAAAAATGGTCAATAATTATTAAAAACTGTCAAAAATGGTCAATAATTATTAAAAACTGTCAAAAATGGTAAATAATTGTAAAACATTTTTGAAAAATGGTCAAAGTTTTTAAAAATTGTCAAAAATGGTCAATAATTGTCAGAACCTGTCAAAAATGGTCAATAATTGTTAAAATTTGGAAAAATGGTCTATAATTGTCAAGCATGGTCAAAATAATTGTTGAATTTTAAAAAAATTGTCAAAATTTGTCAAAATTTTTGAAAAAATGGTCAATAATTGTCAAACATTTTGAAAAATGGCCAAAAATGGTCATTCTATTGTAGATAAGAAGCAAACTTCTATCGGCGGTCCGACGACCGCTCACCTTTTCTATTTGGTTTACTAACCATAAAAATAAATATTGAGTTACTTTACTTGTATTCTTTAAATTTGTGCAGTTGTAGAAAAAGTATAGTGTGCAACATGTGGGGAAAGTACTTTTCCCACTTGTTGCGCAATATACTATTACTCCTCATTTTTTTAATTGAAATGGATGTCTTTAGAATCGTTAATAGTATTTTATGCAACGATCATGTAATGATAGCCATTAAGACACGAGCATGTTGTAGGATACGAAACGAGCCGCAGGCGAGTTTCGTATATAATATGCGAGTGTATTAACGGCCATTACATGAAAGTTGCATACAATATTCTTTCTACTCCGATTAATAAGAATTATTTAATTAATAATTATCATTTATTATAAAAAACAAGAACGATGAAAGGAACTTCAACAAATAAATTTTACAAATTGTACAAGAAATAAAAAAACGATGTTATATTTTTTGTGTTTCTCCAATCCATAAATTGTTTGTATAATTTTTCATAAGTTTTCTTGGATTTTTCTGGTAATATGTTGACAACTGCATTTTCGGCTCTTTCTCTAATTTCTGGAGGCGTCAGAGAAAATTCTCCGTTATCACTCATTATTTTAACACAATTTAATTATTTAGTTTAATTAATCTTAAATATAGTCACTTTTGAAAATCAAAATTATTTGACAGCTGTCAAATTAAGTGTCACCTAATATAATTAATTTCAGAAATGTCAACCAGGTATCCATGGCTGTATCATTAGGAATTGGTATGATAAAATATTGCGGCAAACCCGAATTAAAAATTGAAGAAAAATAAACTTGGCAACTGAGCGTATCAAAAATAAGCCAGCTAGCTCTGAAGTTAGCCAGCTAGAAGAAGAATTTAATAATTTTATTTATAATATCTCGTGGTTTAATGCTTTTCTGTTTTTATTTTACCGATTTTTGAAGAATAATGGTTGCAGCTTGTTTAATTTGTGGTTGCAGTGAACTTGAAGTTCAGAAATTACATTATTTTCCAAGGAATAGTGAGAAGTAAGTAATTTGTTTCAATATAGACAAAATAAAAGCATGTTGTATTGTCTCCTTTTGTAAACGACTAAAAATAATAATATAAGTATGTATTTTTAAAAGTAATAATTTTTTATTCATTTAGATGCAAAATATGGATGCAAAACCTTGGAATGGAAGTTACCAGTTGGAATATGAGAAACAAGAGAATTTGTAGTAATCACTTTACTTCAAATGATTATGTTGATCAAATTCAATGGACACTAAAAACTGATGCCATGCCAATGAAATTTATGGTGTCAGACATTTTAAATCCAGTGGAAGAAAGTAAGTTGATGAAATAGTACTTCTAGTAAACTAAATAAATGAGATATTTGTATAGAGTAAGATTTAAAAGTAGTATTCACTTCACACAATTTTTAACATTTAATTTTTTTATTTCTGTCATGTTTTAACAATCATTTATTTATTTTACTTATTAAGCTGTAATTTATTTATACTATAACTTTTACTTATAAAGTTGTAATTTATTTATACTATAACTTCATAATATTATGAATATAAAAAGGGTGTCCGTTTACAAATAAATTGATAATAACATTTTTTTATTTTCAGTAATACAAGAGAGAGAAATTGAACTGCCATCTGCAGGTCCTAGTGGAGACATTATTGCTACTCCCACTATCAAGAGCAAGAGACCTATTTTTAGGGGAATTTCAAACCTTTCTAGAACTAAAACAACACCTAGGAAACAAAGGCTAATGAAAGTGATTGAATCGAAGGAGTCCAGCATTAGACGACTAAAGAAACTAGCTAAAGCAAGGGCACACAACATTAAGGAGTTATCCTCACTAAATGACTCAGATGTGGTGAATGAGTTATTTCACGATTTACCAAGTTCTACTGCCAACTTCTTAATTTCCCAAATCCGGTGCTCAAAAACAGCTCCTAAAGGAAGAAGATGGACAATGGAGGAAAAAGTTATTGCTTTGGCTTTGTTAAAAAGAGGTCCTAAATGTTACAATTTGTTACGGAAAATTGTATCTATGCCATCAAAAAAAACATTGTTAAACCTTCTTCAACAAGTGCCGTTTAATAGTGGAGTAAATGAACACATGCTGCATCATATTGACAAGTCTGTCAAAAACGATAATGACAGAATATGTTCCATTTTAATGGATGAAATGGATATCAAAGAACATATTCAATATGATTCCTCTTCGGATAGAATAAGAGGATTTGGAGAAATAACTGGCGAATCCTCTAAATTAGTGGCAAATGGGGCCCTAGTATTTATGGTTAAAGGACTGCAGCGTAACTGGAAACAACCAATTGCGTATTATTTTTCACACGAAGCAGTCCCCGGAACTAAATTATCCAAAATAATTATTGAGGTTATTGAAGCCTGTCAGTCCATTGCAAAACTTAATATTGTTGCAATCGTTAATGATTGTGGCACTAATAATGTAAAGGCATTGAAAACACTGGGATCATCAATGGTGAATCCCTATATAATAGCTGGGGGACAAAAAAATTTCAATATTTACGACCCACCCCATTTGCTAAAATGCACAGCATCATTATTTCGAAGATATAATGTAGAAATTGAAGTCCCCACTTCCCAGAATGCTGTGATGCAGGCACGGTTCAACGATGTCCGGAAGGCTTATGAAATAGATTCCAAGTCTCCTCTAATTTTCAGAGCCATGCAAAAAATTAAAAGCCAGCATATGGAACCTAAGATGCAATATGCAATGAAAGTTAATATAGCGGCTCAAATTTTAAGCCGAAGTGTCTCATCGTTTTTGTACACATTACTTTCTCGAGGTAAGCAGGTTTTAAAATTTTGTTTCTCATAACTATTATGATTAGGTTCAGGTTATTTTCTCACTTTTCAGCTGTCTGAATATCTTTATAGACGCTGATTTTATCTTTTAAATTAGATCTCCTGTATACATATTTAATTTGTCAAAAAATCAAACAATCCTTCTTTTTAATGCATCTAGTATCTGTTACAAAATACTTTATTTTATTTTAGGTGAATTGGAACAGAGATCCATTGCCACAGCTACTTTCATAAATCAGGTAGATGAACTTTTTGATAGTTTTAATGGCAGTGGAAAGTTCCCACCTCCAGGAAAGCAGGTAAAATGCATGATATCAAACGGATCTGCTCATATGAAGTATTGGAAACAGGCTCTTAAAATGGTTAAAAGCTGGAGGTTTGTAAGATTGACAAAAAAAGGTGCCATAAAAGATAAACCTCCATCCCAAGTGGCATGGATGACAACTTTAGTGTCAATTAGGGAATTGTGGTTGTATTTGTCCCAGAATGAAAATTTTCAATATCTTAAGCCCAGAAACAGTAACCAAGATGCTTTGGAAAATTTATTTGGAGCCATTAGGTCAGGTTTGGGAAATAATGATAACCCAACAACACTTCAATTTGTGGGAAGTTTGAAGACCCAAATTTTAAACGGCCTCATTAATTTAGGTTCCGGGAGAAATTGCGAAGAGGATGATGGAACGCTTCTTTCAAACTTAGGTGTATTTCTCAAAAATGATGACAATTCAAAAAATCCTTCTAATACAGCTTGCAGTTCTACTGAAACAGGAGTCAGTATCAATTTAAATGTGGACAATTTGTCAACTGACATTGCTAACGCAGTCAACAATGGTACCGTAGCAACTATGTCAGTCGCTTATGTTGCAGGGTTTATTATAAAATCTATTTTAAAATTTGTCAACTGTGAGGCTTGCAACAATATTTTATTGTCAAATTCTGATGAGCCTCACAATTTATTTATAAGTTTTAAAGAGTGGGATTCAACAACTGGAAGATTAGTTTATCCTTCAGAAGAACCTGTTATTTTAGTAGGAACTGCCATAACTTTATTAGAAAGTTTTCTTGAAAGTAATTGTAATATACCCAATATTTCAAGGCATATTGAAAAAGAATTGAATTCAAAATTAAATTTTTTGTGGTTAAAATGTTCAGAACATCAAAATTTAATAATTAAATCGATTGTAAAAGGGGTCATTAAAATAGGTATACCATGGTGGTGCAAGAGGCAAGTACGGGATTTAAAAGATAGGAAAAAGATTACAAAAAATAAAAAAATGCAAAAGTTTTTGCATAAATGATTTTTAAATAAGTACCTTTTGTGGCTATTTTAAAATTATATATTGAGCCTTTTTATATTAATGTTATATGTATACTTGTAATATATATATTTATATATATATATATATATATATATATATGCTTGTCCAAACATTGGCAAAATAAAATCCATACAAAAGCAAAATGAGTTTTGTGTTTTACTTTTTAAATTTTTATTGTAATGAAAATTTATAAACCTATTATTGAAGAATTAAAATTGTATGATTTAAAAAAAACGGGAACAATCTAGTCATTTTTGCCCATGTCTTAAATATTTTTAGTCTAGCGAAAATGACAGTTCGATATTCATATAAATTTCATTATGAAACACGATCTTCAATGATTTGTTTTTAATACATTTCACTGACTAGGTGCAAAAGTGGAACATCTCAAAAAATTTCAAAATTGGGTTAAAAATTGCGTTTTAACAGTTTTCGTTCAATTCGATTAAAATGCAAAATTTGACTCAGTTTTGAAAATTTTTGTAGATGTTTCACTGTTGTAGCCTATGAGCGATAAAATTTAAATTTTACCGCCATTCTTGATCTTCTTCTTCCTTTTATAGGCTATATCTTGAGGATAATTTACCCAGTTTTACCATTCTTGACCTACACCAACAAATTTTATTTAGTGCCTGTATATCTACAACAGTAAAAGACCAGCATGAAAGAATATCAAACCACAACGCCACCTAGTAGTGCCTTTCATTCCAGTAGCCCAAATAAGTTTTGCCGAACACAAATAATACATTGAGTTGCTCGTCTCGTTGGTTGTCTCTGGCTGTATTAACTATTGTGCGAATGTCGCATTCCTATTGGCTTAAAAATCTGTATCATAATGAAAATTTGTATCATAATGAATATCATTATGATACAGATTTTAGTGTTTTAATAAGTATATTATAAAACAGGAGTAGAAAAAATATATTAGCTGACACACGGAATGGTGTAATTTTTTTACTTCCACCTTTATTCTTTAAAATTTCTAGAAACATAATTTGAAAAAATATTTACGTTTACTGATAACCGGTTGAAAGTACCCAGTCTATTATTAATAATACCGACTAGGTAGATGGATCAGTACAACATATAATACGAAAGGTAAACGATATCTCTTTCGCTTGCAAGGTGCCTCGTAGACGCGATGCTCGCAATTTGTCGCTAGTCTGTAAAATTTTTGCGTCGTCTTCATGTTAAGTTAGAATCCCTTCCTGGTTCTATTAATTAGCCTCCGTCTTGATACGGGAACTGGTGCTGGCTGATATGATTGCAACTAGATGGTCATCCGACCTAACCGGCTATGGGATTGTTGATGGTCTAGGTACCGAGACCAGGTAGTACCAGGCATGCGGGACCGTACAACTATTTTCTCGAGGAAATCGTATAATGATGTAGGTACCCGACTCGCATTTAAGTATGCGTGAACGAGATTGAAAAATCGGAATAGTTTTACTTGTCTAGACAGATTCAACTATACAGAGTTGGAGAAACGACTTGTCAGAATTATACAATTACTTCTTAAAATTAATATTTATCAAACACTCTCTATGTTAGGTATAAAAACCTTGATCTAAATACCGAACGACTTAAATATATTCTTTACGTTGTCGATTGTAAAAATTAATTGCTTTGTAGTGAATCATACCCTTAAGCATGTTCAGTAATATAACCATATACCACCTGCGATACTTTCAACAATAAAACAAGAAGTCGCGTTATACACGGTGGTCCAGCTTCCCTTATTTTTGGGTTTTTTAAATTCACTAATTTTGGAGTAGTATATGAACCAAAGTTTTGCATAATAAGTTTTCCTACAGTCGCGCGTAAAATGACTAATTACTATATTCAAATGGAATCGTAAAGTTGACAAATGCCGAGGATTGTTACTTTACGCTCTAGAGCAAAAAAGGAACCTTTTTCGTTCTTTAATTTCATCAAATTTGGTATAGGATTAGCTATGACGACGAAAAGCAATAAATGAACGTCAAGTTACCAGATAATACTATAGGTACTATCTATTTTATTAACCATTATAATCGGTTTTATTGATTTCTCAAAACATTATAACAATATATATAATAATTTAAAAGAAATTAAAAGGTGAATTTCAAAAGTCATTGTTATTGTTGATATCTCGGGTACGTCAATCTTCAGTAATGGAATAAATTTTTTCTGAATCTAAAATTGCAATAAATAATTGTAACAATTGTATTTTCATATTTAACATTAATAAATAATATGACAACTAAAATGTCAGAGTACTATCTTAAATCATAATCCACTCCTATTATAACTTGAGATAATATAAAAAACTGTGTTAATTATTAAAAGTGCGACTGTAGAAAAAAGTATGTGTGTTTTTCGAGCGTAAAGTAAAATTGCCGCTTTCAAAAGATCGCCAAGCGGCAGTCTGTTACTTTACCCTCCAAATACACAAATAACTATTTTATTGCAGTTATTATCGTTTTTTGTGGTTTTTTTGTCTGTAGTTTTTCTTGATTTTTTATCGTTTTTTTTGTTTCTTCGCCGTTTTTATTGATTTTTTAAAATATTTTTCATATTCACTGACAATAGCTATTTGTAAGTAATTATTCAAGGGAGGAAAAGGCACTTTACCACCATCTTATAGATATGATTTTTCCGCCTCCCTCACATAACAAGTCATTTTTAAATTATTTATTTATGAAACTAAAGAACTAAGCACGTTATTTTCATTCTTGCATCCTACATATTTTTAATTTGTGATAGAGTAATTATTTATATTAATGTTAAATGTGCAGTTTTGAGCGGTGGTTATTTGAATACCACTAGACTTGAGAGCTGGAGCCAACGCAGTTTTAGTGATATTTTCACTAACAACATTATTATACAGCTGGTATCCTCCGGAAGTACTCGTACTTGGCTGATTTCAATCAATTTCATTAACTTCAGTAACTCCCATAATTTGGTTCGAAATTTATCGCTTTTTTGCAAGAGATACCCTTTTACTTTTCCTTCCTAGTGAGGAAAAGTACTTTTTCAACAACTGCTATGAAAAGTGACGTATTTCTCATACCTTACTTAATTTCAAAACCAAATATTGGTCATACTGTGAGAAATATCATTTCTCACGGCACTTTGCCCACACCACAAACATTTATATGGAGAATCAAATAAAATAGACAAAAACTTAGTAGGCTACTGTCATCTTTAATTACCTACTTAGTTGTCACAAAACTGTCAGATTAATTAATATAACGGAGAATTTAGTGAAAAGAAATGACGTTCCGGGTGTCACCATACAAAATTGTACAAATTTCTCCATCAACTATAATTTTAAATAAAATTATTTAACAGTTTGGAGATAGGATACTTTAGTGTTATTTTTGTTTTACTAACCATAAAAATAAATATTAAGTTACTTTACTTGTATTCTTTAAAATTGTGCTGTTGTAGAAAAAGTGTAGTGTGCAACATGTGAGGAAAGTACTTTTCGCACTTGTTGCACAATATACTATTTCCACCCTAGGGAGGAAAAGTACGACTTTGCTCCCTACAATGAGGCCAGGAAATGTATACTTTGGATAGAGGTAGGCGGAAATAGCTATTTGTATAACAAGCGAGGAAAGTGATACTTTTCCTCCCAAGGATGAAGTTCAAGGGAGGAAAAGGCACTTTACTCCCATGTTATACATATGATTTCTCCGCCTCCCTCAAATAACAAGACATTTTTAAATAATTTATTTATGAAAGAATTTAAAACAAAAGAAAATTGTCCGGAATTCGATCCAACACCTACAGGCCTATCACGAACAGTGAGCTGTGCTCCAACGCGTTGCGCTACCGAGACTCGTAGGCAAGTTTTGCGGAATCATGAACATAACGTATTGCTGAAATCAAATTATTAATGTGAAAATCGTTAAATTAAAATAACAATTTACTGATTCCTACCATTTTGCAATATACAGGGTGTTCTTTAATTAAACGCTAAAATTTATACTTATATAATAGAATATAGTTTAGGTTGTCAATGCCGTATAAGTTATTTCATTGATGACGTACAATAACCGCACTTTTACTTTTCCTCCCTAGGGAGGAAAAGTACGACTTTGCTCCCTACAATGAGGCCAGGAAATGTATACTTTGGATAGAGGTAGGCGGAAAAAGCATTTTTTTTTGTTTTTCAAAAAAGTGTGCTGTTTTTATTGATTTTTCTGTTTTCTGGCGGTTTTTATAGACGGGCTTCCTTATCTTTTTGCATTTTTGTGGTAGTTTTTGGTTTCTCTTGTTGATTCCAAGTCGTTTTTGATAATTTGTGAACGTTTTCCTCGATTTTTTAAAATGTTTTTGTTGAATTTTGACCGTTTTTCTTTTTGTCTTTTCTGGGTATTTTTAACCCGTCTTCTGGAATTCTGGCAAGTTTTCTCGATCTTTTTGGTCCTTTCTATTATTATTTTCACCGGTTTTCTCAGTTTTTTTGCCGTTTTTGTTGAATTTTGACTGCTTTTCTTAATTTATTACAAATTCTTTTGATTTTTTTTATTTATTTTGCCTTTCTTGTTTATTTTTGGTGGGTTTTACTGACTTTTTTATTGCTTATGTTGATTTCTTTGCCTTTTTAGTAGTTTTTTGTTGATTTCTGACCAATTGTTTTGTTTTTGTATTGGCATTTTGGTTTTTTGTCGCTTTCTGATGATTTTTTCGTTGTTTTTGTTGATCTTTCCGCTTTCTTTGCATTTTTCTATATTTAAAACACTTGTTTTTGAACTTTTTATTAATTTTTGACCGTTTTTATTGATTTTTTTGCCGTTTCCTGTTGAATTTTGACCATTTATTAATTAGCCGATTTTCTTGTTTTCTGGTAAATATTCTCAATTGTTTTGTATTTTTTTATGATTTTTATTCTATACTCCCGAATTTCGGTTTTCTTGTTTTTTATTAGTTTTTGTTAAATTTTGACCAGTTCTATAGATTTTTTCATTTCTTTTGCCCTTCTTGTAAATTTTTGTCAGTTCTGGCTTTTTTGTCGATTTTTGTCGATGACATTTTGTGTTTGTTCACCGTTTTCTGATGTTTTTTCGCAGTTTTTGTTGATTTTTCAGTTTTTTTTTGTATATCATTTAGGTAATCGCTTTTGTTACTTTCTTGAACATTTTTGGCATTTTGTGGACTTTTGCCCGCATTGGTCTGTTTCTGACTAATTATCTTATATTTTTGCACTTTTTATTGATTTTTGACTGTTTTTGTTGAACTTTGACCGGTTTTCTTGTTTTATTTTTAGAATTTTGACTGCGTTTCTTAATTTTTTTTTGGCCGTTTTTGAGGATTTCTGACCAATTTTCCATATATTTTTATTTCTTTTGCTCTTTTGCGCTTTTTTTTTGGTTCATTTTTGACCGTTTTTGCAGATTTTTCCGCAGTTTTCGTTGATTTTCCTACTTCCCATTTTTGTATATTTTTTAACGCTTTTGTTTCTTTTTTGCTGTATTCCAGGCCATTTTTTTGATATTTCTGCTCTTTTTATTGATTTTGGTTATTTTTCTTCTGTTTTCGAATCGAATTTTGTCCGTTTATAATGATTTTTTTACTTTTTAGTTGATTTTTTACCGATTTTGTTGATCTAGGATCAATTTTCTTGTATTTTTTTGTCGATATTTTGACTTCTTCATGGTCCACCAGGTACATAATGCACATTTTATTGAAACCCACGCCACTAGCATAGCATTTCTCGTTATCTGTTCCGTTTCTCTACTATATCTATACGGACTGGCTTGTAATAATAGCGAAATAGTTGGAACTGTATATGGTACTGCCGAGTTAACAATGTATAAGGCATATCGTTCAAGAAAGGATATTCCGAGTTTTGTATACCAAGTTGGATTTTCCTTATAAGTTTTTATATCTTTTTATTCCTACTTTTTTTTCTATTAAGATTCATGCCATCTGTTTGTTGTACAAGGCGGTGTTGTAATGACTCAACTCGACGTTAAGTACGAAATGGAAAGAAAAAAATGTGATTTTCCTATATAAGATAATATTTATTTTGTTATTTATTTTCCAAAGTTCTAATTCTATTTCCTCTCATAGAATCTAAATTGAGCCATTCAAGAAAGAAACTAAAACTAGAACAACTTGTCCTACTTATTACGATAAATTTCACTCAGATGTATAATTTAAACGGTAAGATTTGTTAAAAGGCCGATTATTCAAAATATCTATTTAGCTAATACTAGAAAATCCCCAGGTGTAGCACATCATTTATATATGAAAAACATTCGGATTAAAAGTTTACTATTACAGTTAGTAGGTGTTACGTAAACACGAACGTTGCATCTGCACTAAGTATTCGAAAATAAGTTTTATATGTAAACTAACCTAGCCTAACCAAACTCCATTATTTTAAATATCTTATGTTTGTATATTGGGGTGACATTCAATGAGGCCTAAAAGATCTACTAGTTACTAGGTACTTAGTTCCGTAGGAGAGTCTCAGAGACTAGTAGTTCCTTTGGACCTATTTCCCGAAGGAATTTTAGGATATTTAGTTTAATTTAGTTTAGTCCATCCTCTTCTATCCAGTAGCTTCAAGTAGTGCCCTAGGATTCTGTATTGCTATGAAATCCGTAAGTATGTGGATGGAGGTTTCTTCTTTTATCTACATCTACATTCTTCTTGATCCACTATTTTGAGCTTTTTAAGGTACCCATTCAAGCGACAGTGTCCCGTCAGGACATCTGTCAAAACTCTTAGTGCAACTTTACTCTGGCTTAGGCATTGATTTGTTTTCTCCTGGTTCTAGTCTCCCAAGTGTATCTTTGATTATTTCAGCACCTATCTTTGCTAGTTCATCTGCTATTTCATTTCCTTCTATTCCAGTGTGTCCTGGAAACCACAGTAAGGTGACTATGTTGTTCTCGTCTAGTTAATTGATTTTCCATAGGCGTTCCCATGACATCCTTTTCAATTCTGGTAATGGTATTTTGATCCCATTCCTTCTTGTTACTTAACTTAACTTTCGTATCGAATTTCTTTGAAAAGTTATACTTTTTCATCATATCATCTTGTGGCGTGTCCCAGGTTTTCTGATTTCTAAGAAGCGAGAAGGTGTTTTTTTTAAGATGATTCCCTCTCTACTCAGTCTGTATCTTGTTCTTTCTGCAACACTTTCCACCATCATATGTAACAATGGCTCCATAAGTTATGATTGATCTCACTATCATTAGTCTATAAGTTCTTAACCTATCAATGAAATCAAAATGAAGGTAGCACTTAACTCTGTAGGAAAATCCTGGAAGAGTCTAATATTAGTTCTATGGTAGGCATGGTGATTTGATTTTTCACACCAAGACCATATTTGATTTCAACAAATTGATCTTTTGGTCTAAAATAGTGCATATTTGCAAATTTTACAGTAAAATCAACAATTTTTTACTTGTCCATCCAATTTTAGATCTGTGGAATTCTATGCTACTCATGGCAATTTGATTTTTAAACAAAAGCTTGAATTTCTTCATTTGCTTTAAACTAACTGATATAGTACTCGACATTGGAACAAAATAAATTAATAATTTGACAGTTAATTCAACAATTTTTGACCCACCTAATGCAAATGTAATTCTGTGGAAATACTAGTTCTATAGTACGCCTGGTAATTTGACATTTTGGACAAATGCTGAAATTTATTAATTTCCTTCCAACATATTGATCTCTTTGTCTATAGGTACTCGATATTTCGATAAAATAAGCGAATTCGATAAATATATCCGAGATGCCACGGATTTGTTTGTCACGTGACCACAGATCGGACGGAGTAATTGAATTAAACGAACGGTACAGATCATTATCAGTCAAAAATGTCAAATGCCATATTAGTTTATATTTGTTTCAGTCGAGTAGGTGATTAATTCAGATTAATCGCCTTCACCTAACAAAATTCTCAGAGTGAACCATCCGATTCACCATCCGATTGCTCCAATTAAAATTACCCAACGGTTAAGATTTATTTCCCCTACATCTAGACGTCATACACGAACGATTTAGATTAATTAGATTGGTCTAATGTTAATACCGAACACTAGAAATTTAAATCAACAATATTTGACTTATCTAATGCAAATGAAGTTCTGTGATTTTTTTGCCGTTTTTTTTGGTTTTTCTCGGGAGTATTTCTTGATGTTTGCCATATTTTTTGCTATATTTGTTGAATTTTGGTAGTTTTGGACATTTTTTGCTGGTTTTGTTAATTTTTGTCATTTTTTGAGAGTATTTCTTGATTTTTGGTCATATTTTTTCATTTTTTGTCATATTTGTTGAATTTTGGTCGATTTAAAATTTTTTGCTGGTTTTGTTGATTTCTGTCGTTTTTTGAGAGTATTTCTTGAATTTTGGCCATATTTTTCATTTTTTGAATTTTGGTCGTTTTTTAAAATACTTTTCATTTTTGCTGGTTTTGTTGATTTTTGTTGTTTTTTGAGAGTATTTCTTCATTTTTGGTCATATTTTTTAATTTTTTGTCATATTTTGGTCGATTTGACATTTTTTTGCTGATTTTGTTGATTTTAGTCGTTTTTTGAGAGTATTTCTTGATTTTTGGTCATATTTTTGTACGTTTTGTCATATTTGTTATATTTTGGTCAATTTGACATTTTTTTGCTGGTTTTGTTGATTTTTGTCGTTTTTTGAGAGTATTTCTTGAATTTTGGCCATATTTTTCATTTTTTGCAAAAATTTGTTGATTTTTGGTGGTTTTTGTCGGTTTAAAGTTTTTTCATTTCTGCTGTTTTTTTTATTTTTTGCCGTTTTGTTGATTTTTGTCGTTTGTTGAGAGTATTTCTTGATTTTTGTCCATATTTTTTTATTTTTTTGCAATATTAGTTGAATTTTGGTCGTTTTTGTCGATTTTTAACATTTTTTTGATTTTGGAAAAATGGGCAATAATTCTCAAAAATTGTCAAACTTTTGAAAAAATGGTCAATAATTATTATTAAAGACTGTCAAAAATGGTCAATAATTGTCAGAATCTGTCAAAAACTATCAGAAATTGTAAATATTTTAAAAATGGTCAAAAATAATCAATAATTGTTAAAATTTTGAAAAATGATCAAAAATTGTTAAAATTTTGAAAAAATTGTCAATAATTATAAATAAATGTCAAAAATGGTCAATAATTGTGGAAAATTGTCAATATTTTTGAAAAATTGTCTAAAATAGTCAATAATTGTTAAAAACTGTAAAAATGGTCAATAATTGGTAAAATTTCGAAAAAATGTTCAATAATTATAAAAAACTGTCAAAAATGGTCAATAATTGTCAAATTTTTTGAAAAATGGTCAAAATTGTCAAAAATGTTCAATATTTGTCAGAACCGGTCAAAAATGCTAAAAAATTGTCAAAAATGGTAAATAATTGTTAAAATTTGGAAAAATGGTCAAAAACTGTCTAAAATGGTCAAAAATTGTAAAATATTTTTAAAAATGGAAAAAAATAGTCAATAATTGTTAAAATTTTGAAAAATGGTCAAAAATTGTTAAAATTTTGAGAAATAGTCAAAAATTGTCAAAAATGGTCAATAATTGTCAGAAACCGTCAAAAATGGTCCACGACTGTTAAAATTTTGAAAAATGGCCAAAAACTGTCAAAATTTTGAAAAATGGTCAATAATTATGAAAAACTGTCAAAAATGGTCAATAATTGTCAACATTTTTGAAAAATGGTCAAAATTGTTAAAATTTTGAAAAATGGCCAAAAACTGTCAAAATTTTGAAAAATGATCAATAATTACAAAAAACTGTCAAAAATGCTCAATAATTGTTGAAAATTGTCAAAATTTTTGAAAATGGTCAAAATTTTGGAAAAACAGTCAAAAATGGTCAATCATTGTTAAAATTTAAAAAAATGGTCAAAAATTGGCAAATTTTTTGAAAAATGGTCAGAATTTTTGAAAAATTGTCAAAAATGGTCAATAATTGTTGAAATTTGGAAAATGGTCTAAAATGATCAAAATTTTTGAAAAATTGTCAAAAATGATCAATAATTGTCAAAAATGGTCAATAAATTGTTAAAATCTGAAAAAATGGTCAAAAATTGTCAAAATTTTGAAAAAATCGTCAATAATTGTCAAAAATTGTCAATTTTTGAAAAATGGTCAAAAATGGTCATTCTATTGTGAATAAGAAGCAAGCTTCTGTCGGCGGTCCGACGACCGCTCACCTTTTTTCATTTTTGCTGTTTTTTTATTTTTGCCGTTATGTTTATTTTTCTAGTTTTTTGAGAGTAATTCTTGATTTTTGTAAAGCTTCTTTTATTTTTTTTGCCATATTTGTTGAACTTTGATCGTTTTTAACATTTTTTTCATTGTTGCTGGTTTTGTTGATTTCTGCCATTTTTGTTGATTTTTGTCTTTTTTTTTAGAGCATTTCTTGAATTTTGGCCATATTTTTTATTTTTTGCCATATTTGTTAAATTTTGGTCGTTTTTGTTGGTTTTGTAGTTCTGTGGAAATACTAGTTCTATGGTACGGCTGGTAATTTGTAATATTAGATCAATGATTGAATTTCTTGATTTCCTTCCACCATATTGATCTCTTTGTCTTTAGTACTATATATTTAAATAAAATGAATTTGTAAGTTTATTCCACAAGTTTTGACTTATCTTTTGTGGAATAATATCTATGGTACTTTTGGCGACTTTTTATACACATTGTTGATATCAAATTGTTTGAGTGCAGTTTCTTGAAACCTTCTCGGCAAACTTCATGAAAATAACCAAAATTAAGTGTGTTTTAGTTTAAAGAATACAACGACAGGTGACATAGCACTCGACGTTATTCTCGGATAACACTCCAAAGCTGAAATTCACGCTTTAATAAATTTATCGCATGAAGGATTATGATATTTTCGATATTTTGCCAAAAATAAGATCACACACTCACACAAAGAGACAAACACAAATGTTGTCGCCAGTTCCGGGTAAATAAATCCCATATACTTATTAATCTTCGTTTATATTAACATTTATTCAAAAATATATACAGAGTCAACGAAGAATTTGCAAACTGCAGTGCAAAAAATATAATGGGTGATGTGTGATGAGTGAACCTCTTTTTTGTAACGTCCATCAGTCAAGCAATCAAGAGCGTTTCAAAATTTCGTAATATTTTCCGCAAGTTATGTTCTCTTGATAAATCAAGCGTCCGTATAATCTTATCCGTACCAAACAAACCTACTTATTTATAACAATTGGTCTCTTATGGCACTTGTTGAGAGGTTCCATGTGACCAGAGTTACTTTTTCGTACAGTATAATGGACGGCGAAGGCGGAGTTATTTACCTCGAAATGGATTTTTTTCATCATTAATATGTATTTAGATTTGATGGAAGAGCAGTGTAGGAAATAAAAGACCGTAAGTGCCTTGTACGATACCAATTTGCATTCTACAAAATGTATCAAAATTAAATTTACTACTTTTTTACGAACTTCCTCCCTATTGCGCGTTCTGTCGACGTAAATCTTCGACGCACATCCATAAACTCTATCCAAATTTATTAAAACGATTGTTGGTTTTATGTTTCGACATAAAACGATGGTTGAACAATATTATTATTACTTGCGGAGAAGTCTCCCGAGTATTTAACGTGAAATAAATCAATCATTTTATTGCATACGAATCGCGAATCGTTTAAAACCACTTACTCTACGTACAAGGACAAATTGCGTATTCAGGGATATTAATTTGTCACCTACAATAATGAATAATCGATAAATTATAAGAAAAAGTTACTCTCGAATAAATAGTAACTAAACTATCTGCATGCAAATTTGGAAGTTGTAAGACCGTATGGAGCAAGAAATATATGTGTTGTGTTTTTCTTTCAATTCTTGACACTTTTGTGCTGATTTTTTTCCCGTTTCTGTTGGTTTTTCTCGGGAGTATTTCTTGATTTTTTGCCGTTTTTTTAAAATTCTAGCCATATTTGTTGAATGTTGGTCGTTTTTTTTAATTTTTGCCATATTTGTTGAATTTTGGTATTTTTTCCTGGTTTTGTTGATTTTTGTCTTTTTTTTCAGAGTATTTCTTGAATTTTGGACATATTTTTCATTTTTTGCCATATTTGTTGAATTTTGGTCGTTTTTTTTAATTTTTGCCATATTTGTTGAATTTTGGTCGTTTTTAACATTTTTTGCTGGTTTTGTTGATTTTTGTAGTTTTTGGAGAGTATTTCTTGATTTTTGGTCATATTTTTTTATTTCTTGTCATATTAGTTAAATTTTGGTCAATTTGACATTTTTTTGCTGGTTTTGTGATTTTTGTCGTTTTTTGAGAGCATTTCTTGATTTTTGGCCATATTTTTCGTTTTTTTCAATTTTTGGTCGTTTTTTCAAATACTTTTCATTTTTGCTGGTTCTGTTGATTTTTGTCGTTTTTTGAGAGTATTTCTTGATTTTTGGTCATATTTTTTTATTTTTTGTCATATTTGTTAAATTTTGGTCAATTTGACATTTTTTTGCTGGTTTTGTTGATTTTTGTCGTTTTTTGAGAGTATTTCTTGATTTTTGCCATATTTTTCGTTTTTTTCAATTTTTGGTCGTTTTTTAAAATACTTTTCATTTTTGCTGGTTTTGTTGATTTTTGTCGTTTTTTGAGAGTACTTCTTGATTTTTGGTCATATTTTTTTATTTTTTGTCATATTTGTTGAATTTTGGTCGATTTGATATTTTTTGCTGGTTTTGTTGATTTTTGTCTTTTTTTTAGAGTATTTCTTGAATTTTGGACAAATTTTTTGTGTTTTTCTTTCAATTCTTGACACTTTTGTGCTGATTTTTTTCCGTTTCTGTTGGTTTTTCTCGGGAGTATTTCTTGATTTTTTGCAATATTCTTTTTATTTTTTGCCGTATTTGTTGAATTTTGGTAGTTTTTGAAATTTTTTGCTGGTTTTGTTGGTTTTTGTCGTTTTTTGAGAGTATTTCTTGAATTTTTGCCATATTTGTTGAAATTTGGCCGTTTTTGTCGGTTTTTAAATTTTTTTAAATTTTTGCTGATTTTGTTGTTGTCATTTTTTGAGAGTATTTCTTGATTTTTTGCCGTTTTTTTTTTAAGTTTTGCCATATTTGTTGAATTTTGGTCTTTTTTTATTAATTTTTGCCATATTTCTTGAATTTTGGCCATATTTTTCATTTTTGCTGGTTTTGTTGATTTTTGTAGTTTTTTGAGAGTATTTCTTGATTTTTGTCCATATTTTTTTATTTTTTGCTGGTTTTGTTGAGTTTTGTCGTTTTTGAGAGTATTTCTTAATTTTTTGCCGTTTTTTTTTAAATTTTTGCCATATTTGTTGAATTTTGGTCGTTTTTGTCGATTTTTAACATTTTTTTCAATTTTGCTGGTTTTGTTGATTTTTGCCATTTTTGTTGATTTGTGTCGTTTTTTGAGAGTATTTCTTGACTTTTGTCCATATTTTTTTATTTTTTGCCAGATTTGTTGAATGTTGGTCGCTTTTGACCTTTTTTGCTGGTTTTGTTGATTTTTGTTGTTTTTTGAGAGTATTTCTTGATTTTTGTCCATATTTTTTTATTTTTTGCTGGTTTTGTTGTATTTTGTCGTTTTTGAGAGTATTTCTTAATTTTTGCCATTTTTTAAATTTTTGTCAT